>JACBWV010000626.1:31069350-31089584 GCA_013435795.1 Chlamydomonas sp. ICE-L
CAGCACTGTGTTAATGCCGCCTACGGAGTTTTGACACATGGCATTCCAAATCCTCCTGGATGGCAGAGGACAACTCGGATCTGAGGATGTCCCTGGCCATACTTCTTTATTGCTGAAGAAGCAAATGATTAGGAAGGATGATCGTACTAGAGCTGAGGACCACGGCTCTGCTCTTGCTGGACATGGCGGCAACCCCCCCATCGCGTCCAGGTCAGGCGCGTCCTGGTCAACCCACGGACAGGGACAAGAGGATCTGCTACTACTGTGGTAACGCAGGTCACATTGCAAAGGATTGTCGCAAGAAGAAATCTGACAAAGCCTCCGGGAAGTATACTCCCAAGACCCCAGCCGGTAACAACGCCACAGTCGCCACTGCCTTCACCTGCTCGGGTGGCACTGCTGCACTCACTGATGAGGACTTGCCCCCTTTGATTGTGAAGTGACTTGGATGCTGGACTCAGGTGCTTCCCACAACATCACGGGGGACCGCGATCTGCTTGTGAACATCAGACACCTGGATACACCACTCCAATTTAGGTTTGCTGACGGAGTGGGATATCGGGCAGAGTACGCTGGCGACGTCTTCCCTGGAAATCTGTAAATGGAGAGTATGTTCAGCTGCAGAATGTCCATTATGTCCCTGCATCTGCCAGAAATCTGATCTCCCTCTCAAGCGTTATGCGGAACGGAGCTCAGATAGAATACTGGGACGACACACGTTGTATCTTTGCCAAGAAGTGTGCGCATCGAAGCGGTTTGCAATCAACGGCGTGTATGAGGTGGAGGGGATGGTGCCCGAGGCAGACATGCCAGTTGCTCCTCTTTTTACTGACGGTACTGTGTTGCCGCTGCAGTTGAGACGCCGGAGCTTTGCATGCCAGTTTTGGTCATCTGGGGATGACAAACTTGGCCACTCTGCAGGCCAAGCAGATGGTACATGGCATGAAGGTAGAAGCTGAGGCATTCAAAGGACTTCAAGGATCCCTGCGAGGCTTGCGTGCTGTCGAAGCATACCCGCGATCCTTTTCCTGCCAGTAAAGTCAGCACCTGTGAAGGGATTGCTTCATGTGGACCTATGTGGTCCTATCACACCTGCCTCTCTAGGGCAGAGCAAGTACTTCCTGGGTGTGTTGGAGGACCACTCCAGGTACAGCTTTGTCATCATGCCTGAAGACCAAGGACCATGCATCAGCAGCCGCCTGCATGACCTCATTCTCATGCTGCAGACTCAACATGGCATCACTGTCAAGATAGTGCGCTCGGACAGAGGAGGAGAATTCTGCAATGGTGAACTCGCTGCCTTCTTTGCTTCCAGAGGGATTGTCCATCAAACCACAAGCCCCTTACAAGCCCCGAGAGCAATGGCGCGGCGGAGCGTTTGAACAGACCCTAATGGAAAAGGTTAGGGCCCCCCTGCTTCACAGTGGTGGCCCCCTTCTACCTTTGGGCTGAGGGCCTACAGACAGCTAACACCTTAAGGAATGCCTCCCCAGTCATTGGCCGGGAGCTTACGCCTCACCAGCTGCTGACAGGGTCAGTCCCAGAAGTATCCCACTTCAAGATTTTTGGGTGCAAAAGGCCTTTGCCCATGTGCCCAAGCTGAAGCGGCGCAAGCTGGATGCTGTAAGCAGACTAGGTGTCTTCATTGGGTACGAGGCCAACTCCAAGGCAATACCGGATCCTGGATCCAGACGGCAAGACTGTGCGTGTGGCTCGAGATGTTACCTTCCATGAGGGTGTCTTCCCATACAACAACGCCGACGCCAACTGCCCATATGAATGATGAGCCACTGTGCATTGTAGACATCAAGCTGGAACCTGATGAGGAACCAGTTAGTGCACCTTGCTGGCACCTCTCCAGCGGCACCCACTACCAACCCCGACGGATGAAGCTGACAGTGAGGGACGAAGACTTACCCACCCCTTTGCACATGGATACTGACTCAGATGAGGAAGATGAGGACATTGCTCCACTGCCTACTCAAGATCACCTCCTCCGCGGCGATCATGCCAGACTCAGGCAGGCACCTTCAAGGTGGGTGGGCCACCTCAGCTGCTGTTGTTGAACTTCAGCCTGAGCCAGTGTCTGTGAAGGAAGCTCTCGCAGGTCCCGAAGCTCAGCAGTGGAAGCTTGCAATGGGATGTAAGAGTATGCAGCTCTGCTCCACAACAAGACTTGGGAGGTTGATGACAGACCCCCTGGAACCAATGTACTCCTGTCAAGTGGATCTTCAAGAGGAAGCGAGACGCTGCCGGTAACATCGAGCGCTACAAGGCTCGCCTGGTAGTTGTTGGGATGCAGGCAGCGGGAGGGTCTCGACTACAATGAGATATATGCACCTGTAGGGAAGCACGCAACTCTGCGCACCCTCTTGGCTGTCACAGCTCACCGCGATCTTGAACTGCATCACTGGACGTTGCCAAACGCGTTCCTCAATGGGGAACTGGAAGAGGATCTGTGGATGCAGCAACCTCCAGGTTTTGCAGTTGGGGGAAGCGAAACCGCGCATGCCATTTGCGCAAGACTCTCTATGGTCTGAAGCAGAGCCCCCTTGCTTGGTATGCAAACTTGCGCTCCCAGCTGGAGGCCATTGGCTTTAATGCCTCTGTGGCCGACCCTGGATTGTTCATCATGATGGCTGGCTCTGGTGACTGGACCTATGTGCTGATCCATGTCGACGACATCCTGATTGCCGGTTTAGCGGAAGGAGTCACACTGGTGAAAAACAAGCTGGCTGAAGTCTTCAAAATCAAGGACATGGGGGAATCCTCCTTCTACCTTGGTATGGACATCATCAGGGACAGAGGGATGAAGACACTCCTCTTGACTCAGAAAAGGTATGTGGCTGACCTCAATGGACAAGTTTGCCTCACATGCCAAGTCAAAGAAGGTGCCACTATCCCCAGCCACCAAGCTGACCAAGGCAGGAGAGCCTATGGACCAGACTGTTGTGAGCTACAGCGAGATCATTGGGTCTCTGATGTATCTTGCAGTGTGCACCAGGCCTGACCTCTCACAGTCAGTGGGAGCTTTGGCCAGATACATGGCAAACCCCACTGAGGACCACCTGGCTGCTGCAAAGCATGTGTTGGCGTACATTTCTGGCACTCTGGACTATGGGTTGTTCTTTGGAGGCAGTGATCTGCTGGAGCTTCAGGGGTTCGCTGACTCAGACTTCGCTGGAGACACTGACACACGGAGGTTCGACGACTGGCTACGCTTTCAGGCTGAATGGAGCTGTGGTCTCCTGGCAAGAGCCGACTGCAGCCCACGGTGGCGCACTCCCACCACAGAGGCTGAGTACATGGCTGCTGGTGCAGCTGTCAAGGAAGCACTCTGGTTCAGAAAGCTTCTACCTGAGTTTGTAATGGGTGCTAGGAGCAGTACCTATCTACGGTGACAACCAAGCAGCCATTAAGCTGCTGAGAACCCCATCTCCTGCGTGCGCACGAAGCATATTGATGTTGTGCACCACTTTGCGCGTGAGCGAGTGGCAAGGTCAGAGGTGACCTTCACCTACATCTCCACTGAGGAAATGGTGGCAGATGTACTCACTAAAATCCTGCCTAGGTGCAAGTTTGAGCTGTGCAGGCTCGGGTTGGGAGTTACCAACAAGTAGGAACATTCAGTCAGTCACGAGTGGGAGTGTTAGAATATCAGTTAGCACTTGCCTTGTGATATTTGATGTCGGACTAGACTTCATGTCATGCTAATTAGGTAAAGGCAAAACGCTGCCCCCAGGGGGAATCGAACCCTTGTCGAATCTCCGTATAGCTCATGGCGTTACAAACACACTGAGCCAGTAGTACTATGCTGTGCTGTGTTTTCGTGAGTACGAGATAGCGCTGGTGGCCAACCGGTTGTTACCGCCCGATGGCCGGTTTAGGGATGCTTCGCGGTAGCTACTGAAGGAATCTAACCGGTGGAATCTTCCAAAGATGCCTTCCGTAGATTCCCTCCCGAACAGTATAAAAGGGGGACTCACGAGAGCAGAGTACCACTTACTCTCTCTCTGGTCCCAGGTAAGATTTACTGTTTCTGCTGCCATTACTGCGTCTCTTGCTATGATCTTTGGTGCTCCAGAAAGCTGAGACTCGCGCGCATCTGTTCGCGCGCATCTGACCGAGCGAATCTGTTCGCGCGCACCTGACTGCGCGCATTTGTTCAAAGCTAGTTGTTTAGCTTTTGTTTGCAGCTCTCTCTTTCTCTCTCTGCTTTGATACTCTGACACTTAGTCCTAATTGCTTTGCTTAGATATTGAAGGCTCTTCGCCTGCTTCTTGTACATTGCCTGTTCCCACTTGTCAGTTCTAAGGCATTCGCCTCTCTTTGGTAGTTGTTTTATTTCTGATGTAATGACCACTTACTCTCTCTCTGGTCCCCAGCCTATTTATTCTACACAGGCCAGGTCCACTGCGTTCCAGCGTTCACTGCGAGGGATGGGGAGTAAGGAGTTGCGAGAAATGAGGGAGATAAGGGTCTGGTGGCCGGCGTTTAATGAGCCTGAAAACCAGTACAGACTGACAGTGCCGCGGTACAATGATGAGGGGGTCCAGGCCAGGTCCACTGCGTTCCCAGCGTTCACTGCGAGGGATGGGGAGTAAGGAGTTGCGAGAAATGAGGGAGATAAGGTCTGGTGGCCGGCGTTTAATGAGCCTGAAAACCAGTACAGACTGACAGTGCCGCGGTACAATGATGAGGGGGTCCAGGCCAGGTCCACTGCGTTCCAGCGTTCACTGCGAGGGATGGGGAGTAAGGAGTTGCGAGAAATGAGGGAGATAATGTCTGGTGGCCGGCGTTTAATGAGCCTGAAAACCAGTACAGACTGACAAGCGCCGCGGTACAATGATGAGGGGTCCAGGCCAGGTCCACTGCGTTCCAGCGTTCACTGCGGGGGATGGGGAGTAAGGAGTTGCGAGAAATGAGTTCGGAACCGTGATGTAGCTCTGGAGAAGGATGGGAAATGAGTTCGGAACCGTGATGTAGCTCTGGAGAAGGATGGGGAATTCTTCGCCCTCTTGATTCAGGCATTCATGCGACTGTGTCGGAGTCTAGGCGTGTATTAGTGTAGGACCCTCCACAATAAGTGGAGGCGGTCCCACACTGTGGTGGTGAGAATTCCTGCCGGGCGTCGTCCTCTGCTAAGCGGGCGGCACGCTGGCGGGCACGGCGATGCTTCTTGTAAATGGCCCAACTGCTGGTGCGAATAACTATCTTCATGTTGTCCCATTTTGTGACGATGTCTGAATCGGGTAAGAGGTTTAGGAGGAGGGATTGTGAAGCGATGATGTTCTTGAGCTCATCACAAGCTTCTGGAATGTTGAGGAGGAGGAGGGGGAACCCTTGCAGACCTTGGCCCTTGGGTGGAGCGTGGCCTAGGAAGGAGAGGGTTATAGACACAGGGCGGTGGTCAGAGATAAAGCCAGAGGTAGGGAGAATGGAGGAAGTGGCTGTGAAGAGGGCTAGGAGGGAGTCTGAAGCCAGCCAGCGGTCAAGCCTACCGCCCGATGAGGCTGGGATGCTCCAATGTGTGAAGTCTTTGGCAGTCGGGTGCGTGTTCCTCCAGATGTCTTGTAGGCTGTAGGTATTCATGATGTCTGCAAGGGGAGGTGCCCCCTGCATGCGACTCATGGGGTCAATATTGAGTCTGTGAGGAGGGTAGACCGCATCGAGGGGGTCAAGAATGCAGTTGAAATCACCAACAACGAGAAGGAGGCGTCCGTCAGTGGGAAGGTTGGGACGCACGCAGTTGAAAAAGAAGTCTTCTCTGTCAGCAGCTTAGGCCGGAGCATAGACGCACAAAATGGTGATGACGGAGTCACCAATGAAAGCATCGATGCCTAGAATGCGGCCTGTTGGACCTAGGATAGGTCTTAGGACGGGATCTGTGATGGGGCAGTGAGGGCTTAATATCAGGATGATGCCTTCAGTGTGCCCTGTACCAGGGCAAAAGAAAATACTGATGCTGATACTGTGGCCAATGCAGCGGGTGCTAAAGCCGAGACCGATGTTGCTGTCGTTGGTGGCTGAACCAAGGCTCCTACTGCAGGTGCCTGTGCTAGTGCAGCTTGGTTTTGTAATGGAGTCAATTTTTTTGTTTTGTTTTTTTAGCCTTTAGCTACTGATGCTGATGCTGTTGCTGGAGCTGAGGTTGATGCTGCTGAGGGAGGTTGAGCTGATGCTGATGCTGATCCTGATGCTGGTGCTGAGGTTGCTGAGGGTGCTGATGGTGATAGCACTGTGGATGATGCTGATGCTGAGGCTGAGGGAGCTGGAGCTGATGCTAGAACTAATACAGATGCTAATGTTGATGCTGACTCTGAGGCTGAGACTAAGGCTAAGGCTGAGGCTGCTGATGCCGAGGATGAGAGAGCTGGAGCTGATGCTAGAGCTGATACTGATGCTGATGCTGATGCTGACGCTGAGGCTGAGGCTGTGGCTGAGGCTGTGGCTGTGGCTGTGGCTGTGGCTGAGGCTAAGGCTGAGGCTGAGGCTGAGGCTGCTGATGTTGGTACTGCTGAAGCTGAAACAGATCTTGGAGTGGAAGGTGCAACTGATGTTAGTTGTGACTCAATTTTTTTTTTTTTTTTTTTACATAGGGAGGAACCAGGAAAGGGAACATCTGATAAAACTTAGCCCTATGTGACCGAGGAAGAAAAACCAAAGAAGAAAACTAGAGGACATGGACCAAAAAAACCGCTAAGACAAAAGATCCGAAGACAAAAGACGAAAAGACTAGGGGACAAAAGAACGAGGAACACAAACTAGTTACTAGGAGGACAAAGGACAAAGGGCCTTCCGAGCACCACCCCCACCTCCAAGCAACACTGTTCCTCCCCAACCAACAAAACACCACTGTAACCTCCAAGAGCAACACAGAAAAAGAAGGAAAGGCATGCACGCAAAGGTCTTGCTGATCTAAGATTAAAACACTGCAGGGCATCACTCCTGTAACAGGCTAGTGCATCAGGGCATCACTCCTTTAGCAACCAGCACAGACTCTTAGCAGCCTATAACATGTTGCTAGGTCACCCATGTAGATCAGCAAGCTCTGCAAAGACGACCAGAACGCGGCATGCCTACAGTTCAAAGGTAGCAGAAACAAGGTAACAAAAACTATGTAGCTCCTAAGTAAGTCTCCTGAACCTGCAGACGCAAGATACAACACGGTACAGGGCATCATTCCTATAACGGTCCAGCGCATCAGGGCATCACTCCATCAGCAGACCGGCGTGTCAACTCAGCTGTCAAGTAGCATGCCACTTCTTCTTCAATGCAGGCCAGCAAGTTAATGGTGGTTGTTGCTCTTGATGGGCATATGCTGGTACAGAAGCGTGAGAAGGAGCTGATGCTGAAGAAGTTGCTTGAGAGTGTGCTGCTTCTGGTGCTGTAGCTGCGGCTAGATCTAATTCTGCACCTAGGTGATGTGGATGAGCTGCCTGTGGATCTGAAGTGGAGTATGAAACTTGTGCTTCATCTGGAGAAGGGGGTGCGGGTGAAGTTCCTGGCTCAGTGTTGGCGGTGCTGTCGATGGGGGCTGCTGAAGTCACTGGGTCTGTGTGTGTCTCCGACAGGAGAAGGCTTGAAAAAGATTGTAACCTGGGGCGAGCTCTGAGGGAACCGGCATGGAGGAGTGCCTCAGTAGAGGGAAACATGTAGGGGCTGTTGGGAGAGGGGGATGGTGTGGTGGACCATGTTGAGAAGGAGGGTGGGGTGAGAGTGCTGTGGACTGGACGGTGGGAGGGACAGGGGAAATGGAGAGAATGAGGAGGGGTACCATAAGTCGGGGGCCCGATGGGTTCCATGTTGGAAGAAGGGGAAGGGAAGGGGAGGGGGGGAAGGAGGAGGAGGAGGAGGGGAAGTAAAGGGGAGGGTGGAAGCAGAAGGGCCCTGGAAAGAAGTGAGAGGGGATGTGGTGGAGAGGTGGGAACGAGCAGAATGGGAGGGGAGGGGGAAAGAGAGAGGATCTTTATCCAAGAAGGTGCTGAATGGGGGTCGACCAGGGAGGGAGAGGGAGCGGAGAAAGGGTGGCAGGCGGTGGAGGAAGGGGTCTTCTGAGGGTGGGATGATATCCACGATGAAGACGGCAGCGTTGGCGTTCACGCCAAGACTGTAGCGGAGGATAATGACTGCACTGGACTGGACTGCACTGGACTGTTATAGGAGTGATGCCCTGTACCGTGTTGTATCTTGCGTCTGCAGGTTCAGGAGGCTTACTTAGGAGCTACATAGTTTTTGTTACCTTGTTACCGCTACATTTGAACCGTAGACATGCCGCGTTTGGTTGTCTTTGCAGAGCTTGCTGATTTGCATCGGCGACCTAGTGGCTGCATCGGCGATACTAGTGGCCGCATCGGCGATACTAGGCTGCTGATAGACTGCGCTAAAATGCTAATGGAGTGATGCCCTAGTGCACAGGCAACCGGTTTATTTGCTAGCTGCTTTAGTGCGCCTTTAAGGTTTTCCTTGCTGGTCAGTGGATCTTGTGGGGGTTCTACCCTTTCACCGTCCAGGACGTTTTCTAAGGAGTTTGATTTGCTTCTTTAGATTTTTTTTAGTTACCTTGTTAGTGTTAGCTTTGGCCCTGTCCTGTTTTTTGTTGCATGCCGCGCTCTGGTCGTCTTTGCAGAGCTTGCTGATCTGCATGGATGACCTAGCGACATGTTATAGGCTGCTGAGAGTATGTGCTGGTTTGCTACAGGAGTGATGCCCTGATGCACTGGCCTGTTACAGGAGTGATGCCCTGCAGTGTTTTAATCTTAGATCAGCAAGACCTTCGGGTGCATGCCTTTCCTTCTTTTTCTGTGTTGCTCTTGGAGGTTACAGTGGTGTTTTATTGGCTGGGGAGGAACAGTGTTGATTGGAGGTGGGGGTGGTGCTCGGAAGGCGATTTGTCCTTTGTCCTCCTAGTAATTAGTTTGTCCCTCGTTCTTTGGTCCCCTAGTCTTTTCATCGGTTGTCTTGGATCTTTTGTCTTAGCAGACTTTTGGTCCATGTCTTCTAGTCTTCTTCTTTGGTTTTTCTTCCTTGGTCACATAGGGCTAGGTTTTATCAGATGTTCCCTTTCCTGGTTCCTCCCTATGTAAAAAAAAAAAAAAAAAAAAAATGGTGCACATGGAGTGCCGGATGTCATCACTAGTGTCATGGGGTGCTGGGGGTTTATGTCGTCAGTATTGTCATGGGGTGATGGGCGTCTATGTTAACACTAGTGTCATGGGGTGTTGGGGGTCTATGTCATCACTTGAGTCATGGGGTGTTGGGGGTTTATGTTATCACTAGTGACATGGGGTGTTGGGGGTTTATGTCATCATTAGTGTCATCGGGTGTTGGGGGCCTATGTCATCACTAGTGTCATGGGGTGTTGGGGGTCTATGTCATCACTAGTGTCATGGGGTGTTGGGGGTTTATGTCATCACTAGTGTCATGGGGTGTTGGGGGTCTATATCATCACTAGTGTCATGGGGTGTTGGGGGTTTGTGACATCACTAGTGACATGGGGTGTTGGGGGTTTATGTCATCACTAGTGTCATGGGGTGTTGGGGGTCTATGTCATCCGAGCCCCACCCACTTCCTCCTTCCTCTCAGAATCCTCCATCTCCTCCCTCTCATCCCTGATCCTTCATTTCAGCTGCTGAGATACCTAGTAGACGAAGCTTTGAGGCGACAATTGGAGCTGGAGGTCCTTTTTTCGCCCTAGCAATGTCTGCTCTCCGGCCGCCTTATAACTTTGCTGCGAAGCTGCTTCGGCCAATTCGGCTGGAGCGACTGCAATTTCGCGGCTATGGGAGCTGCTCTCAGTGCCCCATTTGAGTGTTACAGACGCTCATGCGGTCTAATCCGCTACTCTGCCCCCTCCAGAGGTCAGCATAAGAGGTCAGCCTACTGGAGGGGGGCAGGCTATTCTCTTCAAGTTAATTTGGGACCACCCGACCCCCATCCTTAGTACTTCAGAAGCAGCTCTCTCCTGATTCCCTTCTTCCGAGCCCCACCCACTTCCTCCTTCCTCTCAGAATCCTCCATCTCCTCCCTCTCATCCCTGCTCCTTCATGTCAGCTGCTGAGATACCTAGTAGACGAAGCTTTGAGGCGACAATTGGAGCTGGAGGTCCTTTTTTCGCCCTAGCAATGTCTGCTCTCCGGCCGCCTTATAACTTTGCTGCGAAGCTGCTTCAGCCAATTCGGCTGGAGCGACTGCAATTTCGCGGCTATGGGAGCTGCTCAGTGCCCCATTTGAGTGTTACAGACGCTCATGCGGTCTAATCCGCTACTCTGCCCCCTCCAGAGGTCAGCATAAGAGGTCAGCCTACTGGAGGGGGGCAGGCTATTCTCTTCAAGTTAATTTGGGACCACCCGACCCCCATCCTTAGTACTTCAGAAGCAGCTCTCTCCTGATTCCCTTCTTCCGAGCCCCACCCACTTCCTCCTTCCTCTCAGAATCCTCCATCACCTCCCTCTCATCCCTGCTCCTTCATGTCAGCTGCTGAGATACCTAGTAGACGAAGCTTTGAGGCGACAATTGGAGCTGGAGGTCCTTTTTTCGCCCTAGCAATGTCTGCTCTCCGGCCGCGATTTTTTAGTGTTTTTGGCCTTAGACAGGTGATGTGCTGTTGAGACTCTTCCCCTCTTTCTTGAATTCTCAGTCAGGAGGTCTCCTTTTGAAGATCTGCATTGGTCAGCATCTTCTTGTTCTCTTATTAGAGACTTGCCGATCCTGGAGTGTGACATTGGGTTGGAAACCAGAGCGATACAGTTTGTCTTAGCATTTTGCTGCCCTAGAGGGCTGAATAGTAGTATTTGGGGGTGGATCTGCTGCTCCTGCCCTGAAGACTGTTTTTATTTGCTTTTTTCCGGACCTGGTTATCAGTAGCATGCCCTGCTTTGGTCTTCTTCCTTACAGAGCTTGCTTGTCTGCATTGGAGAAGAAGTGGCATGCTACTTGACAGCTGAGCTGTCACGCTGGTCTGCTGATGGAGTGATGCCCTGATGCACTGGACAGTTATAGGAGTGATGCCCTGTACCGTGTTGTATCTTGCGTCTGCAGGTTCAGGAGGCTTACTTAGGAGCTACATAGTTTTTGTTACCTTGTTACCGCTACCTTTGAAGTGTAGACATGCCGCGTTTGGTTGTCTTTGCAGAGCTTGCTGATTTGCATCGGCGACCTAGTGGCATGATACTAGGCTGCTGATAGACTGCGCTGAAATGCTAATGGAGTGATGCCCTGATGCACAGGCTACCGGTTTATTTGCTTTAAAGTGCCAGCTGCTTTAGTGCGCCTGTAAGGTTGTCCTTGCTGGTCAGTGGATCTTGTGGGGGTTCTACCCTTTCACCGTTTAGGACGTTTTCTAAGGAGTTTGATTTGCTTCTTTAGATTTTTTTAGTTACCTTGTTAGTGTTAGCTTTGGCCCTGTCCTGTTTTTTGTTGCATGCCGCGCTCTGGTCGTCTTTGCAGAGCTTGCTGATCTGCATGGGTGACCTAACGACATGTTACTAGGCTGCTGAGAGTATGTGCTGGTTTGCTACAGGAGTGATGCCCTGATGCACTGGCCTGTTACAGGAGTGATGCCCTGCAGTGATTTAATCTTAGATCAGCAAGACCTTCGGGTGCATGCCTTTCCTTCTTTTTCTGTGTTGCTCTTGGAGGTTACAGTGGTGTTTTATTGGTTGGGGAGGAACAGTGTTGCTTGGAGGTGGGGGTGGTGCTCGGAAGGCGATTTGTCCTTTGTACTCCTAGTAATTAGTTTGTGTCCCTCGTTCTTTTGTCCCCTAGTCTTTTCGTCTTTTGTCTTGGATCTTATGTCTTAGCGGACTTTTGGTCCATGTCTTCTAGTCTTCTTCTTTGGTTTTTCTTCCTTGGTCACATAGGGCTAGGTTTTATCAGATGTTCCCTTTCCTGGTTCCTCCCTATGTAAAAAAAAAAAAAAAAAAAAGGTGCACATGGAGTGCCGGGTGTCATCACTAGTGTCATGGGCTGCTGGGGGTTTATGTCGTCACTAGTGTCATGGGGTGATGGGCGTCTATGTTAACACTAGTGACATGGGGTGTTGGGGGTCTATGTCATCACTAGAGTCATGGGGTGTTGGGGGTTTATGTTATCACTAGTGACATGGGGTGTTGGGGGTCTATGTCATCACTAGTTTTTTTTTTTTTTTTTTTTTACAAAGGGGGGAACCAGGAAAAGGCGCAACTGATAAAACCTAGCCCTTTGTGACCAAGGAGAAAAGACCAAAGAAAAAGACAAGAACGGCTAAGGGACAGCTAAGGGACGGACACCACCTGGGCGACGTAAGGGACAAAGGAGGACGGAACAGAAGACAAACAAACCAGAGAGGCAAGGAAGAAGCCAAAAACAGGAAGCCCAAGAGAAGGGGCTAGGACTACTAGAAAAAAGACCTATGAAGGGGGGGGGCCAAAACATTGCAACCTCTAACCGTCACCGGATCAGAAGACTGAAAGAGGAGATGCAAACTAAGGAGGACTAAAAGGAAAACTATGCGAGAAACTAAGAGAAAAAAGGGGGGAGGGGGGGGGGTCTGGGTCAGGGTCTAGAGCAAGGTCTAGATCCGGGTAATGGACTGGATCTGGGTCAGGGTCTAGATCAGGGTCTAGAACTAGGGCTTGGGCTGGGTCTGGGGTTGGGTCTGGGATTGTAGGGAGCGCTGGGGCCATGGGGATTGTCATTTCCATGGTGCGGGTATCAGGCTCCTGGTCACCGGGAGTGACCCCAATCATGGTGCAAAAGATCGGGGGGGTGGCCCATAAGCTTGCAAAGGAAGCCACTGTGAGAGAGCAATCTAGGCCACGCCACCAATCTTGACAGAAGGCGCCATTATCAAGGTGTCGAAGATCCGTCTGGGTGCGCATACAGTCCCTGGCGATGTCTTGGTGAAGGTGGCCAAGGGCAAGGCAGATAGCCTTGTGGTGAAGGGGCTCAGAATGGTCCAGTCTGTCAGCCCGGGACGAACGGACCTGCCATATCGCGCCCAAGGTGGTTATACGCAGGAAGGACCACAACCTTAGGGTAGAGGGAGGAGGGGGTGTCCCGGGCCAAAGGGTGATGTCGTCAGCGAGGAGGAAGAAGGGGCAACGAGGAAGGCGCTGCCCACCGGTGAGGGTCTCCCAAGTGGAAAGGAGCCAGTCTATGACAGGGGCAGAATCAGGGCATTCCAAGAAAGCGTGAGACATTGTGTCAGCAGTGTGCAGCTGCAAGCAGTCAGAGCTGGAGCAGACTATGGAGGGGGGGTCGTCTTGGTTGACCCGTTGGAAGCGTCCTCGTACATGAGCAAGGAACGCATTGCAGCCCAGGGTGCCATGAAGCCAGCTCCGGCAAGTGATGGTATAACGACGGTGGAGAGTCTTGTCAGCGAGGCGTACCCACACCTGCGAAAAGCCAGCACGTAGAGGGAGGGAGACTTGAGGTTCGTCTTGTCTTTGAGCAGTTCTCTCCGCTGGGCCTGGACGGGAGGGGCGGACACGTTGTAAGTCCACCCAAGCGTTCTGTGGGAGGTCTTCAGGGGAGGGGACTGGAATAGGGGTGACAACGAGCGCTCTCTCTGTTGCTGAGGCAATCCATCGGGATTCAAGACCACGGAGGCCTCGCAGGTCAGGGTTAGTGCTAGGGTGAGTGTCCAAGGTGGAGGGGGGTAGAATGCTCCCCAGCCTGGGCCAAGCAGCACGTTCCTCGGTATAACCTGGCACAAAATGGTGGGAACTGGGGCTTTGTTGCATGATATGTTGGTGAAGAAGGGCCTGCCGTGCTTGGCGCACAGAGAGTTCAAGAAGGTTCACCTCAGTATCATCATGGAGGTGGAGACCCCATTTTATTGGGTCCAGTTGGAGGTCCTCCCAAAGACCAACCAGCCATGGTTCCAAGAGCTCTTGCCTCTGGTGGGGGGGGAGGCCTTGCTGGATCAGCTGCTCCTCAAAGTCTGCCCGTGACCATGCTTCTCGAGGTTTCTTGCGTAGGGTGATGAGGGCAGCTTGGGGGTGTCCTTGGGGGGGAAGGGCAGGAAGGATGAGAGGGTGTAACCGGCCAGAGGGCCAGACCTCCCAAAGACGGTCCTCTCCAGTGAGGGGATCTGGCCCCTCTGCAAGGGGACCAGCAGTGGCCACAGTGGGAAAGAGCTTCCATTTGGGCGGTGGAAGTTCAGGAAGGAGGACAGCATCCCGCCAGGGGTCTGGCAGAGAGGAGAGGATGAAGTCAAGGTCTTGGACAGCAGCGGGTGGGAGGTGAGCTCGCTGTTGATGAGCTGAGCGGATGTCCTTGAGACGGTGCCACGAGAGTGCTTGGGAGGAGAGCACTGGTTTGAGGTGATGGGCATGGACGGAGAAGGAGGGGTGTTGTTGAAGGTGGTTTCCAGAAGGATGGATGGGGGCACTGCATGGCGGAGCGATAATTCTACGAATGTTCAGCAGGAGAAAGCCTCTGCACTTTTCCCGGGCCAAGTTGGTGGTGATTGAGGCGATGTCCACAGAAGACGGGGCGGTAACCAGGGCATGGTATCCACTTGGCTGACCTCGAGGAAGGCGCACAGCCTGAGAAATCTCGTGAACGGTAGACCTGTGTAACTGTGTTAAAGGCAAGTGATGCTGATACTGTAGCCAATGCAGCGGGTTGCTAAAAGCCGAATAGACCGATGTTGCCTGTCGTTGGTGGCTGAACCAAGGCTCCTACTGCAGGGCCTGTGCTAGTGCAGCTGTGTTGTAATGGAGTCAATTTTTTGTTTTGTTTTTTGAGCCTTTACTATGATTGCTGATGCTTTTGCTGGAGCGAGGGTGCTGCTGCTGAGGGAGGTTGAGCTGATGCTGATGTGATCCTGATGCTTGGTGCATGAGGTTGCTGAGGGTGCGGATGGTGATAGCACTGTGGGATTGATGTGATGCTAATGCTAGGTTGCTTGGTCGGATGCTGATTGCTTGAGGCTGAGGAGCTGGTGGAAGATGATGCTTAGAGAACAAACAGAGCTAATGTTGATGTGACTCTGAGGCTGAGACTGAGGCTAAGGCTGAGGCTGCTGAGGCCGAGGCTGAGAGAGCTGGGGATGGGGCTGATGCTAGCGGCTGATACTGTGCTGATGCTGAGCTGACGCTGAGGGTGTGGTGTGGCTGAGGCTGTGGCTGAGGCTGAGGCTGAGGCTGATGGCTGAGGAAGGCTGTGATGTTGGTATGCTGAAGCGAAACAGATCTTGAAGTGGAAGGTGCAACGGATGGTTAGTTGTGAATCTATGGTGGTTGTTTGCTTCTTGATGGGCAGATGCTGTACAGAAGCGTGGAGAAGGAGCTGTGATTGCTGAAAGAAGTTGCTTGAAGAGTGTGCTGTGCTTCTGGTGCTGTGTAGCGCGGCTAGATCTAATTCTGCCACCTGGGTGATGTGGATGAGATGCCGTGGATCTGAAGTGGAGTATGAAACTGGTGCTTCATCTGAAAGAAGGGGGTGTGCGGGGTGTGGGGGTGAAGAGTTCCTGGCTCAGTGTGGCGGGTTTTGCTGTTTATCGATGGGGGCTGCGAAGTCACTGGGGCTGTGTGTGTCCCGACAGGAGGAAGGCTTGAAAAAGATGTAACCTGGGGCGAGCTCTGAGGGAACCGGCATGGAGGAGTGCCTCAGTAGAGGGAAACTATGTAGGGGCTGTTGGGAGAGGGGATGGTGTGGTGGACCATGTTGAGAAGGTAGGGTGGGTGAGAGTGCTGTGGACTGGACGGTGGGAGGGACAGGGGAAATGGAGAGAATGGAGGCGGTACCATAGGTCGGGGGCCCGATGGGTTCCATGTGGAAGAAGGGGAAGGGAAGGGGAGGGGGGGAAGGAGGAGGAGGAGGAGGGGAAGTAAAGGGGAGGGTATAGAAGCAGAAGGGCCCTGGAAAAGAAGTGAGAGGGGATGTGGTGGAGAGGTGGGAACGAGCAGAATGGGAGGGGAGGGGAAAGAGAGAGGATCTTGATCAAGAAGGTGTTGAAGGGGGGTCGACCAGGGAGGGAGAGGGAGGGGAGAAAAGGGTGGCAGGCGGTGGAGGAAGGGGTCTTCTGGGGGTGGGATGATATCCACGATGAAGACGGCAGCGTTGGCGTTCACGCCAAGACTGTAGCGGAGGATAATGACTGCCCCCGGGATGGGAGCAAGGGGGAAGTTGGAAAGGTGGGCAGGAATTGTCTTGTAGCCAGCCGCTGTGAAAGGATGGCCTCAGGAAGGCCAATGCGTGCGCATGTGGAGGGTACGTTGAAGAATTTAAGGCGGCGGGTTGTGAAGAGGGGAGAGGGGGAGGAGCAGAGGATAGGGGGATGAGGATCTGTCGCTGTCCCCCACTCCACAGTGAAGTTGCCAGAATGAGATAGCCGCCTGGAAAGGTCAGCATAATATCGGCCAGTGGGTGCGAGGACGATGCACCAATAAGCTTTTGCATGGGACCCCGCATCGCCCCATTGGCGGCATACCATGGAGAAGGGGGGGTGAAGTACTGGAGGAGGAAGGTTGAGAAAGGCTGGCAGCTCTTGGGGCTCAACTGCTGCTTTACCACTACTTCCTAGTAAGAAGTTGTGCGGGCATGGAAGGATGTGCGAGACTTGGGAGCTGGTATCCATGGGGCTTGCTGTAGAGTCTGGGGGATGTCTCGCCACATCAGTGGTCCATTGGGATCTTCTAAGCATGTGCAGAGCCTGGGGGGGAAGCTTGCATGGGGCTGTCAGAAGAGAAGGAACAGAAGAGGCCATGATAGCTGAAAGGGCTGGGAGAAGTATGCCAGGTGTAGGATTGACTCCCATGCAAAGAAGGAAGGGCTGAAAGTGTGTGGGGAAACTCGAGTGTCAGACCAGGCTGGCTGAGACACTGCTGCTATTGCAGGGCTGAAGGGGGAAGCAGAGAGTATCAAGAAGGGCAATTCGCACACTGAGCGGCTTGAGAGCTTCAAGACGAGCACAAGAACACTGTAACGTATTGAGGGAAGAGTGAGAAAAAGGCTGTCGAAGTTGAGGTCGGCCAGAGGACTGAAAAAGTCGTCCAGGTGCATGCCGCACGCCCCGCAACGAATTGATGGTGGTTGCGAAGCTCAAGAAGCTGCGCGAAAGATGCGGAAGCTGAAAAAGATCGGAGTTGAGAAAGTTGGAGGTGCTGAAAGGTGCTGAAAGATGGCCAGAGGCTAACAAGCTGAGGGAAAGGTGTTGACCTGGCGTTTTCGTAAAAAACGAGCCTCGATCAAAAGAAAAGGTATAGACAGAAGCGTCTCCTTGAGAGCTTCAAGACGAGCACAAGAACACAGAAACGTATAGAGGGAAGAGGGAGAGAAAGGCTGTCGAAGTTGAGATTGGCCAGAGGAGTGAAAAGTCGCCCAAGTGCATGCCGCACGCCCCGCAACGAATTGAAGGTGGTTGCGAAGCTCAAGAAGCTGCGCGAAAGATGCGAAAGCCGAAAAAGGTCGGAGTTGAGAAAGTTGGAAAAAGTCGGCTGATAAAAAAGAGAGTGAAGCAAAGTTGTAATTTCGCAGCTATGGAAGCTGCTCAGTGCCTTATTTTAGGACGGTAACCTGCGAGGGCTTAGGCTTAGGGCTTTTTTAATCCTTTAGGGCTTTTTTTTTTTTTTTTTTTTTTCTTAGGGCTGACCAATCTTGTGGAGAAGGCAGATGGTTCCCTGAAGGAGGGGTGCTAGGGGGGCCGAGTTAACTTGATCTTGGAAGGCAGAGTTGAAAACCCTTTGAAGGATCGGGGACAGTTCTTCATGGAACGCATTGTAGACTTCAAAGGGAAGTCCGTCATAACCTGGGCTAGAGCCTCGAGAAGCAGAGCGGATGGCAAGGTCCATCTCCTCTGATATGATTAGGCCATCGCCATTGACACCTTCTGCAAGGGCGGCATAACTAGGGGGGAGGGGACGAGGGAGGGATGTGAGCAGAAGATCCTGGTTAGCCTGGTTGATGTGAGGGTTTGGACGATACAGTCCAAAGGAGGAATCAGCACTATAAAAGTCCCGAGCATACTCCAGTCCTATGTTGACTCCTATCATTGAAGAGAGGTCAGCCACAGAAAGGGGGTGATGCTGGGGTGGCCCTGGAGGCTGGATAAGCTTGATGTGGAATGGGTGGTGAGGGGAACGGGAAAGGTGGTGGAAGTAGAAGGAAGATGAACCCCCAAAAGTGTGCTCAAGGATAGGTAGAGCTTTGAGCATTGGAGCAAGGAGTTGCTGCCAAGCGAGTGTTGCTGCTAATGCCTTAGCCTTGGCTATGTTGAGGCGTTCCAGGAAAGAAATTGCATCGGGGGAGAAATGCACCTGTGAGAATTCCTGCCGGGCGTCGTCCTCTGCTAAGCGGGCGGCACGCTGGCGGGCACGGCGATGCTTCTTGTAAATGGCCCAACTGCTGGTGCGAATAACTTCCTTCATGTTGTCCCATTGTTGTGACGATGTCTGAATCGGGTAAGAGGTTTAGGAGGAGGGATTGTGAAGCGATGATGTTCTTGAGCTCATCACAAGCTTCTGGAATGTTGAGGAGGAGGAGGGGGAACCCTTGCAGCCCTTGGCCCTTGGGTGGAGCGTGGCCTAGGAAGGAGTGGGTTATAGACACAGGGCGGTGGTCAGAGATAAAGCCAGAGGTAGGGAGAATGGAGGAAGTGGCTGTGAAGAGGGCTAGGAGGGAGTCTGAAGCCAGCCAGCGGTCAAGCCTACCGCCCGATGAGGTCTGGAGGCTCCAATGTGTGAAGTCTTTGGCAGTCGGGTGCGTGTTCCTCCAGATGTCTTGTAGGCTGTAGGGATTCATGATGTCTGCAAGGGGAGGTGCCCCCTGCATGCGACTCATGGGGTCAATATTGAGTCTGTGAGGAGGGTAGACCGCATCGAGGGGGTCAAGAATGCATGTTGAAATCACCAACAACGAGAAGGAGGCGTCCGTCAGGTAGGAAAGTTGGGACGCACGCAGTTGAAAAAGAAGTCTTCTCTGTCAGCAGCTTGGGCCGGAGCATAGACGCACAAAATGGTGATGACGGAGTCACCAATGAAAGCATCGATGCCTAGAATGCGGCCTGTTGGACCTAGGATAGGTCTTAGGGACGGGATCTGTGATGGGGCAGTGAGGGCTTAATATCAGGATGATGCCTTCAGTGTGCCCTGTACCAGGGCAAAAGAAATCTTGCGCCTGAGCCAGATTGCCCCCGGCCGGGAGGGTTGAAGAAGGTCTCACTCATTTGATGAGGTTGACCTTACTTAGCTGAGGCACTGCCATATCCACATTGCGTTTCTACGAAAGCCCAAGGAAATGCTGCTCAAAGAGTTGTAAAAAATGGGTAGTAAGTCCTTGCGCGTTGTGTGCAGTACAAGGTTACTCCTAGGCGGGCATCTTTGCATCATTCTTGTCTCCTCCCCTGGTGTGTCCCGGCTTTGTGTTTGCCCGTCTGATATTTAGGTGCAGATTTGCGGGTTGACTAGGACATATCGCGAGAGAGAGGTGCGGGTGTATAGGAGACTAGCCCACCCAGGGCTGTTGGTCTTCTGGGACTGTCCGAGTCTCTTGCGAGACGCTGGACAGCCTGTTGAAGAGGGGACGGCCTTGTTAAGGGAGTTTGAACCCTGAAGGAGAGGCTAGGTGGCCGGTGAGGGGAGGGACGCTTGGAGCGGGGACGGTTGCCTGTAGGGGGAGGGGCTGAGCGCCACCATGGCGTTGTTCAGCACGGTGAAGTGGAAGAGGGGGTGGCGGGCTGAGTTAAGAGAAGGGGAGAAGAGCAGAGGACGTGGGGATGTGGGATCTGGGCGGGTGTGATCTGCTCCAGGTGCCAGTGATGCCAGGCTGGAATGAATGAAGCGAGGGAGCTAGAGAGGGAGAGGGAGGACGGAGGAGGAGCAGGGGGCCAAGTCCGCGCGTGGGGATGGAGGTGGAGGAAGAGGAAGAGAGGGTAGGGTATGAGAGGGATATAAAAGGGTTCGGAGAACTACTTCGTTGTCATCCCGCTTCTCACTCTATCAATACTAGTTTGGATGCAATCGAAGGGGGCTTGGCTGCAGGCGCCCGGCCAGCGGGATCCACGAGGAGTGATCCTATTAGTGGGGGGGGGAACAGCAAGTCGTGATGCAATGTTGAGTGGAAGGACGGCGCACACGGTTCCAATAAGGGGGACCTCGTTGCCCAAAAGGGGTTGAGACAAATGGTTCCTCAAGCGGATCATGGCTGGGTGTTTGATAGAGAGTCCAATCGCTGGTGGCTGGAGGGTGGGTGGGTTGATGGTGGAGAGAGGTAAGGAAGGGGTGTGGGAGGCACGTCGGGGGTGGCCA
>JACBWV010000626.1:31090084-31179005 GCA_013435795.1 Chlamydomonas sp. ICE-L
CACCGCCTAGCGAGGATCTACTGGGCCTCCTGGCTTACTCTGAGGAAACGACCCCCCACAAGCCCAGCACAACCCTACGTGGCACAACAAAAACAACACACCACACTCCACGCAGCTCCATGTAGCACAAACATCCAAACAATGTCTTCGCATAAACCAGCACGTAAACGAAGCACAACACAGCACCACCACAACGCGAATACCTCCACCTGCAACGGTCAGCTGCAGCCACTATAAAGCAACACAGCGAGATAGGACCGAGCTCGCTTACCACCGATCTTGGTGCAGCAGGAGGAGCTGGAAAAGCAAGCAGGCAACAGAATACGAGAGACTCACTGGCCCATCGGCCCCGCCCTGAACCCACCCCTGGTTGGCTGAATGACCAAACCAAGCACAGCACAGACAACACGCG
The DNA here is from genome assembly GCA_013435795.1 of Chlamydomonas sp. ICE-L. Taxonomy (NCBI): domain Eukaryota; kingdom Viridiplantae; phylum Chlorophyta; class Chlorophyceae; order Chlamydomonadales; family Chlamydomonadaceae; genus Chlamydomonas; species Chlamydomonas sp. ICE-L. The sequence goes on from JACBWV010000626.1 coordinate 31,090,497, forward strand.
CAATAACAAACTCACACACACTCACAACGCCGTTCACGTCGCCACAACCACAACCAACACAATGCAGCATAAAACAGCACGCACAACGAAGCACAACACAGCACAAAACACACGCGCACACCCTACCCTGCACTCAGGTCAACAATTGAATACTCTTGCCGAGCTGTAAAGTCTGCTGCAGCAGAAGGAGTGGAAAAGCAAGCAAGCAACAGATATAGAGAGACTCCACTGGAATCCTGGGAATCATCCTGAAACGCCACAACAAAGCACAGCACAACACAAAGCAGCCCAACACAAGCAGCACAACCACCAACAAAAATACAACACTACGCAGCTCACTTGCAGACACCATCACAATACCAATGCAGCATTAAAAAAGGCACGTCACAACGAAGCACAACACAGCACCAACACAACGCGAAAACACCTTACCCCTGCACTCAGGTCAATCAAATTGAATAGTCGAGCTGTTTAAGTTCTTGCTGCCAGCAGAAGGAGCTGGAAACGCATGCAAGCAACAGATAGAGGACTTCCACTGGAATCCTGGGATCATCCTGAAACGACACAACAAAGCCAGCCACAACACAACGCGCACAACACTAACTAAAACACAGCAACACACAACAACAAGCGCTCAATGCAGCACAACACAAACAACACAAGCAGATAAAAACCGCCACGCCACAACGAAGACAAACCGCACAAACACAAGAGAACACGCTTACCCTGCACTCAGGTCAACAAATTGAACTAGCCGAGCTGTTAAAGATTATTGCTGCAGCAGAGGGGCTGGAAAAGTAAGCAAGCAACAAGATAGAGCGACTCCACTGAGAAATTTCTGGTCATCCTGAAACGACAACCCGACCAAGTACAGCACAATACAATGCTGCAGCCCAGCGCACCGGTGGTGTGGTCTTTTTATAGCGCCGTCCCGACCGTGAAAATAACAACACACAGACACAACACACAAAACGCAGCTCAATGCAGCACAACACAAACAACCACAATGCAGCATTAAAACAGCACGTCACAACAAAGCACAACAACAGCACAACACCAACGCGAACAAACTACCCTGCACTCAGGTATACAATTGAATAGCCGAGCTGTAAAGAGCTTTGCTGCCAGCGACGGAGCTGGAAAAGAGCAAGCACAAGATAGAGAGGACTCCACGTGAATCCTGGATCATCCGGAAACGACACAACAAAGAACAGCACACACCCAAACGCAGCACAACACACAACAACAACACAACGCAGCTCAAATGTAGCACAAACAACAACCACAATGCCGATAAAACAGCACGTCACAACGAAGCACAGCACACAAAACAGCACAACCACAACGCGAACACCTCAACCCTGACATATGGGTCAACAAAGTGTGAATCGCCAAGCTGTACGATCTTGCTGCAGCAGAAGGAGCTGGAAAAGCAAGCAAGCAACAGATAGAGTACTCCACTGGAAATTCCTCCTGGATATCTGAACGACAAAACAAAGCACAGACAAAACAACGCACGCACAAAACACAAACAACACACAAAACAAACGCAGCTCAATGGTAGCACAAACACATACAACACCCAAGCCCGCATAAAACAGCACGTTACAACGAAGCCCCAACACAAGCACCAACACAACGCGGAAAACACTTACCCCTGCACGAAGTGTAAACAAATTGAATAGCCCGAGCTGTAAAAGCTTGTAAAGATTTTGCTGCAGCGAAGGAGCTGGAAAAAGCAAGCACAGCAACAGATAGAGAGACTCCACTGGAATCCGGATCATCCTGGTGAAACGACACAACAAAGCCCGCACAACCACAACGCATAACAAAAACAACGGCACACAACACACACAACACAAACACCAACGCAGGATCAATGCGCACAACACAACAACACAATGCAGAATAAAACGAACGTCACAAAGAAGCACAAACACCAGCACAAACAAAACGGCGAAAACACCCTACCCTGCAGTCAGGTTCAACTAATGAATAGACGAGCTGTGTGTAAAAGATCTTGCTGCCCAGCAGAAGGCGCTCAGCTGGGAAAAGAAGCAAGCAACACAATAGAGAGACGCCCGAATCCGGATCAATCCTGAAACGACACACACAAGACCCATCACAAAAACAAACACCACGCACACAACAACAACGCAGCACAACACAACAACACCACACAAACGCAGCTCATGCAGCACAACACCACAACACATCAGCATAAAACAGGGCAACTCCACAACGAAGCACAACACAGCACAACACAACGCATACCCTACCCTGCACTCAGTTCAACAAATGAAATAGCGGCTGTAACGATGCCTTTGCTGCACGCAAAGAAGGAGCTGGAAAAAATCCAACAACCGATAGAGGACGTCTCCACTGGAATCCTGGATCATCCTGAACTACACACAAAGCACAGCACAACACAACGCAGCACAACACAACAACACAACAGCACAACACAACACAACCAGCTCATGCAGCCAACACACAACCAGCAGTCATAAAACAGCACGCACAACGAAGCACAGACACGCACAATCACAACCGCGGAACAAAAAAACACCTACCCCCTGCACTCAGGTCAACCAAATTTGGGGGGAAAACAAAATCGCCGAGCTGTAAAAGATCTTGCTGCAGCAGAATGAGCTTTGTAATCGCAGCAGACAGATAAGAGACCCCTGGACTCCTGGATCATCCGGAAAACTACAACACAAGCACATCAACACCAACGCTGCACAACATAACACAACAACGCACAACACAACAACAACGCCGCTGCAATGCAAAAAGGCACACGAAACAACACAATGCAGCATAAACAGCACTTCACACACAAACGACACAACACACAACACAACGCGAACACCTACCCCTGCACTCAGGTCACAATTGAAAGCCGAAGCTGTAAAGATCTTGCTGCAGCAGAAGAGCTGTAAAAGCAGCAGCAACAGAATAGATACTCCCTGGCATCCTGGATCATCCTGACACACAACAAAGCACAGCACACCACAACGCACACAACACAACAAACACACAACCAACCGCTCAATGTAGCACACACAAACCACATGCAGCTAAAACACAGTCACAACGAGCACAACACATCACAACCAACGCTAACACCTACCCCTGCACTCAGGTCAACAAATTGAATAGCCGAGCTGTAAAGATCTTGCTGCAGCAGAATAAGCTGGAAAAGCAGGCAAGCACCGGATAGAGAAGACTCCACGGAAATCCTTTGAATCATCCTGAAACCTACACAACAAAGCACGCACAACACAACGCAGCACAACACAACGCAGCACAACACAACAACACACAACACAACGCAGCTCAATGCAGCACAACACAACAACACAATGCAGCATAAAACAGCACGTCACAACGAAGCACAACACAGCACAACACAACGCGAAACACCTAACCCCTGCACTCATGCCACAAATTGAATACCGAGCTGTAAGATCTTGCTGCAGTCAGAAGAGCTGAAAAGCAACAAGCACAATAGATAGACTCCACTGAATCCCTGGATCACCTGAAACACACCACAAAGCCCAGGCACAACCACAACGCAGCACAACACACAACAACACACACAACAACACAAACGCACCTCAATGCAGCCACACACACCATGCAGCATAAAACAGCACGCCACAGTACGAAGCACAACACAGCACAACACAACGCGAACACCTTACCCCTGCACTCCGTCAACATTGAATCGCCGAGCTTTAAAGACTGCTGCAGCAAAAGAGCTTGGAAAAGCACGCAAGCAACAGATAGAGAGACTCCACTGGAATCCTGGAATCCCATCCTGAAACGAACTACAAAGCACAGCACAACACACTACAATCTCACAGCACATAACAACACACAGCACAACACAACACAAAGCAGCTCAATGCAGCGACAACACACAACCAATGCAGCATAACAGCACGTCACAACAAGCACAACACAAGCACACACAACGCGAACACCTAACCCCTGCCTCAGTCAACAAATTTAATTCCGAGCTGTAAAGATCTTGCTGCAGCAGAAGGAGCTGAACAGCAGCAAGCAACAGATAGAGACGACTCCACTGGAATCCTGGATCATCCTGAAAACGACCGAACACACACAGTGCAACAACACAACTCATCAACCACACAACAACCACACACCACAACGCCGCTCAAGTATGCACAACACAACACCCAATGCAGCATAAAACAAGCACGTCACACCACTAAGCACAACACAAGCAAAAACACACAACGCGAACACCTCCCCCTTCACTCATTTCAACAAATTGAATCGCCGAGCTTAAGACTGCTGCAGCAGAGGACCTGAAAAGCAAAAGCAACAACATATAGAGAGACTCCACTGAATCCTGTGATCATCCTGAAACACACAAACAAACACAGCCAAACACAAACGCAGCACAATCACACAACCGCAGCACAACACAACAACACACACACAAAACGCAGCTTCATTCAGGCACCACCACAACCAATTCGTCATAAACATCACGTCCAACAACTAATCACAACACCTCACAACACAACCGCAAACACTACCCCTGCACTCAGGTCACAAATTAAATAGCCCGAGCTGTAAAGAATCTTGCTGCGCAGAAGAGTCTGGAAAACAAGGCAAGCACAGATAGAGAGACCTCCACTGGAATCCTGGATCACCTGAAACGACACACAAACCAGCAAAGCCACGCATCACAACACAAACAACACACAGGCACAACACACACAAACGCATCTCAATGCAGCACACACACAACAACACACTGCATCATAAAACAGCACTCCACAACGAACGGCACAACACAGCATCAACACAACGGCGAAACCTACCCTGCACTCAGGTTCACAAATGGAATAGCCGAGCTGTAAAGATCTTCTGCCAGCAGAGAGAGCTGGAAAAGCAAACACGCACAGATAGATAGACATCCACTGGAAATCCTGGATCATCCTGAAACGACCGACAATCCGCAACAACACGAACTCAGCACAACATAACACACACAGCAAAACACAACACAACGCAGCTCATGCAGCACAAAAAACACAATGCAGCATAAAACAGCACGTCACAAACAAAGCACAACACAGCAACAACCACAAACTCAAACACCTACCCCTGCACTCAGGTCAACCATCATTGGAATAGCCAGCTGTAAAGATCTTTCTGTACAGAGGAGCTGGAAAAGCAAGCAGCAACAAAATAGAGAGACTCCACTGAATCCTGGATCAATCCTGAAACGACACATACAAGCACAACACACACAACGCAGCACAACACAACAACAACAACAGCAACGCACTCAATTACACAACACACACGAACACAATGCAGCATAAAACACAACGTCAACAACGAAGCCAAACAGCACACTGGCAAACACAACGCGAACACCTACCCCTGCACCTCAGCACCAAATTTAATAGCCGAGCGGTAAGATCTTGCTGCAGCAGAAGGAGCTGGAAAAGCAAGCAAGCACAGAGAGAGAGACTCCCACTGGAATCCTGGATCATCCTGAAACGGGGACACACAAATCACAGCACCACACAACGCGCCAAACACACCAACACACGCACAACAAACACAACTCAGCCAATGCAGGCCACAACCCAACAACACAATCGCATAAACATACTCACAACGAAGCACAACACAGCACACCAACGCCAACACCTACCCCTGCACTCAGGTCAATCAAATTGAATAGCCCGACTGTAAAGATCTTGTCTGCAGCAGAGGAGCTGGAAAAAGCAAGCAAGCAAGCAACAGATAGAGACTCCACTGGATCCTGGATCATCCTGAAAACACACAAAAAAGCACAGCACACACCAACCAGCACACCACAACAACACACAAGCACAACACAACACACCCGCATCTCCATGCAAGGCACAACCAACAAACACATGCAGCTAAAACAGCACGTCACACTAAGCAACAACACACAGCGGAAACACAACGCGAACACCTACCCACCGCCTCACTCAGGTCAAAAACAAATTGAATAGCCGAGCTGTAAAGATCTTTGCTGCAGCAAGAAGGAGCTGGAAAGCAAGCAAGCAACAGATAGATAGACTCCCACTTACCTGATCATCCTGAAACGACACAACAAAGCACAGCACAACACAACGCAGCACAACACAACAACACACAGCACAACACAACACAAGCTCAGCTCAATGGCATCACAACACACAACATAATGCAGCAAAAACATCACGTCACAACTGAAGCACAACACATGCACAACACACTCGAACACCCCTACCCTCATCCTCAGGTCAAACAAATTGACTACCGAGCTTGTAAAGATTCTGGCTGCAGCAGAAGGAGCTGAAAAGCAAGCAAGCACAGATATAGAGACTCCACTGAATCCTGGATCATCCTGAAACACACGACAAAGCACAGCAACCACAACACAACGCAGCACAACACACAACAAACAGCACAACACAACACAACGCAGCTCATGCGCACACACAACAACACAATGCAGCCTAAAACAGCATCACACGCAGCACAACACAGCACACACAACGCGAACACCTACCGCCTCACTCATCAACAATTGAATAGCCAACTGTAAAGATCTTGCTGCAAGTGCAGAAGGATCTGGAAAAGCAGCAAGCAACAATAGAAGATGACTCACTGATCCTTTATCATCCTGAAACGACACAACAAATCACGCACACACAGAACACAGCACAACACAACAACACACAGCACAACCACAACACCAGCACACACCACACAACGCAGCTCCATGCAGCACAACACAAACAACACAATGCAGATAAACCGCACCCACAACGCACAACACAGCACAACACAACGCGAACACCTACCCCTGCACTCAGGTCAACAAATTGAATAGCCGAGCTGTAACAGACTTGCTGCAAGCAGAAGGAGCCCTGTTTTGTAAAAGCAAGCAAGCAACAGATAGTAACGCCACTGTGAATCCTGGATCAGCCTGAACACACGACAAAAGCCCAGCACAACACAACGCAAGCAAACACAACACAACACAGCACAACACAACACACCGCAGCTCAATGCAGCACACCGCACAACAACACATGCAGCATAAACATCAAACCCACGTCACATAACGAGCACAACCAGCACAACCAACTCGCAACACCTACCCCCTGCACTCACGTGTCTAACAATTGAATAGCCGAGCTGAAAGATCTTGCTGCAGGCAAAGAGCTGGAAACGCAAGCACAACGATATAGATACTCCACTGGATCCTGGATCATCCGAACGACACACAAAGCACAGCACAACACCACGCAGCACAACACACTCAGCACAACACACAACCACAACCACAACGCAGCTCCTGCAAGCACAAACAACAAACACAATGCAGCCATAAACAGCACGTCACACAAATCACAACACAGCACAACATCAACGCGAACACCTACCCCTGCACCCAGGTCAACATTAATACCGAGCTTTAAGATCTTGCTGCAGCAGAAGGAGTCTGAAAAGCAAGCAAGCAACAGATAGAGAGACCCACTGGAATTCCTGGATCATCCGTGAACGACACAACAAGCCACAGACAACAACACCACACGCAGCACAACACAACAACAACATCACATCACACACACACACCGCAGCTCAATGCAGCACACCCAACAACACAATGCAGCATAACAGCACCGCCCAACGACGCACACAACACAGCAAACACAACGCGAACACCCTACCCCTCCTACTCCCCCTGCACTCAGTTCCACAATTGAATAGCCGAGCTGTAAAATCTGCTGCAGCAGAAGGACTGGAAAAGCAAGCAAGCAACAGAGTAAGATACTCCCTGTAATCCTGATCATCTGAACGACCGAAAAAAAACAAGCACATGCACACACAGCACACACCACGACACAACATAACAACACACACCCCCCCCACAACACAAAACACCGCATCTCAATGCATCACAACACAACAATCACAATGCCAGCATTAAAACAGCACTTCACAACGAATCACAACACAGCACAACACAACGCGAACACCTACCCCCCCTGCACTCATGTCCACCAAATTGATAGTACACCGAGCTGTAAAGATCTTGCTGCAGCAGAAGAGCTGGGAAAAGCAACAAGCAACAGATAAGAGACTCCACGGAAACCTACTCCTGAAGACACACACAAAGCACAGCACAACACAACGCAGCACAACACAACACACACACACCCACGCAGCTCAATTAGCACAACACACAGCAACAATGCCTCATAAAACACACGTCACCACGAAGCAAAAACAACACAGCACATACACACGCGATACACCTACCCCTGCACTCAGGTCCAACAAATTGAATAGCCGAGCTGTAAGATCTTGCTGCAGCAGAATGACTGAAAGCAAGCAATCAAGCAACTAGAGAGACTCATGGAATCTCTGGATCATCCTGAAAACTAACCACAAAGCACAGCACAACACAACGCAGACAACACAACAACACACAGCACAACACAACACACGCAGCTCATCAGCACCACACAACCACACAATGCAGCATAAAACAGCACGTCCAACGAAGCACAACAACAGCGCACACAACCGAAACACCTACCCCCCCTGCACTCATGTCCAACAAATTGAATAGCCGAGCTGTAAAGATCTTGCTGCAGCAAAGGAGCTGGCAAAGCAAGCAAGCACAGATGAGAGGACGCCACGGAATCCTGGATCATCTGAAACTACACCCACAAAGCACAGCACAACACAACGCCGCACAACACAACACCACACTCACCGCACAACACACCACACACGCAGCTCAATGCAGCACAACACAACAACACAATGCCAGCATAAAACAGCACGTCACAACGAAGCACAAACACAGCACAACACACCGCGAACACCTACCCCTGCACTCAGGTCAACAAATTGAATAGCCGAGCTGTAAAGATCTTGCTGCAGCAGAAGGAGCTGGAAAAGCAAGCAAGCAACAGATAGAGAGACTCCACTGGAATCCTGGATCATCCTGAAACGACACAACAAAGCACAGCACACCACAACGCACCACAACACAACAACACACAGCACAACACAACACAACGCAGCTCAATGCAGCACAACACAACAACACAATGCAGCATAAAACAGCACGTCACAACGAAGCACAACACAGCACAACACAACGCGAACACCTACCCCTGCACTCAGGTCAACAATTGAATAGCCGAGCTGTAAAGATCTTGCTGCCAGCAGAAGGAGCTGGAAAAGCAAGCAAGCAACAGATAGAGAGACTCCACTGGAATCCTGGATCATCCTGAAACGACACAACAAAGCACAGCACAACACAACGCAGCACAACACAACAACACACAGCACAACACAACAACACACAGCACAACACAACACAACGCAGCTCAATGCAGCACAACACAACAACACAATGCAGCATAAAACAGCACGCCACAACGAAGCACAACACAGCACAACACAACGCGAACATCTACCCCTGCACTCAGGTCAACAAATTGAATAGCCGAGCTGTAAAGATCTTGCTGCAGCAGAAGGAGCTGGAAAAGCAAGCAAGCAACAGATAGAGAGACTCCACTGGAATCCTGGATCATCCTGAAACGACACAACAAAGCACAGCACAACACAACGCAGCACAACACAACAACACACAGCACAACACAACACAACGCAGCTCAATGAGCACAACACACAACAACCACAATGCAGCATAAAACAGCACGTCACAACGAAGCACAACACAGCACAACACAACGCGAACACCTACCCCTGACTCAGGTCAACAAATGAATAGCCGAGCTGTAAAGATCTTGCTGCAGCAGAAGGAGCTGGAAAAGCAAGCAAGCAACACATAGAGAGGACTCCCACTGGAATCCTGGATCATCCTGAAACGACACAACAACAAGCACAACACAACGCAGCACAACACAACGCAGCACAACACAACAACACACAGCACAACACAAACACAACGCAGCTCAATGCGCACAACACAACAACACAATGCAGCATAAAACAGCACGCCACAACGAAGACCAACACCAGCACAACACAACGCGAACACCTCCCCCTGCACGTCAGGTCAACTAATTGATACCCGAGCTGTAAAGATATTGCTGGCAGCAGAAGAGCCTGGAAAAGCAATGCCCCCCACCACCCAAAAAAAAGGCCACAAAACAAAAAACATAAGAGAGACTCCACCTGGCTCCTGGATCATCCTGAAACCTAACACAAAGCAACACACCACCACGCATCACAACACAACCACACAGCCGCCAACACAACAACACACATCACAACACAACACACGCAGCATATGCGCACAACCAACAACACAATGCATCATAAAACAGCACGTCACAAACGAAGCACAAACACAGCAACACACGCGAACACCTACCCCTACCAACCCCTGCACTCAGGTCAACAAATTGATAGCCAGCTGTAAGATCTTGCTGGCAGCAGAAGGAGCTGGAAAGCAATCAAGCAAAACAGATAGAGAGACTCACTGGAATCCTGATACCTGAAACGACACAAAACAAGCACAACACAACGCAGCACAACACAACGCGCACAACACAACCACACCAGCACAACACAACACAACGCAGCTCAATGCAGCACAACACAACAACACAAATGCAGCATAAAACAGCACGCCACAACGAAGCCCAACACAGCACAACACAACGCGAAACACCTACCCCTGCACTCAGGTCAACAAATTGAATAGCCGAGCTGTAAAGATCTTGCTGCAGCAGAAGGAGCTGGAAAAGCAAGCAAGCAACAGATAGAGAGACTCCACTGGAATCCTGGATCATCCTGAAACGACACAACAAAGCACAGCACAACACAACGCAACACAACACAACAAACACACAGCACAAACACAACACAACGCAGCTCAATGCAGCACAACACAACAACACAATTGCAGCATAAAACAGCACGTCACAACGAAGCACAACACAGCACAACACAACGCAAACACCTACACGGCACTCAGGTCAACAAATTGAATAGCCGAGCTGTAAGATCTTGCTGCAGCAGGAGCTGGAGAAAGCAAGCAAGCAACAGATAGAGAGACTCCACTAGGAATCCTGGATCATCCTGAAACGACACAACAAAGCACAGCACAACACAACGCAGCACAACACAACAACACACAGCACAACACAACACAACCAGCTCAATGCAGCACAAACACAACAAACACAATGCAGCATAAAACAGCACGCCACAACGAAGCACAACAACAGCACAACACAACGCGAACACCTACCCCTGCACTCAGGTCAACAAATTGAATAGCCGAGCTGTAAAGATCTTGCTGCAGCAGAAGGAGCTGGAAAAGCAAGCAAGCAACAGATAGAGAGACTCCACTGGAATCCTGGATCATCCTGAAACGACACAACAAAGCACAGCACAACACAACGCAGCACAACACAACAACACACAGCACAACACAACACAACAACACAATGCAGCATAAAACAGCACGTCACAACGAAGCACAACACAGCACAACACAACGCGAACACCTACCCCTGCACTCAGGTCAACAAATTGAATAGCCGAGCTGTAAAGATCTTGCTGCAGCAGAAGGAGCTGGAAAAGCAAGCAAGCAACAGATAGAGAGACTCCACTGGAATCCTGGATCATCTTGAAACGACACAACAAAGCACAGCACAACACAACGCAGCACAACACAACAACACACAGCACAACACAACACAACAAAGCACAGCACAACACACAGCACAACACAACTACATACAGCACAACACAACACACAGCACAACACAACGCAGCACATCACAGCAACACAATGCAGCATAAAACAGCACGTCACAACGAAGCACAGCACAACACAGCACAACACAACATGAAACACCTACCCCCGCACTCAGGTCAACGAATTGAATAGCCGAGCTGCCAAGATCTTGCTTCAGCAGAAGGAGTTGGAAAAGCAAGCAACCAACAGGTTCCGCGACTCCACGGGTATCTTGAATCAGGAAGATTGGATCGGGAACCGAATAGAGACGGTGGAGGTGGACGACTGGGGAGGGCCTTTTAGGTTTGTTTTGCTCAAGGTGCTGGGGCGTGCTGGGAAGCAGCAGATCATCGTTCGAGGGCGCAACTACTGTTCGGAGGCAACTCTGGTGGCCAACGCGCAACGCACGGTGAGTGCCAATGGGCTGCAAGACGAAGGTGATGGCAGTGTTGAGTGGTGGTGGTGGAGCGGTGATGATGATGATGATTTTTTTGTTTGGAGGTATCTCTGGTGTTGGACACGCAGCGCACGGTGAGTTCCAATGGGCTGCAAGAAGAAGTTGGGGGCAGTGTCGAGTGGTGGTGGTCGAAGTGGTGGTGGTGGAAGTGGTGGTGGTGGAGGGGTGATGATGATGATGATGTTTTGGTTCAGAAGCAACTCTGTTGTTGAACGCGCAACGCACGATGAGTTCCAATGGGCTGCAAGACGAAGTTGAGGGCAATGTTGAGTGGTGGTGGTCGAAGTGGTGGTAGTGGTGGTGGTGGAGCGGTGATGATGATGATGATGATTTTTTTGTTTGGAGGTAACTCAGGTGTTGGACACGCAGCGCACGGTGAGTTCCAATGGGCAGCAAGACGAAGTCGATGGCAACGTTGAGTGGTGGTGGTGGAAGCGGTGGGGCGTGCTGGTAAGCAGCTGATCATTGTTGGAGGGGGAGTTTACTGTTTTGGGGGGGGGGGGCGGTGGGGGGGGGGGGGGGGGGGGGGGGGGGGGGGTGGGGGGGGGGGATCAGAGCCAGGGCTCCTATAGCATTTCCAGCGGTTGATGGGAATTGAAAGTTTTAGGACGTACTTCATACCTGGACATTTTCCAAACCCCTAACCCCCTAATCCCTAACCCCCCCCCTAACACCTACCCCCCCCCCCCCCCCCCCCCCTCTGTTGTGCAGCTGGTGCAAGCTGGCAGCCTAGACAGGCCTGCCTGCTGAACCCCATACTTTAAACCCTACACCCTCCCCCTCTGTTGTTCATATGGATCAGCTGGCAGCCAATGCAGGACTGCCTGCCGTACCCTAAACCCCCCTCTGTTGTGCTGAACCATAAACCCTTACCCCCCACCACCACCACCACCACCACACACACACACACACTCTGCTCTGCAGATGGTGCAGATGGCAGCCAAAACAGGACTGCCTGCTGAACCCTAAACCCTACCTCCACCCCCCCTCTGTTGTGCTAAACCCTAACCCCTTATCCCCCCACCCCCCACCCCCTCTGTTGTGCAGATGGAGGAGCTGGTAGCCAATACAGGACTGTCTGCTGAACCCTACCCCCTACCCCCCTACCCCCCCCCTTCTGTTTTTGGTAAACCCTAAACCCTTATCCCCCCCCCCTCTGTTGTGCAGATGGAGCAGCCGGCACCCATGACAGGACTGTCTGGTGAGCCCTAAACCCTAACCCCTCCCCCCCCCTCTGTTGTGCAGATGGAGGAGCTGGCAGCCATGACCGGACTGTCTGCTGAGCCCTAAACCCTAACCCCTCCCCCCCCCCTCTGTTGTGCAGATGGGGGAGCTGGCAGCCATGACAGGACTGTCTGCTGAGCCCTAAAACCGACCCCCCCCCCCCCCCCCCCCCTCTGTTGTGCAGATGGAGGAGCTGGCAGCTAAGGCAGGACTGTCTGTGGAACCCTAAACCCTAACCCTCCTCCCTCTGTTGTTCTGAACCCTAAACCCTACACCCTCTGTTGTGCAGATGGAGGAGCTGGTAGCAAAGACAGGACTGTCTGTTGAGTTTCTGCAGGTGAGTTGGTTCAGAAGTTGCTCTTCAGATTATTACTCACGCAGCACAGGGTGGTGTTTATAGATGGGTAAGTAAATAGATAGATAGATAGATAGATAGACAGATAGATAGATAGATAGATAGATAGATGGGTAGGTAAATAGATAGATAGATAGATAGATAGATAGATAGATAGATAGATGGGTAGGTCCATAGATCGCTCGACGTTATCTGGGTCGTCCTGATCGTAGATCGATAGCTCCATTTGGGGCTAGACTCGCTCATCATCCTAGCTAAGATAGCTCCTCCTAGCTCGCTCCTCGCTCGCTCGCTGGTTGCTTGTCGGTCCTCCTCGCTCGCTCGATTCGCTGGTCGGTACCTCGCTCGCTGGCTGCTCGCTCGCTCGGTTTGTCCTGCTTCTTCTACTTGCCTCTTCCGTGTTGCCTCCTCCGCTTTCTTCTCGTTCTTTCTCTTTGTCTTGCTCCTTTCTCTGCCTTTCCCTGCCTCCTTCACGTTCCCCGTGGCCCTCCTGTTCCTGTCCTCCCTCCCTTTCCCTGCCCTGTCCTCCTTTCCACTGCAGTATGCATTTCCCTGCCTGGTCTGCCGGTAATCATGTCATTCACTTCACTGCCATGTAATCATTTCACTGCCATGTAATCATTTCACTGCCATGTAATCATTTCACTGTCATGCAATCAGGTGATGGGAGGGGGACTCATAGAATGGTATCAAGATGGGGAGCGGCGTCTGTATCTGCACTCAGGCTAAATTTATTATATATATATTCATATTGACTATTCTTATTGCCTATACGTGTTGATAATTTATATTGACTTTTCACTGTCATGCAATCATTTCACTGTCATGCAATCAGGCAATATATATTCATGTCGATTATTCATATTGCCTTTTCGTATTGATAATTTATATTGACTCTTCACTGTCATGCAATCGTTTCACTGTGCAATCACTTCACCGTGCAATCAGGTGATGGGAGGGGGACTCATGGAATGGAATCAAGATGGAGAGCGGCGTCTGTGTCTGCACTCAGGCTACGTCTCAGTTTCCGAGTGCCGGCATCGCACCACGCAGCCGGCCGAAATCCTGAGCCTTGCGGGTGTACTAGCAAAGCAGGGCCTGCCTGTCACGTGCAAGCTCAGCATAAATGGTCGTCCTCAGTAGCTTAAGACTGGAGTATCTGATGCCTGGAGTAGTCAGGCATACCTCTCAAGTGCAAGCTCAGCATAAATGGTCATCCTCAGTTGCTGATGACTGGAGTAGTTGGGCATACCTCTCACGTGCAAGCTCAGCATAAATGGTCGTCCTCAGTAGCTGAAGACTGGAGTAGCTGAATACTGGAGTAGCAGGGCCTACCTCTCACGTTCAAGCTCAGCATAAATGGTCGTCCTCAGTAGCTGAAGACTGAAGTAGCAGGGCCTACCTCTCACGTTCAAGCTCAGCATAAATGGTCGTCCTCAGTAGCTGAAGACTGAAGTAGCAGGGCCTACCTCTCATGTTCAAGCTCAGCATAAATGGTCGTCCTCAGTAGCTGAAGACTGGAGTAGCTGAAGACTGGAGTAGCAGGGCCTACCTCTCACGTTCAAGCTCAGCATGAATGGTTGTCCTCAGTTGCTGAAGTGCCGGCACCAAACCCCGCCAGCTAGCGGAAATCCTGAGCCTTGCGGATGTACTAGCAAAGCAGGGCCTGCCTCTCACGTGCAAGCTCAGCATAAAGGGTCGTCCTCAGTAGCTGAAGACTGGAGTAGCTTAAGACAGGAGTAGCTGAAGACTGGAGGCTTGTGCTAGACAAGAAAGCCCTCCGTATGATACATCACATATCACTGATGTGAGATCATAGATCATTTATCAAATATCACTAATGTGAGATCATAGATCATTGATCACATATCACTAATGTGAGATCATAGATCATTTATCAAATATCACTAATGTGAGATCATTGATCATTGATGATTGATCACATATCACTAATGTGAGATCATAGATCATTGATCACATATCACTAATGTGAGATCATAGATCATTTATCAAATATCACTAATGTGAGGTCATAGATCATTGATCACATATCACTAATGTGAGATCATAGATCATTTATCAAATATCACAAATGTGAGATCATAGATCATTGATCACATATCACTAATGTGAGATCATAGATCATTTATCAAATATCACTGATGTGAGATCATAGATCATCGATCACATATCACTGATGTGAGATTATAGATCATTTATCACACATCACCGATGTGAGATCATAGATCATTTATCACAAATCACTGATGTGAGATCATAGATCATTTAACACATATAACAGATGTGTGATCATTTTGCATACATCATAAATCATTGTGCAGCAGGTACCGTGCAGCAGATAGAGAGGATGTGATCACTACTACTAGGAATGTTAGGAGAGGGGGATGATTATCCCCGGAGGTGATCCACGGACGTAAATAAAGAGTGCACCATATTACAAGACGCGAGGTTGAGGAGGCCAGCCCGTTTGCTTGCATTGGGGTCAATCATCGTGCACCAGATACCATGGATCACAGATCAGAAATAGCTGAAGCCTGGAGTAGCTGAAGACCCCCCGTTGCTTAGCTTAGCAGTACTCAGCTCCGTACTTAGCAGTACTTAGCTTAGCAGTACTCAGCTCCGTACTTAGCAGTACTTAGCTTAGCAGTACTCAGCTCCGTACTTAGCAGTACTCAGCTTAGCAGTACTCAGCTCCGTACTTAGCAGTACTTCGCTTAGCAGGACTCAGCTCCATACTTAGCAGTACTTAGCTTAGCAGTACTCAGCTCCGTACTTAGCAGTACTTAGCTTAGCAGTACTCAGCTCCGTACTTAGCAGTACTTAGCTTAGCAGTACTCAGCTCCGTACTTAGCAGTACTTTGCTTAGCCGTACTCAGCTCCGTACTTAGCAGTACTTAGCTTAGCAGTACTCAGCTCCGTACTTAGCAGTACTTAGCTTAGCAGTACTCAGCTCCGTACTTAGCAGTACTTAGCTTAGCAGTACTCAGCTCCTTACTTAGCAGTACTTAGCTTAGCAGTACTCAGCTCCGTACTTAGCAGTACTTAGCTTAGCAGTACTCAGCTCCGTACTTAGCAGTACTTAGCTTAGCTGTACTCAGGTCCGTACTTAGCAGTACTTAGCTTAGCAGTACTCAGCTTCCGCACTTAGCAGTACTCAGCTCTGTACGTAGCAGTACTCAGCTCTGTACTTAGCTGAGTACTTCACTTAGCAGTACTCAGCTCCGTACTTAGCAGTACTTACTGTGCACTCAGAAAGCTGAAAGACGCTTCCGGATTCTGCGCTTCCGGCAGTACGGCCGCGGTACTAAGGTTGCTCATGCAATCAGGGGCGGTGACTAGTGTAGGTCACTCCCATAAAGTGGAGAGGAATAACGAGGAAATAAATGTGATGAGGTGAGGAAATAAATGTGATGTGATGAGGAATAATGAGGAAATAGTATGCCTTGTTACGAGGCGTGAGGTTGAGGGGGCCAGCCCGTTTGCTTTCACTGGGGCCAACCACCAATAGTGAGGAAACAAATAAACAAATACGAAGTTTCACCCACTGTGGTACCCCCTTAAGTTTTAGAACCTGAGCACCTCGTCATAAACGTGTGCCAGATGTTTTGTATTTTTGATTGTTACATGTTTGTTCAGCCAACTCAGGGCTGCTCACCGTCTTCCAATTCCAAGCCCCCCTGTGCAATAGCCACAGGAACCAGGGAGCCAACTATGCGGATTAGACAGTTTATCACGTTTGACACTTATAATGACAACTTAAACAAAAAAGGATAAGCGAAACCAGGGTCTGCGTAAACCTCTTCAACCCTCTTCGACTCTCTTCGTGCGCAACAGGCGCTCAACGAAGAGGGTCGAAGAGGTTTATGCAGTTTTTCTTTTTTTCTTCAAGTTGTCATCATAACTGTCAAACTTGATAAAGACTTGTCCAGGTCATGCAAGAGTAGACTTACCCCTGCGGGTTGCGTGACGTACACAGAGTTGCAGGGAACGACAACATGACATCATACTTGCCTCTGGTCAGTATCATATGATTTGCCAATCCCTAAAGATTTGGGGGGGTCTGGATTAGACATACTAAGGGGAGCATGTGCTAGGGTGCTCTGAATTGAAATGAATTGGTTACATGGCCTGTCAGCCTCCAGGCCACTTGCCGTCTGCAGGCCAAGCCAAGCCAAAAATGAATGCTTTGGTTGGATTGCATGGCCTGTCAGCCTTCAGGCTACTCACCGTCTGCAGGTCGAGCCAAGCCAAAAATGATTGCTTTGGTTGAAGTACATGGCCTGTCAGCCTTCAGGCCACTTGCCGTCTGCATGTGGAGTGAACACGGGTAGTGTCAACCCTACCACACCACACTCTTGCCGCCTGCATGTGGAGTGAACACGGGTAGTGTAAACCCTACCACACCACACTCTTGCCGTCTGCATGTGGAGTGAACACGGGTAGTGTAAACCCTACCACACCACACTCTTGCCGTCTGCATGTGGAGTGAACACGGGTAGTGTCAACCCTACCACACCACACTCTTCCCGTCTGCATGTGGAGTGAACACGGGTAGTGTAAACCCTACCACACCACACTCTTGCCGTCTGCATGTGGAGTGAACACGGGTAGTGTCAACCCTACCACACCACACTCTTGCCGTCTGCATGTGGAGTGAACACGGGTAGTGTCAACCCTACCACACCACACTCTTGCCGCCTGCATGTGGAGTGAACACGGGTAGTGTCAACCCTACCACACCACACTCTTGCCGTCTGCATGTGGAGTGAACACGGGTAGTGTAAACCCTACCACACCACACTCTTGCCGTCTGCATGTGGAGTGAACACGGGTAGTGTCAACCCTACCACACCACACTCTTGCCGTCTGCATGTGGAGTGAACACGGGTAGTGTCAACCCTGCCACACCACACTCTTGCCGTCTGCATGTGGAGTGAACAAGGGTAGTGTAAACCCTACCACACCACACTCTTGCCGTCTGCATGTGGAGTGAACACGGGTAGTGTAAACCCTACTACACCACACGCTTGCCAGTCCTTGTTCATTTGATTACATGGTCTGCCAGCCTTAAGGCGGCACACCGTTTGCGGGTGGAGTAAAAAAGTCAACATGGTGAGTAAATAAATAGTACGCCTTATTACGAGCGTGAGGGTGAGGGGGCCAGCCCGTTTGCTTTCACTGGGGCAAACCACCAATGGTCAGTATGAACACTACCACACCACACTCCTGAGTGCAAGGGTGCTCTGCTTGTTTGATAAACCCAGTTTCTTTCTTTTCACCTACGAGACGCAGTCTAGGCAGCTCCCCTGCCTCTCTATCCAGCCAAACCTAATGCAATCCACTGCACCTGGGCAGCTCCCCTGCCTCTCTATCCAGCCAAACCTAATGCAATTCGCTGCACCTGGATGCTGACGTCATCAGTGATCTATCCCTGTTGAAATGTCGGAGCAGAGCCCAGTGGATGAGTCAGGGAGCTGCCTAGAAGCTGCTACTCGTTGCTGGAAAGAAAAACGATGGCTCTCTTGCTGTTATTTGTTGGAACGTCCTCTTTACATACTTCCAACTGGTTTCGTCCATTTGCAGGACGTTACACGGTCGAGGGGCAGACCCTTTAGAAAGCCGCCAATGAGAGAACCAGTGTTACGGGTTTAGATAGACAGGTAGAACCATAGAACAGCTAACGCTGACAGGCTCCTTGTACACTTTCTCGGTACAACACGACGAAGCCATTGAATAGCCAACCAACCAAGCCACTGACCCCCCCCACCCCCACACGCACACACACACACTCATCCCGCCCAGTTGACAGTTGTCGAACAAGTTGATCAGAGTTACTGATCCAAGATAGTTGTCCTAGCGCACTTCCATGGCTTTGGGGTATGTGACAAGCTGCGACAGTCGATTTGTGTTTTTGACCCCCAGGAGCTGGTAATCAGATTTGAGATTTTTTTTGTAGCTTCAAGTCCTGCATTGCTTCAGGGTATTTTGTATACAACGACATTTATAACAGTTGAAGCTGGTTGACGGTAGGTTTTCGTCGTTCAGATTAATGAATTATGCTGATTATATGTTCAGTTGGCCTCCAGGCTGCTCACCGTCTGCAAGGAGATGGGATAGATTGTTCCTTGCAGAATAAACATGGGTTTGAGATGTTCCAAAGCCTATATATATCTTAGTGTATCTATTTGGTTGTAATTATCACTGTATCACGAACTCAGGGCCCCTGTCGGTAAAACGATTGTTCAATTCATTAATACTTTTATTTTTAGCCCTTCCTGTCACAGTCTGGGAAGTCCGTTTAGCCTATTTGACCTACCCCTGGACTGTAACATACATACATACGTACACACAGCTCTTGGGTGTAAAACCATGGGTATGCTGATGCCGGGTGTTGGACTACAGAGCATCTGGCAATGTCTTGCCATAAGCATTTTTTGCGGGAGCCCCCAGGGTTACCCATTTGTCCGTCCAACTGACCGATCGTTTGACCGAGACGAAGCCTGACGCGTCAGCCAACGGCCTCGTAACTAACTCGCCTCTGTTGCCACCTGTTGCAAACACTCCCCGCCAATTTGTAGCGTCGCATGCGACGCTGCATATAACTTGTTCTGCTTCTTTCACATTACATTACATTGTTAACGGTTGGGCAAGTCTCTTTAGCCTATTTGGCCTACCCCTAGACTGTAACATACATACATTGTCATCGAAAGGCCATTGTCTGCCCAAGACAATCCCGCTCCACAACATCGGGGCAGGTCTTCCAACAAATCCTCAGAATCCCTTTCACAAATAAAAAACAAGACAACATTGCGTCAGGCAAGCATTATCATCAGGATAATTTCTCTTGCAGATGTTGGGTGTCGCAATAGTTCAGTATAAACTACGATGACGAACACTGGGGGGGGGGGGGGGGGGGGGGGGGGGGGGGGGGGGGGGGGGGGGGCTACGAGCTACAGACCGGGGCAGAGGACGGGGTGCCAGAATGCTGGTTTTCTGGCAGAGAAGGGCGGGAAATGAGACTAAGGCTATTATGAGGCTTAGGCTATGTATGGCGTTAAATCCGTTAATGATACGAAGCACAGTACAGTAATATTCAGTATAGTACAGCAGTACTCCACACGTGTCTGACTCAGCCTGTCAATATGTCTAACGTTAAATCTTCGAGGATTTGAGGCCCGAGCTTCTTTTGATGTTAGCGATGCTGATTGCTGAAGTACCGAAGTACAACAGGTACCGGTACCAGAAGTGGGCGAGAGGGGTTGCAGATAAAACCGTGGTGACTTTCCCCATATGCAGCGTACGGGAGGGTCCCCTTAATATCACGGCCCTCCAGGCGTTTTTTGCAGACTAACCTATTTCGTTTTCTGATCCATCAGCCAATGTTCGTCCAACAGAAAAATGTATTCAGTCGCCGTGTGCCGGGACCAATTAAACAGCAAGAATTAAGGTGTCCTGGCCTTGTTTTTAGGTGTATCAACAATCTTACATTTATTGGACTTCTAACAAATTTCAGAAAAACGAAAATCTTCTGTATCGTCTAACGAGACAACGCCAGTAAACAGCAATACTCATAGTTGTATGTATATTACAGTCCAGGGGTAGGCCAAATAGGCTAATGGGACTTGCCCAACCGTGTTAGGAAGGACTTCAAGGGAAAAAGCACTGATGAACTGAACCCCAAACAATCGTTTTACCAACGGGGACCCTGACTTCGTGCTGCAGTGATCATTTAATTATGCAATATAATTAAATCACCATCTCATCTGGGATAGTGGGATGATAATTTAATTGTGCGATTGTTATCATTTACCACTGATTTACTCCTAACAAAGGGGTTATACGCCACTAGCGGTATGTCAACTTAACTTTGCTAAGTTTCAATCACATTTTATAATCCTCATACTAAGTAAACAGGGCCAGGGTGGATATTGAGTCAACTTGAATTTGAACTTGGACTTATTTACATAGCTTCAGCCAGAAATTTGGCTACTCACCGTCTTCCGCAGTAACACAATTATTACCAGGAAAATGTAAACGCGAACAAATCACTTTTTATGGTTTAGGATTTAGGGCCAGGGGGGGGGGGGGGGGGGGGGGGCCAGGGGGGATATTAAGTCAACAAAGGCGCAGTGTATTTACAGAGTCACGAGAGCACATGTACATTGAGGCCACCATATTGGTGGGGGATTATAGCGAACGCACAATAATTTCGTTTGGGGGTCACGATACTTCAGGCCAATCTTCAATTGACCGTTTAATATTGCAGTCACAGATGAAAATAATACCTGTACTATCATACTGAGAGGTTTAACAAGCCACCGAGGTACTTTGGGATAGAAAACAATTCTGTAATTTCTGTTGCAGTTCAAAACGCTGTGTCTTGCGTCTCAGACACAGATCTTGGAGGGTCCGTTGCGACTTAGACACAGCTCTTGGAGGGTCCGTTGCGTCTTAGGCACAGATTTTGGCATTCTGTTGCGTCTCAGGCACAGATGTTGAAGGGTCTGTAGCGTCTGACACAGATCTTGGAGGGTCCGTTGCGTCTTAGACACAGCTCTTGGAGGGTCCGTTGCGTCTCAGAGACCCAGACACAGATTTTGGAGGGTCCGTTGCGTGTCATACACAGATGGCTGAAAAAGCATGTAACAAACCAATCCTTACACTAAACCTCAATGTAGGCTCCCAAGAAGCCCTTCTCAAAGAGAGAGATTCCGTGGATAGGCAAGTTGGTAACATCCGGTCCCTGAGGACCAACGTTGATTGGACCCATCATGAAACGGATGATATCTCCTACGCAGTGAGAAGAAGTAGCAAGGTTAGAATCTTTTTTTCTTTTCTATCAGTTGATAATGATACGGATGATATCCCATTTTTCTTTTCTATCAGTTGATAATATGATATCTCATTTTTTTCTTTTCTATCAGTTGATAAGATTTTTCTTTTCTATCAGTTGATAATGATACTGATGATATCCCATGCGCATTAAGGATAAGGAGATAGGTTATAACCCACATTTTTATTATTTATTTTTTGTATGATTTTGCATTATTTGATCATGAAACGGATGATATCTCCTGCGCCTTGAGAAGTAGTAGACAGGCTAGAATCCAATTTTTTATTATTGAATTATTGTATTATTATGCAATTTTGTCATTTTGATATTTTGCATCATTTGATCATGAACCGGATGATATCTCATGCGCATTGAGAAGCACTAGATAGTAAAATCCTAATGTTTAGTATTGTATTCTTTTGTTATTTTGTATCATTTGATCATGGGACATATGACATCTCCTGTGCATTGAGAAGAAGTAGATAGGTTAGAATAATATTTTGCACTATTGTAATATTTTGTATAATTTGATCATGAAACAGATGACATCTCCTACGCATTAAGAAGTAGTAGATAGGTTATAATAACATTTTTTATTATTGTATTTGTTTGTTATTGTTGATCATTTGATCATCGAACAGAGGATATCTACTGCGAATTGAGAAGTAGAAGATAGGTTAGACTCATCCTTTTCAATATTTTAATATTTATTTGGAATCATTTGATCATGAAACGGATGATATCTTCTCTAAGCATTGAGAATAAGGAGACAGGTTATAATCATATTTTTATATTACTTTATAAGTTCAGACCATTTTAAATCATGTTAAAATAATTTGATCATGCTACATTATTTGATGATGGGCAAGAACCTTCAGCCTAATTGGCTACCCCCTGAACTGTTAGATACATAGTCACATAGAACTGTAAGATACATAGGCACATAGATGATTGGATGGATGCATGGATGTACGGACGGTTGATTACATAGTCACATCAGACCTGACGATCATAGGCCCTAGATATTGATGGATGCATTGATGTACGACAGTTGATTACAAGTCACCTAGACCTGTACTATAACATAGTCACAATAAGGATTGGATGGATGCATGGATGTACGGACGGTTGATTTACATAGTCACATAGAACTGTAAGATACATAGTCACATAGATGATTGGATGGATGCATGGATGTACGGACGGTTGATTACATAGTCACATAGAACTGTAAGATACATAGTCACATAGATGATTGGATGGATGCATGGATGTACGGACGGTTGATTACATAGTCACATAGAACTGTAAGATACATAGTCACATAGATGATTGGATGGATGCATGGATGTACGGACGGTTGATTACATAGTCACATAGAACTGTAAGATACATAGTCACATAGATGATTGGATGGATGCATGGATGTACGGACGGTTGATTACATAGTCCACATAGAACTGTAAAGATACATAGGCACATAGATGATGGATGGATGCATGGATGTACGTCCGGATGATGACTGTCACCTAGAACTGTAAGCTACCTAGTCCATAGATTATTGGATGATGCATGGAATGTACGACGGTTGATACATAGTCACATAATGATTGGATGGATGCATCTATGTAACGGAGGTTGAATTTACAATATCACATAGATACTTGGATGGATGCATGATGGTAACGGACTGTTATTACTAGTCCATAGAAATTGAAAATACATAGTCACTAGTGATTGGATGGATGATGGATTACGGACGGTTTGATTAATAGTCACATAGAACTGTAGATACACATTCACTAGTAGATGATTGGATGGATGCATTGATGTACGACGGTTGATTAACAAGTCTCATGAACTGTAAGACCCATAGTCACATAGATGATTGTATTGGATGCATGGAGTATGACGGTTGATTCACAGAGAAACATATATGATTGGATGGATGCATGGATGTAGGACGGTTGATTACATATTCACACTAGATATTGGAGGGAATGATGATGTACGGCACGGTTGATTACATAGTCACATAGAACTTGTAATATACATAGTCACGTGAGAGTGGATGGATGCATGATGTCGGACGAGTTGTATTCATTAGTCACATAGCACTGTAAGATACACGTCACATTAGATATGGATGGATGCATGGATGTACGGACGGTTGCTTCATAGTCCACATAGAACTGTAGATACAGAGTCCCAATATATGATTGGATGGATGCATGGATTACGGAGTTGATTCATAGTCACATAGATGCTTGACTGGAATGCATGGATGATACGGACGGTTACATAGTCACATAGATGAGTGGAAAATGGATGCCATGGATTACGTCCGGTTGATTCCATAGTCACATATAACTGTAAATACATAGGCACATAGATTATTGGATGATGCATGGAATGTACTGCCGTTGATTTACATAAGTCACATACTGTAGATACATAGTCCCATAGATGATTGATGGTCTGGATGTACTGACTGTTTGGATTACTAGTCACATAGACTGATTCGGATGATGCCTGGATGTATGGACGTTGATTACAATTCACATAGAACCTGTAAGATACATAGGCACATATGATTGGATGGATACATGATGTACGGACAGGTTTGATTACATAGTCACATAGGAACTGTGTATCATAGTAACATAGATGATTGGATGGATAGCTGGCTGTCCGCCGTTGAATTACATAGTCACATAGATATGGATGATGCATGGATGTACGGACTGTTGATTACATAGTCACCTAATATTGGGAATGGATGCATGGATGTAGATCGGTTTATTACCAATAGTCACATAGAAGTGGAAGAACATGTCACATAGATGATTAGGATGGATGCATGGATGTAACTTCTAACGTTGATTACCTGTCCCATAGAACTGTAAGATACCATAGTCACATAGAGATAGATGGATGCAGTGCTGTAACAGGAACGGTACTTTCATAGGCACATAGAACTGTCGATACATAGGTCACATAGATGATTGGATGCTCATATTCACGGACGTTGATTACATAGTCACATAACTGGTACGATACCTAGTCCACATAGATGATTGGATGATGCATGGATGTACGGACTTTATTACATAGCTCCCATAGAACTGTAGATCAATAGTCCAGATAGATGATTGATGATCCTGGATGTACGAGGGAAGACTGTTATTACATAGTCTCATAGAACTGTAAGATACATAGTCACATAGATGATTGGATGGATGCATGGATGTACGGACGGTTGATTACATAGTCACATAGATGATTGGATGGATGCATGGATGTACGGAAGGTTGATGACATAGTCACATAGAACTGTAAGATACATAGGCCCATAGATGATTGGATGGATGCATGCTGTACAGGACGGTTGATTAATAGTCCTGAACGTAAGATACATTCCACATAGAGGATTGGTGGATGCATGGATGTACGGACGTGTTATTACCTATCACATAGAACTGTCAGATAATAGTCACATAGATTATTGATGGATGCGGGATGTACGGACGGTTTATTACATATCCACATAGAACGTAGATACATCTCCATAGATAGTGGATGGATGCATGGATTACGGACGGTTGATTACATAGTCCCCTAATGATTGGTGATCCATGGAATTGTACGGTACTGTTGATTACCTCGTCACATAAACTGTAAGATAACATAGCTCAAACTAATGATTGGATAGGAACTGGTGTACACGGTTGATTACATAGTCACATAGAACTGTAGATACATAGCCTAATTGGATGGATGCATGATGGACGGAGACCGGTTGCTACATAGTCCCATAGAACTGTAAGATACATAGTCCCACATAGATGAGGTTGGATGGATGCATGATGTACGGCACGGTTTATTACATAGGTCACATAGACCTGAGATACACAGTCCCATAAGATGATTGGGATGTGATGCATGGATGGTAACGGAACGTTTGATTACATAGTCACATAGATTATTGGGATGGATGCATGGATGTACGGACGGTTTATTACATAGTCACCATAGATGATTGTCTGATCATGGATTTACGACGGTTATTTACCTACATAGTCACATAGAACTGTAGATACATTAGTCACATAGATGGTGTATGGAACAGGATTTACACGGTTGATACCTAATTCACAGAGACTGTAAGATACATAGGCACTAATGTAATTTGGATGGGATCAGGGAGTACGGGACGGTTGATTACATTAGTCAACATAGAACTGAAGATACTAGTCACAATAGATGATTGAAGTGGATCATGGATGTACGGACGGTTGATTACATAGTCACATAATGATTGGATGATGCATGATGTACGACGGGTTATTACATAGTCACATAATGATGGGATGATGCATGGATGTACGACGTTTGATTACATAGTCCATATAATTGTAAGATACATAGTCACGTAGAGGATGGGAGGATGCATGGATGTAGGACGGTTATTACATAGTCACCTAGAACTGAAGTCCCCAGTCACATAGATGATTGGATTGATTCGATGGATGTACGGACGGTTGATTACATAGTCCATAGAACTGTAGATACATAGTCACATCGATGAAATTGATGGATTCAATTGATGTACGGACGGTTTTTGAATTACATAGACACATATATGATTGGAGGGATTGCATGGATGTACGGACGGTTGATTACATGTCCACATAATTATTGGAGGATCATGGATGTAACGGACCGTTTCCTTCATATCCATCGAATGTAGATACATAGGTCACGGAGATATTGGATGATGCATGGGACGGACGGTTGCTTACTAGTCACATAAAATGTAAGATACACATCACATAGTGATTGGGAGGATGCATGGATGTACGTACGGTTGATTACATATCACCGTAGACTGTACGATACAATAGTCACATAGATGCTTGGATTGATGGCCCTGATATACGGACGTTGATTTACATAGTCCCATAGATGATTGAATGGATGCATGATGTACGACGTTGGATTACAATAGTCCACATAGATGAGGGATGGATGCATTGGATGTCGGACGTTTGTGACATAGTCACATAGAACGTAAGATCCATAGCACATAGATAGTGGATTGATGCATGGATGTACGACGGTTGATTACTATAGTCCACTAGAACGACGATAAGGATACATAGTCACATAATGATTGGATGGATGCATGGATTAACTACGGTTTGATTACATAGCGTCCATATATGATGGCTTGATTGCACTGTGTGTATTGCACGGTTTGATTAATATCCATAGACTCGTAATATACATAGGCACATAGATGATTGGATGGATACATGATGTTCGGAACGGTTGATTACAGTCAACATGAACTGTAAATACATAGTAACTATGATTGAGGATGGATGCTGGATGTCGACAGTTGTTCCTAGTCACATATCTGATTGAATGATCATGGGATGTACGGACGTTGAATTACCTAGTCACATAGATGATTGGATGGATCATGGATGTAACGGACGGGTTTGCTTACATACGTCACATAGAACACTGGAAGATACATATCACATAATGATTGTATGGATCATGGATGTACTAACGGTTGAAATGACATATTCATAGAACTGTAAGATACATAGTCACATAATGATAGGATGGATGCATGATGTAACGGACGGTTTAATTACATAGTCCCATAGAACTCTACGATACATCGGCACCCTAGATCTTAGATGGATAACATGATGTACGGAACGGTTGATTCCATAGTCCACATAGAAACTGTAAGATACATAGTCCCACATAGAGGATTGGATGGGATGCATGGCCTTACGGACGTTTGATTACATAGTCACATAAGACACTGTAAATACATAGGCACTAGATGATTGGAATGGATTGTCATGGGTGTACGACGAGTTGATTACATAGTCTCATAGAACTGTAAGATACATATCACTAGATGATTGGAGGGATGTCCTGGGATGTACGCGACGATTGATTACATAGTCTCATAGATGCTTGGATGGAGGCATGGAGGTACGGAAGGTGATGGACATAGTCACATAGAACTGTAAGATACATATGGCCCATAGATATTGGAATGGATCATGGAGGGTACGGACGTTGATTACATTAGTCACATAGACTGTAAATACTAGTCCATAGTTGATTGGAGGATGGATGCATGGAGGTACGGACGGTTGATGTCATAGTCACATAGAACTGTAAGATCATAAGTCACCATCGATGATTGGATGGATGCATGATGTACGGACGAGTTGATTCCATATCACATAGAACTGTACAGATACATAGTCACATAATGATTGGAGGATGCATGGCGGTACGGACGTGTGATTACATAGTCCCCTAGAACTGTAAGAGTACATAGGCCCATAGATGTGGAATGGTGCATGATGTACGGACGTTGATTCACTAGTCCCATGACTGGTAAGATACATAGTCAATAGATGATTGGATGATGCATTGAGTCCGACGGTGATTACATAGTCAATAGACTGTAGATACACTACACTATAGTGAAGGATGGATCCTGGATGTACGGACTGATTATTACCTAGTCCATATAACTGTAGAGATACATCGTCACGTAGATGATTGGATGATGCATTGATGTACGACGGTTGTTCATAGTCACATAGAACTGTCAGATTACAAAGGCACCGAGATGATTGATGGATCATGGATGTAACGGACGGTTTTGCTTTACATATCCACATAGAACTGTAAGATTGCAGATCACATAGATGATTGAGGGATGCAGGACTGTACGGACTGTTGGAAGTACATAGTCACTAGAACGGTAGATCATAGGCACCTTAGATGATTGGAGGGATGCTGGATACGGACCGGTTGATTACAATAGTCCCATAAGAACTGTAAGATACTAGTCACATAGATGAGTGGATGGATGCATGATGTACGGAACGGTTGATTACATACGTCACAAGAACTGCTAAGATACATAGGCACTGATGATTGGATGGATGGCATGGATGTACGGACAGGTTGATTCCACATATCACATGAACTGTAAGATACAAGCACATAGATGTTGGATGATGCATGGATTAACAGGTACGGACTCTTGATTTCATAGTCCATAGACCTGTAGATACATAGTCACATAGAGATTGATGGATCATGGATGTACGGACGTTGATTACATAGTCACATAGACTGTAATATAGCCATAGATGATTGGATGGAGCATGGATGTAAACGGACAGTTGATTACATAGTCACATGTGATTGGATGGAAATGCATGGATGTACACGGTAGATTACATAGTCCCATAGAACTGAGAATACATAGGCACATAGATGATTGGATGGGATGCATGGATGTATGGACGGTTGATTACATATTCTACATAGATGTGATTGATGGATCCTTGGATGTCGGACGGTTGATTACATAGTCCACATAGAACGGTAAGATACTAGGCACTAAACTGTAAGTACTAGCACATAATGATTGGATTGATGCATGGATGTACGGACGTTTGATTCCCAAGTCACATAGAACTGTAAGATCTAGTCCATAGAATTGATTGGTATGGATGCATGGATGTAACGGACCGTTGATTACATATTCACATAGAACTGTAGATCCATATCACATAGATGATTGATGGGATGCATGGATTGTAACGGACGGTTGATTCCATAGTCATAAATGTAAGATACATAGTCACATAGATGATTGGATGGATGCAATGGATGTACGGACGTTTGATTACATAGTACATAGATGATATGGATGGTGCCATGGATTTGACTGACGGTTGATTACATCGTCACTAGACTGTAAGAGAACTAGGCACTGATGATTGGATGATGCCATGGATTACTAACGGTTGATTACAAGTCACATAGAACTGTAAATACATAGTCCACATAGATGATTGGCGGGATGCATGGATGTACGGACGGTTGATTACATCGTCCATAGAATATTGGATGGCTGCCTGGATGGTACGGACGTTTTGATTACATAGTCACATACGAACTGTTAGATTACAATGGCACACGATGAATTGGATGGATGCATGGATTACGGACGGTTGATTACATATCACATAGAACTGTAAGATACATAGTCACATAGATGATTGTAGATGCATGGATGTACGACGGTTGATTACATAGTCCCTAAACTGTAAGATACATAGCACATAGATGTTGGATGGATGCTGGATGTAGCGGACGGTTGAATTACAAGTCCACATAGATGAAGATACATAGTCCACATCGATGATTGGACTGGATGCCTGGATGTACGACTGTTGATTTACATGTCACATGATGATTGGATGGATGCATGGATGTACGGCCGGTTGATTACATAGTCACATAAACTGTAAGATACATAGGCAAATAGATGATGGATGGATGCATGGATGATTAACGGTTGATTACATATTCCCAATAAACTTTAAGATTACAAGTCAACATAGAGGGATTGGATGGAGGCCATGGATGTACGGACGGTTTCTTACATAGTCACATGATATTGGGATGGCTGCATGGATGTACGGACTGTTGATTACAATAGTCACATAGAACTGGTAAGATACATAGGCATAGATGATTGTATGGATGCATGGATTGTCCGGACGTTTGATTATAGTCACATAGATGATTGGATGGATGCATGGATGTACGTGGGGGGGGGGGGGGGTGCGGGTACGGACGGTTGGATTACATAGTCGCATAGACTCTTTAAGATACATAGTCACAATAGATGATTGGATGGATTCTGGATGTAACGGACGGTTGATTACAATAGTCACATAGACTGTAAGATAAAATAGGCAATAATGATTGGATGGATGCATGATACGTCGTTTGGATACATATCCACTAGAACTTGTAAGATACATAGTCACATAGATGATTGGATGGATGCTGGATGTACGGAACGGTTGATTCCATAGTCACAACATGGATGATTGGATGGATGCATGTGTACGGACTGTTGATTACATAGTCCACATAAACTGTAAGATCCTAGGCACTAGATGATGGATGGATGCATGGATGACTAACGGTTTGATTACATAGTCACATCGAACTGTAAAGATACATAGTCACATAGAATTGGATGGATGCATGGATGTACGGACGGTTGTTAAAGTCACATAATATGATGGCTCATGGATGTACGGACGGTTTGAGTACATATCACATATAACTGTAAGATACATAGGCACCTCGATGATGGGGAGGATCCATGGATGTTACGCGACGGTTGATCTACTAGTCCCCCCCCACCCCCACATAAACTGTAAGATACATATTCACATAGATGACTTGGATGGATGCATGATGTACGGACGGTGATTACATAGTCACATAGATGTAAAAATACATAGGCACCTAGATATTGTATGGATGATGGATGTACGGACGGTTGATTACTAAGTCACATAGAACTGTAAGATAACTAGTCACCTAGATGATTGGATGGATGCATGGATGTAACTACGGTTGATTACATAGTCACATAGATGATTGGATGGATGCCGGGATGTACGGACGGTTGATTTACATAGTCCACTAGACCTGTACCGATACATAGGCACATAGAGGATTGGAATGGATGCCTGGATGTACGGAACGGTTTGTTTACATAGTCCACTAGAACTGTAAAGATCCTAGTCACATAGAGGTTTGGAATGGCTGCATGGATGTACGGACGGTTGATTAACATAGTCACATAAACTGTAAGATACATAGGCACATAGATAATTGGATGGATGTCATGGATGTACTAACGGTTGATTACAATAGTCACATAGAACTGTAAGATACATAGTCCATAGATATTGGATGGATGCATGGATGTACCGGACTGTTGATTACATAGTCACATAGATTGATTGGATGGATGCATGGATGTACGGACGGTTGATTACTAGTCACATAGACTGTAAGATCCATAGGCACCTAGAATGATTGGATGGATGCATGGATGTACGGACGGTTTGATTACATAGTCACATAGAATGATTGGATGGATGCTGGATGTACGGAGGTTTGATTACATAGTCTCATAGAACTGTAAGATCCTAGATCACTAGCTTTTTTTTGAAATTGGGATGGAGCATGGATGTACGACGGTTATTTACATATTCCCACATAGATGATTGGATGATGCATGAATGTACGTAAGGGTTGAATGACATAGTCACATAGAACTGTAAGATACATAGGCCCATAGATGATTGGATGGAGGCTGGATGTACGGACGTTGATTACATAGTCACAACATAGAACTGTAAGATACATTGCCCATAATGATTGGTGGATGCAGGGATGTAGACGGTTGATTACATAGTCACATAACGGTTAGATATACATAGTCACATAGATGATTGGATTGGATGCATGGATGTACGGACGTTGTTACAGTATCATCTAGAACTGTAAGATACAAGTCACATAATGATTGGATGGATGCATGGATGTAAGACGTTTTGATTACATCTTCACATAGAACTGTAGATACATAGTCCATAGATATGGATGGATGCAATGGATGTACGGACGGTTGATACTAGTCACAACATGGATGATTTGGTTGGATGCATGGATGACGGCCGTTGATACATATACATAGAACTGTAAGGATCATAGGCACATAGATTATGGATGGATCTTGAAATTTCCTAACGTTGATTACATAGTCACATAGACTGAAGATACCTAGTCCCACTAGATGATTGATGGATGCAGGAATGTAGGACCGGTTGATTACATTAGTCACATAGATATTGGATGGATGCATGGATGTACGGACGTTGATTACAATAGTCCACATAGACTGTAAGACTCATAGCAACATAGATGAGGATGGAGATGGCATGGATGGTCGGACGGTTGCTTACTAGTCACATAGACTGTAGATAATAGTCACATATATTATGGATGGAATGCATGGGATTACGTACGGTTTATTACATAGTCACCTAGAACTGTAAATCAATAGGCCACATAGTGATTCGATGGATGCATGGAGTACGGCCGGTTGATTACATAGTCAACATAGAACTGTCAGATCCATAGTCACAGAGATATTATGATGGGATGCATGGATGTACGGACGGTTGATGACATAGTCCATAGAATGAATTTGGATAGTGCATGGATGTTACGGACGGTTGATTACATAGTCCACATAAAACTAAGAATACTAGCACATAGATGATTGGCTTGAGCTGTACAGACACGACGGGGTATGGAAATTCAAGTAAATCAGCATCGCTTAGATACATGTAAGTCTCATAAGGTGCAGAATCGGCCTTATGCTGATGTACGACGTTTGATTACATATCGCATAAACGGGTATACTCTCCATAATGATTGGATGGATGCATGGCGTTACGGACGGTGATCATCGTCACTAACTGTAGATCAGAGCACATAGATGATGGGATGATGCTGGATGTACGGACGGGTTGAATTTACTTACATATCCACATAGACGCTGTAATACTGTCACATAGATGTGGATGGTGCTGGATGTACGGACGGTTGATTACATAGTCCACATAGACCTGGAATATAATAGGTCACATAGATGATTGGAGGAGGCAGGATTGCGGCACGGTTTTGATTACATGCACATAACTTAAGATCCTAGCACATAGATGATTATGATGCATGATGGACGGACTTGATTACATATCACCTAAACGGTAAGATACATATCACACGATATTGGATGGATGCATGGATGTACGACGGTTTATTACATAGTCACATAGACACTGTAATATACAATAGTCACATAGATGATTGTTGGATGCTGTATTACGGACGGTTTTGAGTACTATTCACATATAACTGTAAGATACATAGTCACAGAGAGATTGGATGATCATGGTGTACGGACGGTTGATTAACTTAGTCATAGACTGTAGATACATATCACTAGATGATTGGATGGATGCATAGATTGTACGGACGGTTTATTCAAGTCAAAGATCTCGGATGGATGCATGGATGTCGGCGTTATACCTATCACATAGAACTGTAGAAATACTATTACATAGATTATTGGATGGATTCATGGATGTACGGACGTTGATTACATAGTCACAACATAGAAATGTAAAGATACATAGTCCACATAGATGGTTGATGGCATGCCTGGTTTCGTACGGTTTTATTACTTATCACATAGAACTGAGATCATATCCATATATATTGGTGATCATATTAAGGACGTTTATTACATAGTCCACATAGAACTGTGATACATATGCACAATGTATGATTGGATGGATCATGATGTACGTACTGGTGATTAAAGAGTCACATAACTGTAAATACCTAGCCACCTAGATGAGTGGATGTATGCATGGATGTACGGACGGTTGATTACATAGTCACATAGAACTGTAAGGATACATAGTCACATAGATGATTGGATGGATGCATGGATGTACGGACGGTTGATTACATAGTCCATAGAACTGTAAGATACAGTGTCCCAACATAGTATGATTGGAGAAGCTGGATGTCACTGTTGACTTACCTATTCGCATAGAACTGTATATACAATACATAGTCACTAGTGAATTGGCTGTAATTGCATGTTGTACGGACGACGGTTGATTACCTATTCACATGGAACTGTAAATTTACATGTCCATAGATTATTGGATGGATGCGTGGCTTACGGACGGTTTCTTACGTAGTCCCACATAGAATGATCGATGGATCATGGCATGTTCGGACGTTATTACATATCCATAGAACTGTGAGATCATAGTCACATTATGATGGGATGGAGGCATGGATGTCGGACGGTTTGATTACATAGTCACATTAGAAATTGTGAGATACAGATCCCACATAGATGATTGGATGGATTCATGGGATGTAACGGACGGTGTGATTAACATAGTCACATATAACTGTAAGATACCCCCAATGTCATCATGATGATTGGATGGGGATTTGCATTGATGTCCGGACCGGTTGATTACATAGCACATAAATTGTAAGATACATAGGCACATAGATGATTGGATGGATGCATGGATGTATGGACGGTTGATTACATAATCACATAGAACTGTAAGATACATAGGCTTATAGATGATTGGATGGATGCATGGATGTACGGACGGTTGATTACATAGTCACATAGAACTGTAAGATACATAGTCACAGAGATGATTGGATGATGCCATTGATGTACGGACGGTTTGATTACGTAAGTCACAATAGAACTGTAAGAGACATAGGGGCACATGATGATTGAATGGATGCATGGGTGTAAACGTATACTTGTGATTAAATGTCAAATAATATTGATGATCATGAGTATCGGACGGTTGATTACATTCACATATCACTGTAATAAGTACACATAGAACTGTAGAGATACATAGTCACCTAGATGATTGGCATGGATGCGTGGAATTTTGGACGGTTGATTACATAGGCCATAGAACTGTAATATACATAGGCTATAAGATGAGTGATGTTTGCATGGATGTACGGACGGTTGAATTACATAGTCCATTAAACTGTAAGGTACATATTCACATCGATTATTGGATGGATGCAGGGTATGGGCGCTTGCTACAGATCACATAAAGTAAGCTACATAGTCAGCAGGATGATTTGGATGTATGCATGATGTACGGGACGGATTGAATTACATCGTCACATAGAACTGTAATATACATTGCACATAGCTGATTGGATGATTCATGGGTGTACGGGAACGGTTGATATTACAATCACTAGAACGTAGATACATAGGCAGCATAATTGATTGGATGGATTGCATTGATTGTACGGACGGTTGATTACATAGTCCCCCGTAGGACTGTAGGATTACAAAATAGTCACATAGATGATTGGATGGATGCATGGCTGTACGGACGGTTGATTACATAGTCACATAGAACTGTAAGATACATAGTCACATAGATGATTGGATGGATGCATGTGTAGGGACGTTTATTACTTAGTCACATGAAGCTGTAGATACATGGCACATGGTAAATATGGGATTGGATGCATGGATGGACGGACGTTTGTTTACATAGTCCATAGACTGTAAGATACATAGTTCACATAGATGATTGTATGATGCACATGGATGTACGGCACGGTTGATTACATATCACAGAGAACGGTAAGATACTAGCCATAGATGATTGTGGATGCATGGATTACGGACGGTTGATTACCTAGTCACCATAGAAACTGTAAATACATGTCACATAGGATGATTGGATGGATGCATGGATTACGGACGGTTGATTTCCTAGTCCACTTAGAACTGTAAATACTAGTGGCACATGGAGTTGGATGATGCTATGGATCGTATGGCGTTGTTACTTATCCACATAGAACTGTAAGATTCATATCACATAGATGATTGGATGGGATGCATGGATGTACGGACGGTTTTGATTACATGTCCATAGAATTGTAAGACTCCATAGTCCATAAGATGATGGATGGATGCATGGATGTCGGACGGTTGTTACATAGTCACATAGAACTGTAATATACATAGTCTCATGAACTGTAAGATACGTAGCACATAAGAACTGTAAGATAAATAGTCACATAGTGATTGGATGGATCAATGGATGTACGGACGGTTGGATTACATGGTCAAATAGAATGATTGGAAATGGATGCCTGAATGTCCGGACGGTTTATTATAACCTAGTCACATAGAACTGTAAGATACATGAGGCCATAGATGATTGTATGGAGGCATGGATTTATGGACGGTTGATTACATACACGTACTGTAAGATCCATAGGCTTATAGATGATTGATGATGCATGATGTACGGACGGTTGTTACAATCGTCACATAGAGCTGTAAGATAACATAGTCACATAGATGGTTGGGTGGATGCATGTTGTGCGGACGGTTTTGATTAATAGCCCATGAACTGTAAGGTATACTTTGTCACATAAACTGTAGATACATAGGCACATAGGACTGGTAAGATCATAGTCACATAGAGATTGGATGGTGCATGGATGTCCGGACAGTTGATTCATAGTCAAATAGATGATTCGGATTGGATGCAATGAATGTACGTACGGTTGATACAATAGTCAGACATAAGAACTGTAAGATACATAGTCACATAGATGATTGGATGGATGCATGGATGTATGGACGGTTTATACCTATCACTTGAACTGGTAAGATACATAGCTTATAATGATTGGGTGTGCTTGGATGTCGTACCGGTTGGATTACATATCACTAGATCCTGTAGAACGAGGCTTATAGATTATTGATGGATCATGGATTACGGACGGTTGATTACATAGTCACATAGAACTGTAAGATACATAGTCACATAGAACTGTAAGATACATAGTCACATAGAACTGTAAGATACATAGTCACATAGATGATTGGATGGATGCATGGATGTACGGACGGTTGATTACATAGTCACATAGATGATTGGATGGATGCATGGATGTACGGACGGTTGATTACATAGTCACATAGAACTGTAAGATACATAGGCACATAGATGATTGGATGGATGCATGGATGTATGGACGGTTGATTACATAATCACATAGAACTGTAAGATACATAGGCTTATAGATGATTGGATGGATCCTGGAATGTTACGTACGGTGATACAATCACTAGAACTGTAAGAGACAAAAAAAAAAATAGTCGCGTAGAGGATTGGGGGGGGTGATGCAGGGATGTAACTACGGTTATTACATTCCTCACATATAACTGTAAGATCTAGTCACATGAGAGGATTGGATGGATTCATGGATTACGGACGTTTGTACATAGTCACTAGAACGGTAGATACTAGGCACATAGATGATTGGATGGATGCATGGATGTACGGACGGTTGA
Organism: Chlamydomonas sp. ICE-L; assembly: GCA_013435795.1. NCBI lineage: Eukaryota > Viridiplantae > Chlorophyta > Chlorophyceae > Chlamydomonadales > Chlamydomonadaceae > Chlamydomonas > Chlamydomonas sp. ICE-L. The sequence goes on from JACBWV010000626.1 coordinate 31,129,085, forward strand.
TTACATAGTCACATAGAACTGTAAGATACATAGGCCCATAGATGATTGGATGGATGCATGGATGTACGGACGGTTGATTACATAGTCACATAGAACTGTAAGATACATAGTCACATAGATGATTGGATGGATGCATGGATGTACGGACGGTTGATTACATAGTCACATAGAACTGTAAGATACATATCACTGATAGATTGGATGGATGCATGGGTGGTACTGACGTTTGATTACATTCACATAGAATAACTTGTAGATGCATAATTCGCATAGATGATTGGATGGATGCATGGATGTACGGACGGTTGATTACATAGTCACATAGAACTGTAAGATACATAGTCACATAGATGATTGGATGGATGCATGGATGTACGGACGGTTGATTACATAGTCACATAGAACTGTAAGATACATAGTCACATAGATGATTGGATGGATGCATGGATGTACGGACGGTTGATTACATAGTCACATAGAACTGTAAGATACATAGTCACATAGATGATTGGATGGATGCATGGATGTACTAACGGTTGATTACATAGTCACATAGAACTGTAAGATACATAGTCACAAAGATGATTAGAAGGATTCATGGATGTACGGACGGTTGATTACATAGTCACATAGAACTGTAAGATACATAGTCACATAGATGATTGGATGGATGCATGGATGTACGGACGGTTGATTACATAGTCACATAGAACTGTAAGATACATAGTACAGTATTGTGCTACATAAAGACAGTATTGTGCTACATAAAGACAGTATTGTGCTACATAAAGACAGTATTGTGCTACATAAAGACAGTATTGTGCTACATAAAGACAGTATTGTGCTACATAAAGACAGTATTGTGCTACATAAAGACAGTATTGTGCTACATAAAGACAGTATTGTGCTACATAAAGACAGTATTGTGCTACATAAAGACAACATTGTGCTACATAAAGACAGTATTGTGCTACATAAAGACAGTATTGTGCTACATAAAGACAGTATTGTGCTACATAAAGACAGTATTGTGCTACATAAAGACAGTATTGTGCTACATAAAGACAGTATTGTGCTACATAAAGACAGTATTGTGCTCTATGAAGACAGTACTATGCTACATAAAGACAGTATTGTGCTACATAAAGACAGTAGCTCCTTTCCTTAAAAACAACCCTGCTTCTAACCCCCTTGAAAGACCCGGCTGAACAGCTTTTGTGCCAACTCCCAGACTCCCTCCTTATGAGGGAGTGACTCAGTCAATCGGATTGACAGCATCCTTGTTTCAAGGGCTAGCGCTCGGAGACCCAACCTTTCTTCTCCTCAGTCATGAGCAAGGTCTTGGACCCGTGTTTCAAGAAGTACGCGGCCTCGATCTTGGACCCGTGTTTCAAGAAGTACGTGGCCTCGATCTTGGACCCGTGTTTCAAGAAGTACGTGGCCTCGAAAGTGGACCCGTGTTTCAAGAAGTACGTGGCCTCGATCTTGGACTCGTGTTTCAAGAAGTACACGGCCTCGATCTTGGACCCGTGTTTCAAGAAGTACACGGCCTCGATCTTGGACCCGTGTTTCAAGAAGTACACGGCCTCGATCTTGGACCCGTGTTTCAAGAAGTACACGGCCTCGATCTTGGACCCGTGTTTCAAGAAGTACACGGCCTCGATCTTGGACCCGTGTTTCAAGAAGTACGTGGCCTCGATCTTGGACCCGTGTTTCAAGAAGTACGTGGCCTCGATCTTGGACCCGTGTTTCAAGAAGTACACGGCCTCGATCTTGGACCCGTGTTTCAAGAAGTACGCGGCCTCGTTCTTGGACCCGTGTTTCAAGAAGTACACGGCCTCGATCTTGGACCCGTGTTTCAAGAAGTACACGGCCTCGATCTTGGACCCGTGTTTCAAGAAGTACGTGGCCTCGATCTTGGACCCGTGTTTCAAGAAGTACACGGCCTCGATCTTGGACCCGTGTTTCAAGAAGTACGTGGCCTCGATCTTGGACCCGCGTTTCAAGAAGTACGCGGCCTCGATCTTGGACCCGTGTTTCAAGAAGTACACGGCCTCGATCAAAGACACCTAGAGAGCATGAGCTTGGGGAATCCTTTTTTGTATAAAAAAAACAGTCATCCCTTACCCTCATGCAATTCCAAGTCAGCAAAGTTTTGGTAGTTCTTGAGCATCCAGTCAACATCATGGACGACTGGCTCGTCGCCGCTGCTTTCCATCACACTGACCTTGAAAACTTGGCCCTGCGGCACAGGTGATTGGATTTTTTTTTTTTTGTATTGGATACTGTATTGGATTGTTACTAACTTTTTGTCCACTTCATTGGTGGTTGGACCCAGTGAAAGCGAATGAGTCATGGACGACTGGCTCGTCGCCATTGCTCTCCATCACGCTGACCGGAAAAATTTGTCCCTGCGGCACTGGGTGACTGGCTTTAATTGTTTTGTAAAATTGTTATGGATTGTTACTTGGTTTTTATCGAATTTATTGGTGGTTGGACCCAGTGAAAGCAAACGGGTCATGGACAACTGGCTCGTCGCCGCTGCTCTCCATCACACTGACCTTGAAAATTTGACCCTGCGGTACTAGGGCGATTGGATTTGATTTGATTGTTTGTATTGGATTGTTACCTACTTTTTATCAAAGTACAGAGTGTGTGTACGGTGTGTGTTTGTGTGTGTGTGTGTGTGTGTGTGTGTGTGTGTGTGTGTGTGTGAAAAATTTGGATTTGTTTTATTGCTTAGTTTTTCAGCCAACTCAGGGTTGCTCACAGTCTTTCAATGCCATGTCCCCCCGTGCGATATCCGGAGACGGTGTGCGATATCCGGAGACGGTGTGCGATATCCGGAGACGGTGTGCGATATCCGGAGACGGCGTGCGATATCCGGAGACGGCGTGCGATATCCGGAGACGGTGTGCGATATCCGGAGACGGTGTGCGATATCCGAAGACGGTGTGCGATATCCGAAGACGGTGTGCGATATCCGGAGACGGTGTGCGATATCCGGAGACGGTGTGCGATATCGGAGACAAGGGAGCATACTAACCATGCAGCGATGAAATGGCGACGCGTCGCACAAATAAAAGTAATGATAACGCCTGGTGGGGCGTGGTATTAAGGGAACCCGTTGTACGCGGGCAGAGAACGGTCTACCACCTCAACTGGACAAGCTACCATCGCGGTTGACAATGATCTGCAACGCTCAGGGTGACCGGAGGGGGAATTGAACCCCCGACACTGCTTCGTTCAAGCGATTTGGTGTACCACTAGACCAATTGTATCATTGAAACGGACTGTCCCACAAATCTGTGATAATGGAGGAAGAAGATCATTTTCTACTTCACTCACTGTACATCATGCCATTGGGTGCTGAGATGTTTTTCAAATCTGAAAGTGGTTTTCCTAGCTTTTGGGTTCTAGGCTCCAAGAATAGCGTCCGCATAGCTATTTCAGGGGCAGCGCCTTCAGCTGGGTTGGGTTGGGGGGGGGGGGGGGGGGGGGAGCGCCACCCAAAGGTGTTTTTTTGCTTGTGTGTGTGCGTGTGGGCGTGTGTGTGTGTGTGTGTGGGGGGGGGGGGGGGGTCAGGCGATTAGGGTGCTACACACTTACCATGCGGCAGTGAGGTGAGAGGGGGCAGGCAAAGATGGCGCCATCATGTGACATGTCTACAGTCACGTTGAAATCCATGTCGTAGGGGGCTACCTCCAGCAAACGTGTCTCTCCGGGCTGAAGCGGAATGATGATTGCTCCATTATCCCCTGCCTCCTCACTCCAGTCAGGGCATTTATAGATGGGTTGAGGAGGATACGGGGTCACCATACCGGCGCCCTCAGCGTGGTTGTTGAACTGTGGCAAGTGGTTGGATTGTTTGGGATGGTTGGGTTTGGGTTTGGGTTTGTGTGTGTGTGTGGGGGGGGGGTTAGGAGGATATGGGTTAACCATACCAGCGCCCTCAGCGTGGTTGTTGAACTGTGGGAAGTGGTTGGCTTGGTTTGGTTGGGTTGGTTGGGTCGGTTGGGTTGTGGAGCATACAGGATCACCATACCGGTGTCCTCAATGTGGTTGTCGAACTGTGGGATGTGGTTGGATTGGTTGGATTGGTTAGGTTGGTTGGTTGGGCTGGGGGGGTTGAGAAGGATACGGGATCACCACACACGCGCCCCCAGCGTGGTTGTCAAACTGTGGACAGTGGTTGGGTTGGTTGGGTTGGTTGGGTTGGGGAGGATACGGGGTCACTATACCGGCGCCCTCAGCGTGGTTGTCAAACTGTGGAAAGTCGTTGGATTGGTTGGGTTGGTTTGGTTGGTTGGGTTGGGTTTTGGGTTGGGTGTGTGTGTGTGGGTGGGGGGTGGGGGGTGAGGAGCATATGCGATCACCATACCAGCGCCCTCAGCGTGGTTGTTGAACTGTGAAAAGTGGTTGGGTTGGTTAGGTTGGGTTGGTTAAAGTGATTGGGTTGGGAGAGTCGGTGAGCCTACACTGGTGCCCTCAGCGTGGTTGTTGAACTGCGGAATGTGGTTGGGTTGGTTTGGATGGTTTGGTTGGTTTGATTGGTTGGGTAGGGGGGGTTGAGGAGCATACGCGATCACCACACCGGCGCCCTCAGCGGGGTTGTCAAATTGGGGAAAGTGGTTGGGCTGGTTGGGATGGATTGGTTGGTTGGGTTGGTTGGGTAGGGGAGGTTGAGGAACATACGCGATCACCACATCGGCGCCCTCAGCGGGGTTAACAAACTGGGGAAAGTGGTTGGATTGGTTGGTTGGGATGGTTGGGTTGGTTGGGTTTGGGTTTGGGTTGGGGGGGGGGGGGGAAGGAGCATACGGGGTCATCATACCAGCGGCCTCAGTGTGGTTGTTGAACTGCAGAAAGTGGTTGGATTGGTTAGGTTGGTTGGTTGGGTTGGCGGGGTTGAGAAGGATACAGGATCACCACATATGCGCCCCCAGCATGGTTGTCAAACTGTGGAGAGTGGTTGGGTTGGTTGGGACGGGTTGGTTAAAGTGATTGGGTTGGGGGAGTCGGTGAGCCTATACTGGTGCCCTCAGCGTGGTGGTCGAACTGTGGAAATGGTTTGGTTGGTTGGGATGGTTGGGTTGGTTGGGTTGGGTTTGTGTGTGTGTGGTGGGGGGAGGGTTGAGGAGCATACGCGATCACCATATTGGCGCCCTTAGTGTGGTTGTTAAACTGCGGAAAGTGGTTGGATTGGGTTGGTTGGGTTGGTTGGGTTGAGGAGGATACGGGGTCACCATACCAGCGCCCTCAGCGTGGTTGTCAAACTATGGAAAGTGGTTTGGTGTGTTGGGTTGGTTGGGTTGGTTGGGTTGAGGAGCATACGTGATCACCATACCAGTGCCCTCAGCGTGGTTGTCGAACTGTGATAAGTGGTTGGGTTGGTTGGGATGGTTGGGTTGGTTGGGTTGGTTGAGTTGGTTGGGTTGAGGAGCATACCGGTGCCTTCAGCGTGGTTGTTGAACTGTGGAAAGTGGTTGGGTTGGTTGGGTTGGTTGGGTTGGTTGGGTTGGGGGGGTGACGAGCATAGGAGATCACCATATCGGCGCCCTCAGAGTGGTTGTCGAACTGTGGGATGTGGTTGGGTTGAGAAGGATACGTGATCACCATACCGGTGCCTTCAGCGTGGTTGTCGAACTGGGGAAAGTGGTTGGGTTGGTTGGGATGGTTGGGATGGTTGGGTTGGTTGGGTTGGGCTTGGGTTTGGGGGGGGGGGGGGGGGGGTGGGGGAGCATACACGATTACCATACCGGCGCCCTCAGCGTGGTTGTCGAACTGGGGAAAGTGGTTGGGTTGGTTGGGACTGCTGGGTTGGTTGTGTTAGGTAGGGGGGGTTAAGGAGCATACGGGATCACCACACCCACGCCTTCAGCATGGTTGTCGAACTGGGGAAAGAGGCTGGATTGGTTGGGATGGCTGGGTTGGTTGTGTTAGGTAGGGGCGGTTGAGGAGCATACGGGATCACCACACTGGCGCCCCCAATGTGGTCGTCGAACTGTGGGAAGTGGTTTGGTTGTTTGGGATGGTTAGGTCGGTTGGGTTGGTTGGGTAGGGGGGGTTGAGGAGCATACGCAATCACCACACCGGTGCCCTCAGCATGGTTGTCGAACTGTGGGAAGTGGTTGGGTTGGTTGGGATGGTTGGGTTGAGGAGCATACGCAATCACCACACCGGTGCCCTCAACGTGGTTGTTGAACTGTGAAAAGTGGTAGGATTGGTTGGGAACGTTGGGTTGGTTGGGTTGAGGAGCGTACGGGATCACCACACCCGCGCCCTCAGTGCGGTTGTCGAACTGTGGAAAGTTGTTGAATTGGTTGGGATGGTTGGGTTGGTTGGGTTCAGGAGCATACGAGTTTACCACACCGGTGCCCGCAGCGTTGTTGTTGAAGTGTGGGAAGTGGTTGGGTTGGTTGGCATTGCTGGGCTGGTTGGGTTGAGGAGCGTACGGGATCACCACACCCGCGCCCTCAGTGTGGTCGTCGAACTGTGGAAAGTTGTTGAAGTGGTTGGGATGGTTGGGTTGGTTGGGTTCAGGAGCATACCGGTGCCCTCAGCGTGGTTGTTGAACTCTGGACAGTGGTTGCGTTGGTAGGGATGGCTGGGTTGGTTGGGTTGAGGAGCATACGCGATAACCACACTGGTGCCCTTAGTATGGTTGTCGAACTGTGGAAAGTTGTTGGGTTGGTTGGGATGGTTGGGTTGGTTGGGTTGGTTAAGTTGGTTGGGTTGAGGAGCATACCGGTGCCCTCAGCGTGGTTGTTGAACTGTGGGAAGTGGTTGGGTTGGTTGGGTTGGTTGGGTTGGTTAGGTTGGGCTGGTGAGCACATACTAGCGCACTCAGTGGTATTGTTGAACGGTAAGAGTGGTCGGGTTGGTAGAAGTGGTTGGGTTAGTTAGGTTGGTTGAAGTGACTGGGTTGGGGAGGTTAGTGAGCCCATACTGGCGCCCTCTGCAGTGTTGCCAAACTGGGGAAAGTGTGTTGTGTTGTGTTGTGTTGTGTTGTGTTGTGTTATGTTGTGTTGTGTTGTGTTGTGTTGTGTTGTGTTGTGTTGTGTTGTGTTGTGTTGTGTTGTGTTGAGTTTTGTGTGTGTGTGGGGGGGGGGCTTCTTGGTAGTGGTGGTGGTGGTTGTGGTGGTGGTGCAGTGTCAGGCAGACATGTTGGGAACAGCTCACATGAGCGAGGATGATTGGATAGGCTCACCGGTGTGTGTGTGTGTGTGGGGGGGGGGGGGGGGGGGGGGGGGGGGGGGGGGCTTTTGTAGTGGTGGGGTAGTGGTGGTGGTGGTGGTAGATTGCGTCAGGCAGCCGTATTGGAAACAGCTCACCAGAGCATGGATGTGGATAGGCTCACTGGGGGGGTATGTGTGGGTGGGTGGGGTGGGGCTTCTGGTAGTGGTAGGTGGATTGGTGGTGGTGTGCAGCGTCAGGTTAGTCGTGTTGAGGGAAAACAGCTTCAAGTATGAGCGGAGGATGTGGATAGGCTCACTGGGGTTATGTGTGTGTGGGTCGGGGGGATTCTTGGTAGAGTGGTGGTGGTGAGGGAGGTGTGCGTGGTGGTGGTGGTTCAGCGTCAGGCAGCTGCTGTTAAGAACAGTTAACCGAGAGCGTGGATGTGGATAAGGATCACCGGTGTTATGATGTGTGTGGTGTGTATGATGTGTGGTGTTGTGTGTAGTGAGGTGTGTGTGTGTGTGATGTGGTGTGTGTGTGTGTGGGTGTGTGTGTGTGTGGTTGTGTTGTGTGTGTGGGGGGGGGGCGGATTACTTGGTAGTAGTGGTGGTGGTGAAGAAGAAAGGTAGCAGTAGTTGGGAAAAAGATCAATGGAGATAGGATGTGGATAGGCTAAAAGGCTGTGTGGGGGGGACTGTGGGGGACGCCCTGTTTTTGTGGGGTTGTGGGAGGGGGGGGGGGCGGGGGATGGGGGGGGGGTGGGGGGGGGGGGGGCGGGGATGTGGGTTGGTGTGTGGTGTGTCGTGTGGGTATGTGTGGTGGTGGTGTGGTGGTGGGGGGTCTTCTGGCTATGATCGGTGGTGCGTGTGTGGTGGTGGTGGTATTGCAGCGTCAGGCAGCCCTGTTAGGAACAGGTCACCAGAGCAAGGAGGTGAATAGGATTTCTTTAGGTAAGGTTAAGGTAAGGTTTAATAGGACAAGGTGATGATGAAACGATTTTGTTATGTAATAGTTTGGATTCCGATTTTCGGATTTTTGATTTTTCGGATTTTGATTTTTTCGGATTGTTTCATAATAAAAAAAAACTAACTGAAGCACGAGGATGGTGAAAAAGAAATCGCTATGGACCGGTGAAAAATGATAAGTTGTAGCTACGAAGTGGACCACGAAATGAAAGAAAGGCAAAAAAAGAAAATACCAAGATTAAACAAGAGGGTTGGCTAACAGAAAAAAGAAACTCAAGACCAACAGAAAACGTCAATCCCACCATCCCCTCCCTCCAACCATCCACTACCACCATCCCCTCCCTACCACCATCCCTCCTCTCCAATCATCGACGCTCAGAAAGGGTACCTGCGACCTGTGAAAAAGAATTCGTCCCTGGGACCCTGCAAAGAAAGTCTCTATGTAGGACGAAAAAATGGCGAGAGAGCGTGTCCGACGATTGATCGACAGGAGGCCAACGGAAAGGGACTTAGACGAGGACAGGTGGCGAGTGTCAGGCTTCATCGCGGTCAGACGGATGGTAATGGATGATGGATGTCGGCCTTCGGTGAACGGAAACATGGGTAAAGCTGCCACAGAAGGGGACGTGGCGTTGACAAAAAGTCACCGAAACAAGGCCGTGGGTAGGCTGTCTCCACATGATCTTCTAAAACGTTTTCGGGGGGGTGGTGGGGTGGGTAGGTGGGTGGGGGTTAAAAAAGAAAAATGTCATCGAAATGAGGCTGTGGGTAGGCTGTCTCCATATGATGTTCTAAAACGTTTTTTGGGGGGTGGGGGGGGGGGGGCGGGGGGTGGTGAAAAAGAAAGAAGAGTCACCAAAAGGAGGCTCTGGGTAGGCTGTCTCCACATGACATGCTAAAGCGATTTTTTGGGGTGTGGGGGTGGTGTGGGGGTAAAAAACAAAGAAAAGGCGACGAACGAAATGAGGCCGTGTAGGCTGGTCTCCACATGAGTGCTCGAGGTTTTTTTTTGGGGGGGGGGGGGGGGGGGGGGGGGGGGGGGGGGGGGGGGGGGGGGGGGGTGGTTTACTTGGGTTGGTAAAAAACAAAGAAAAGTCGACGAAATGAGGCCGTGGGTAGGCTGTCTCCACATGATGTGCTTAGAGGGTCTTGTTGGGGACGGGGGTAAACAAGGAACAATGTCACCAAAACGAGGCTATGGGTAGGCTGTCTCCACATTGATGTTCAAAGGGTTGTGTGTGTGTGGCGTGTGTGTGTGTGTCGGGGGGGGGGGGGGGGGGGAGAAGAGAAGAAAAAAGTCAACAAAACGAGGATGTGGGTGAGCTGTCTCCAATAGATGTGCCAAACAATTGGCAGGGGTGGGGGGGGGGAGTGAAAACAAACTCATCGAAGTGAGAATTTGGATAGGCTGTCTCCACATAATGTGCTCAAACGATTTGTGTGTGTTGTGTGGATGTGTGTGGGGTGGGGTGTGTGGGGTGTGTTGGGGTGTTGGGGTGTTGGGGGGGGGGGGGGGAAGGAAAAAAAAGTCACCGGAACGAGGCTGTGGATAGGCTTTGGGGGGGACTTAACAAACACTCACCGATGTGAGTATGTGGGTAGGCTGCCTCCACATGATGTGCAGCTTGTCGCCAACATAGGCCGTGACATCAGGCAGTTGAGTTGGGTACAAGTCACTGTTGCCCAAGGTCTCATAAAAAGGAACCTCCGTTGTGCAAGGTGACACGTAACCTAAGAAGATGCAAAAGTGCAAACATTAGGTGTGGGTGGGAGGGTGTGTGGGTGTGTGTGGGTGGGGGGGGGGGGGGGGGGGGGCCCTTCTTGGAAGTGGTGGTGGTGGTGGTGGTGGCGGTGGTTCAGCGTCAGGCAGCTGTGTTGGGTCCATCTCACTGTTGCCCAAGGTCTCATACAAACGGATACACCGAATGTTTGTGTGGGTGTGTGGGGGGGCCTTCTTGGTAGTGGTGGTGGTGGTGATGGTGGTGGTTCAGCGTCAGGCAGCCGTACTGGAAACAGCTCACCAGAGCGTGGATGTGGATAGGCTCACTGGTGTGTGGGTGTGTGGGTGGGTGGGGGCTTCTTGGTAGTGGTGGTGGTGGTGGTGGTGGTGCAGCGTCAGGTAGTCGTGTTGGGAACAGCTCAAATGAGCGAGGATGTGGATAGGCTCACTGGTGTGTGTGTGGGGGGGTGGGTGTGTATGTGTGTGTGGGGGGGTGGGTGGGTGGGGGGGGGCTTCTTGGTAGTGGTGGTGGCGGTGGTTCAGCGTCAGGCAGCTGTGTTGGGCACATCTCTCTGTTGCTCACCAAAGATCATAAAAGTGAACATCAGCAGTGGAAGGTGAAACATAACCTAAACGGAGGCAAAAGTGAAACATAACTCAAAGGTGTAGGGGCGTGGCGTCAAGCATGGAAAAAGAGTGCTGTTGACAACGGTCTCTGTAAAGGCAACCTCAGTAATGCAAGGTGACCCGCGACCTCGCGACTGTCTCCGTAAAGGCAACCTCAGTAATGCAAGGTGACTCGCGACCTCGCGACTGTCTCCGTAAAGGCAACCTCAGTAATGCAAGGTGACTCGCGACCTCGCGACTGTCTCCGTGAAGGCAACCTCAGTAATGCAAGGTGACTCGCGACCTCGCGAATATCTCCGTAAAGGCAACCTCAGTAATGCAAGGTGACTCGCGACCTCGCTACTGTCTCCGTAAAGGCAACCTCAGTAATGCAAGGTGACTTGCGACCTCGCGACTGTCTCCGTAAAGGCAACCTCGCGACCTCGCGACTATCTCCGTAAAGGCAACCTCGCGACCTCGCGTCTGTCTCCGTAAAGGCAACCTCGGTAATGCAAGGTGACTCGCGACCTAGGAAGATGCAAAAGTGCAAGCATAACTCATGAGTGTAGGAGCGTGGCATCAAGCATGCGGGATGGATACAGATCACTGTAGACTAAGGTCTCCATAAAGTGAGCATCCGTAGTGCGAGGTGACACATAACCTGACGATATGCATTCCTAAGTGCAGACATGAATCAAACATGTAGAAGCGTGGTGTCAACCATGCCGGATGGGGTACAGATCATAATTGTGAAGAGAATCTACCGAGTTAACACATCCACCAGCTCCCACCCACTCACCTACCCACACCCTCCACCTTATCACCCACCCTCTCACCAGTATACCCCACACCCACCTGTTCCCACGCACCCACCCACCCACCTACTCCAACCCACTCATCAATATCCTCCACACCCACCTCTTCCCACCCACAAGCCTTCCCACCCCTTCAGGGCCTTCACCAATATCCCCCACACTCACCTGTTCCCACCCACTCACCCACCCATACACACAAATACAGTGACGTACCCGTGGGAGCTGGAAGAGGGAGGACGGTCACCTCGAAGTACATTCCAGCAACACTACAACACAGCAGAACACAGTGAGGGATGAGGATAGGAAAAAGCAGTACATGACAGCAATACTGCAACAAAACAAAACACAGATCAGATCAGGGCAGGATAGAACAAATAAGTACATTCCAGAAACACTGCAACACAGCAGAGCACAGTCGTAGATCAGGATAGAAGCAAGCAGTACATGACAGCATTATTGCAACAAAGCACATGCAACACAGCTTAACACAGTGAGGGATGAGGATAGAAGCAAGCAGCAAATGACAGCAATATTGCAACAAAGCAGGTGCAACACAGCTGAACAAATTGAGGGATGAGGATAGAACAAAGGAGTACATGGCAGCAGCACTGCAACACAGCTGAGCACTGTGAGGGATGAGGATAGAAGCAAGCAGCACATGACAGCAATATTGAAACAAAGCAGGTGCAACACAGCTGAACAAATTGAGGGATGAGGATAGAACAAAGCAGTACATGGCAGCAGCACTGCAACACAGCTGAGCACTGTGAGGGATGAGGATAGAAGCAAGTAGCACATGACAGCAATACTGCAACAAGGCAGGTGTAAGACAGTTGAACACAGTGAGGGATGAGTATAGAACAAAGCAGTACATGCCAGCAGCACTGCAACACAGCAGAACACTGTGGGGGATGAGGATAGATCCAAGTAGTACATGACAGCAATACTGCAACAAAACAGAACATAGATTAGATCAGAGCAGGATAGAACCAAGCAGTATATGCCAGCAACACTGCAACACAGCAGAGCACAGTCGGAGATCAGGATAGAAGCAAGCAGTACATGACAGTAATACTGCATCAAAGCAGGTGCAAGACAGCTGAACACTGTGAGGGATGCGGATAGAACCAAGCAGTACAAGACAGCAATACTGAAACATAGCAGAACACAGTGAGATATGAGGAGAGAAGCAAGCAGTACATGACAGCAATACTGCGATAAAGCAGAGCACAGTCGGAGATCAGCATAGAAGCAAGCAGCAAATGACAGCAATACTGCAGCAAAGCAGGAGCAAGACAGTAGAACACAGTGAGGGATGAGTATAGAACAAAGCAGTACATGGCAGCAGCACTGCAATACAGCAGAGCACAGTCGAAGATCAGGATAGAAGCAAGCAGCACACGACAGCAATACTGCAATAGAGCAGATGCAACGCAGCTGAACACATTGAGGGATGAGGACAGAACAAAGGAGTACATGTCAGCAGCACAGCAACACAGCAGAACACAGTGAGATATGAGGATATAACTAAGTAGTACAGGCTTTTCCAGCTCACCAGTGACCAATGACTTCGAGTTCGGGGGGCATTTTTACCTGGTGAGTGAAACCAATGCCAACTAGTGGTGAATGTTTGTTTGGTCGATTTTCTGGTCCTGCTTTATTTCACTACCTGTTTTTTGTTTTTCTACTGTTTCACTGCCTTTTTTTCGTTTGTCTACTATTTTACTACCTGCTATACGTTTTCCGCTTTAAAAGCCTTTAAAGCCCCCAACCCCCCTTCCCCCCCTGCCCTAGTGGCTTTTCCAGCTCACCAGTGACCAATGACTTAATGGCTTAAAAAGAGAAAACCGTAAAGCAGGTATCGGTAAAGGTGAAGGAGAGGTATGGAAATAGTATAAAAAAGAAAAGAAGGCAGTGAAACAGTAGAAAACGAAAAACAGGTAGTGAAATAAAGCAGGACCAGAAAATCGACCAAACAAACATTCACCACTAGTTGGCATTGGTTTCACTCACCATTGACCAATGACTGGGCAGAAGTACTTGGTTTTTCGGCCTTCTTTTCGTTTTTCTACTATTTCACTACCTGCTAAACGTTTTACGCTTTTAAAGCCTTTAAAGCTCCCAACCCCCCTCCCCCCCCTGCGCTAGTGGCTATTCCAGCTCACCAGTGACCAATGGCTTTATAAGCGAAAAACGTAAAGAAGGCAGTCAAAAAGTAGAATACAAAAAACAGGTAGTGAAATAAAGGAGGAGCTGAAAATCATGAAAACGGGGCGCCATTCCATCTCTGCATGGCGACGCATGGGTCTGGCTGAACTAGCCAAAAGTGCTCCCCCCCAACCCCCCTACCCACCCTGCCCTAGTGGCTTTTCCAGCTCACCAGTGACCAATGGCTTTATAAGCGGAAAACGTAAAGAAGGCAGTGAAATAGTAGAATACAAAAACCAGGTAGTGAAATAAAGCAAGAGCTGAAAATCATGAAAACGGGGCGCCATTCTGTCTCTGCATGGCGACGCATGGGTCTGGCTGAACTCGTAAAAAATGCTCCCCCCCAACCCCCCTACCCACCCTGCCCTAGTGGCTTTTTCAGCTCACCAGTGACCAATGACTGGGCAGAAGTACTTGGTGCTTCCAGTCTCGTTCAACTCGATCTCAAAGTTAGCTTGCTGCCCGAAACCAGGACCAAGGGGAGGAGAGACGCCCTGTGGCAAGAAAAGGCAGTACCGACTCGTATTTAGATAGCTCGTGTGTTTTTTATTTCAAATTTCTGTAGTCCAGGTTGGGTAGCTACGTACTTGGGCTACTCAACCCTGATTTCAGGATAGTTGCGTAGCCATCGCATGGCGGAGCGCGAAGCGCGGAGCCTGGTGGGGTCGGGGGGCAGCGCGTCCTGATATCGGGGGGTCCAGGGGGTGTAGCATTCTACGGAATGGCGACGGAATGGGACGCGTTGTGAAACACTAGATAGCTCGTGTGAAAGTTCTTGAGCTCCTCTTTCACAATATGCAATATGCAATAAAAAAACTTCATGTAAATAAAGAATAAAAATAAAAATACAATTCTGAGTAAATCGACTTGTAGTCAAATACAGTACTTGTATAAGCATGTAGTCAGAGCATGCAAGCACAGTGATGCATGCAGCCGAAGCCCGCCTACCTGGAACAGAGAAAAAATGGAAATATATTGAAGTTTTACTTTATTTTATTTATTTGATTTGTATTTGTTTTATTTTATTGGTATAATTTTGGTAATATCTTGGAGTTAGGAAATATCTTGAAGTTTGCATTGGCAAGTATCTGTAACTCACAATCTTGCATTCATATCATTAGTTTAAAAGACATTTAGAGTTAATTATGTTCCTAGACAGACCTGGATAGCAAGAAATTATGAAAATGTTTATGTCATCCATTCATTTTTTGGCGGAGCCCCCCCCCCCCCCCCCCCCCCCCCCCCCCCCCCCAGAGATGAATCTGGGGGCGGGCAAAGCAAGGCAAGGCAAGGCAAGGCAAGGCAAGGCAAGGCAAGGCAAGGCAAGGAATTGGTATGCCTTGCCACAGGGACTGAATTTGAAGGAACCTAGCAAGGCAAGGCAAGGCAAGGCAAGGCAAGGAATTGGTATGCCTTGCCACAGGGCCTGACTTTGAAGGAACCTAGCAAGGCAAGGCAAGGCAAGGCAGCCCCCAGATTCAACCTGTTGTCTGTTTGTCCGTCCAACCGTCCAACCGACCGTCGGACTACCGACCGTGACGAAGCCTGACACGTCAGCCAACTGTCTCATAACTAACTGGCTTCGGTCAGCTCCATCATTACCACCTGTCATTCTGTTGCCAACACTCTCCGCTAATTTTCTGTAACGCTTGTGACACTGCATATGACTTATTCAGGAAGACAGATTGATGTAAACCTGTCTGGCTACTCTCAAACAATTGTACTGCCATGTATTCAGGAGGACAGATTGATGTACGCCTGTCTGGCTACTCTCAAGCAATTGTACTGCCATATATTCAGGAGGACAGATCGATGTAAACCTGTCTGGCTACTCCCAAACAATTGTACTGCCATATATGGTACTAAGATACATACACAAGTAATGATACAGCCTGGTGGGGCGTGGTGGGGCGTGTGTGCGTGTGTGTGTGTGTGTGTGTTAGTGTGCAAAAAAATGGATGAATGGAAATGATGAATGAAAAGTATTGATAAATGATGAATGAAAACGGTGAATGAAAAGTGTTGATAACACCTGGTGGGGCGTGGTATCAAGGGAGCCCTGTCTTACGGCGGTAGAGAACGGGCTGCTACTTTACCGGGAAAGTGCTACCATGGCGGTTGACAGCGACCGCGAACACTAAAGCGCACCCGTAGGGATTCGAACCCAGCACCTTCTTCAGTCCAGCAAAATGATCAACCATTGAACCATTCGCCGAACCCGGATAATTACCCTGGGCGACACCCACGGAAACCAGGGAGCACACTAAGTGGATTAGGCAGTTGAAATCATTTTCCAGGTCAGGTCCAGTTGAGAAGGGCAACCCTCCTGCTTCAGTAGTATTGGGAGGTCAAGTTGTGGTGAGTGGTGTGTGTGTGTGGTGTGGTGGGGGTGGTGGTGTGTGTGTGTGTGGGGGGGGGGGGGGGGATGTGGGGGTGAGTGTGTGTGTAGGCCAGTGGGAGGCCAAGTTGTGGTGAGTAAAGTGTGTATGTGTGGGTGTGTGGGTGTGGGTGTGTGGGGTGGGGTGGGGTGGGGGGGGAGGGGGTGGGGGGGGTGGGGGGGGGGGGGGGGCTGTGGGGGTGAGTGTGATCAACTATTGACTATGATATGACCATCATGAAAACATCTAGGAGACGAGTCAGGCGGAACAACTGATTCTGTGATTCCATGACTGTAAATAATCGTGGTCACGTTCCCCTAATCGTCGTTAACAGGCATCATCATCATCATCATCATCATCATCATCATCATCATCACCACCATCACTATCATCATCAGCCCCACCACCGTCACCACCGTTACCATTGTCATCATCATCACCACCATAACCACCATCATCACCATTATCAATCATTATTTTGTTGAGACCCTAAGACTCACTCCTACTCCAATTGTGAACTCATCAGGGGCTGGGCACCTCATGCGGCTAGCACCTGTGGTTGGTAGCAGGCAGCATTGGATTGGATTGGATTGGATTGGATTGGATTGGATTGGATTGGACTGGATTAGACTGGATTGATACATGGTTGAGACAGCATTGGATTGCATTGCATTGCATTGCATTGCATTGCATTGCACTGTATTGCATTGCATTGCATTGCATTGCATCGCATTGCATTGCATTGTATTGTATTGCATTGCCTTGCATTGCCTTGCCTTGCATTGCATTGCACCCTCACTCAAGATACAATGATTGCAGCCGGGGTTTTTATTCTGGGCTATGCTTGGCAGCTTCTGGGCAGCTCCCTGAGTCAGCCACGGTGCTGCACCCAACTGTTTCAGCAGTACTGGAAAGCGAATAGTGGCAGCTTCAAGAAGCACTAGATTGCGGTCAGTTTGGCTGAATAGCCAGTCTGGGGAGCTGCCTAGAAGCTGCTGCTGGTAGCTGACAAGAAAAGCTATGGGGAGCTGCTTATAAGCTACTGCTGGTAGCTGACAAGAAAAGCCATGGGGAGCTGCCTTGAAGCTGCTGCTGGTAGCTGACAAGAAAAGCACTGCCCACAACACATACACGATTGCTACATGGGGTTAAATCATTTACAGAGCACGAACTCCGTGCCCCTGTCGTTTACGATTTGTTGGGGTTTAATCCACCAGTGCTTGTTTTGCATACAGCCCTTCCAATATTGAGGTTGATCAAGTCTATTTATACTATTTGGCTTTGCCTTAACCGGCTAGACTGCAAACGCACACACGTGAGAGTGCTTTGTGAGGGGGGGGGTGGGGGGTGGGGGGTGAGGGTGCTTTGTGGGCCTGGTGGAGACAATGGTGGTGGTAGCGGTAATGGTTTGTTTGTGGTAATGGTGGAGTGAATAGATGAGTTGGTGGAGGAGTTGGCGAGAGGGGAAAACATGAGGGTGTTTGGTGGGTCTGGTGGAGCTAATGGTGGTGGTAGCGGTAATGGTTTGTTTGTGGTAATGGTGGAGTTAATGGAGGAGTTGGTATTGGAGTTTGTGAGGGGGGAAAACATGAGGGTGCTTGGTGGGTCTGGTGGAGATAATGGTGGTGGTAGCGGTAATGGTTTGTTTGTGGTAATGGTGGAGTGAATAGAGGAGTTGGTGGAGGAGTTGGCGAGAGGGGAAAACATGAGGGTGTTCGGTGGGTCTGGTGGAGCTAATGGTGATGGTAGCGGTAATGGTTTGTTTGTGGTAATGGTGGAGTTAATGGAGGAGTTGGTATTGGAGTTTGTGAGGGGGGAAAACATGAGGGTGCTTGGTGGGTCTGGTGGAGATAATGGTGGTGGTAGCGGTAATGGTTTGTTTGTGGTAATGGTGGAGTGAATGGAGGAGTTGGTGGTGGAGTTGGTGAGGGGGGAAAACATGAGGGTGCTTGGTGGGTCTGGTGGAGATAATGGTGGTGGTAGGCGTGGTAGCAATCATTGTGGCGAGATTGTAGTAGTGGTGGTGGAAGCGGTACACACGCACATGCCTTAACCAGCTAGACTGTAAAAACACACTAATACGTAGCCTCCCCCCACACACACACTTACACTCATTCCCCCAACACACAGACACGCACACACACACACACACCAACACTCATCCCCCCCAACACACACACACGCACACACACACCTACATTCATCCCCCCAACACACACACACACACACACACACCTACCGACACTCATCCCCCCAACACACACTCACGCACACACACACACCTACCGACACTCATTCCCCCAACACACACACACGCACACACACACCTACCGACACACATCCCCCCAACACACACACACGCACACACACACCTACCGACACACATCCCCCCAACACACACACACGCACACACACGCACCTACCTACACTCATCCCCCCAACACACACACACGCACACACACACACACCTACCAACACTCATCCCCCCAACACACACACACACACACACCTACCAACACTCATCCACCCAACACACCCACACGCACACACACACCTACCGACACTCATCCCCCCAACACACCCACACGCACACACACACCTACCGACACTCATCCCCCCAACACACCCACACGCACACACACACCTACCGACACTCATCCCCCCAACACACCCACACGCACACACACACCTACCGACACTCATCCCCCCAACACACCCACACCCACACCCACACCCACACCTACACCCACACCCACACCCACACCCACACCCACACCCACACCTACACCCACACCCACACCCACACCCACCTACACCCACCTACACCCACACCCACACCGCACACGGAGGGCCACACTTACGATTGCAGGGCTTGGCAATCTTCTTGTTAAGGCAGGTTCGAAGTCCGTAGTCATACAGGTCGCATAGGAAGACAGAAAGGCAGACAAAGTCAGGGGGGCGTTAGGAAGATTTTTTAGACCCTACGCTCGGAAGTTTTGTATTTTGCCTTATCCCCCCCCCGACCCCCCCACACCCCACACACCCTCCAGTCCAAGCTTGTGATGAGGCCCATATCTTCTTCACCAATTATAATTAGGGGGTCGAGGTAGGGTGTACAGTGATCCTATCAACGAGCTCTATCTTCGAGGAATGATGATGCTTACAATTCAGGTTTGAATCCTGGACGCAAGGTTCATACACAAAGCACCCCTATTGGTGGTTTGCCCCAGGGCAAGCAAACGGGCTGGCCTCCTCAATCTCACGCCTCATAATAAGGCCTTATTACAAGGCGCACTATTTATTTGTTTATAATTGATTTATTTACACGGAGTACAAGGCGGATAAGGCGATGGCGCACAGGTGAAAGTTTGATGCGCAGGCGTGGAAGGTTGATGCGGCGAGAAGAAACTGGAGATATGAATTTTACGACCTGGTCTGGTTTTGCCACGCCATCTCCGGTTGACGTGTATTTGTATTATTAAATATATGTATTATTAAATATATGTATTATTAAATATATGTATTTATTTACACTGAGTGCGTAGCTCATTCCACAAACTATCAATTTGTGGTCTTACATTCGAAGTAGCCCTTAGGTGTGGCTGAATAAGGACTGGGGCAGGACAGGGGGCAATAGGCAGGGACAGCATGAGAGATATGACTGCACTGTAATTGTACACCAAGCTTTTCCCTTTAGCCCCCTCTGGGCCCCCCAGGGTCCCGAGGCTGAAGCCCCAAGATCCACCCGTGTCCGGCCTGTCCGCCCACTCCAGAGGGACGGAGACACGGGTGCCTCCGTCTCTCCAGGAACGATCCCGGGCATCACCGCAGTGACCGCACCCAAACATTGGGCTCATAGTTCACGTGCGCAGGACTAGAGTTATCAGCATCGCAGCGGTCAAGATCCTTCGCAAATGTTGTCCAATGTTTTGTAGCTTATTCCGCTACGAGTAGCTACTTACTGTACAACTTTCGATTAATTCGAAACTCCCAGCCTCCCTCCTCGCCAGGGACCTGCCCTTTCTCACAGTTTGCAGATAAAGTTTCTTAAAGTT
Source organism: Chlamydomonas sp. ICE-L (assembly GCA_013435795.1). Classification (NCBI taxonomy): domain Eukaryota; kingdom Viridiplantae; phylum Chlorophyta; class Chlorophyceae; order Chlamydomonadales; family Chlamydomonadaceae; genus Chlamydomonas; species Chlamydomonas sp. ICE-L. The sequence continues at coordinate 31,149,011 of JACBWV010000626.1, forward strand.
TCTTAAAGTTTCTATTCGCCCAATCGCCCCCTGCCCTGCCCGTGACTGCTAAAGCGTTTTCCCGTGTCGCTTGCGACAAGCGCTTAGGACTTAGGACACCATGTAGATTTGCAGCTCTGTGCGGCGATTGAATGTGCCACCGAGTCCAAAATCGCATCTGAATATCTAGGATTCGGACGGTACGTCGATATCAGCTCGAACATCGTTGGTATTTAGCGATCTTGTCGTTGTACGTGGTGTAGTGGAATTGGCACCTTCGTGTGCCACTCCTCAGGCCGCGCTGCCGTGCTTTGTTTCCTCTCTTTGTTTGATTCTTTATCCTTGTTATCGTTGTGGACTTATGGCCGCTTGCAACAAGTTGCAAGCAGGGGAACAGACTCTCGATCCCTCTGTCGGAGCCCCAGCGCCCCAAAACGCGCTATTAGCGATTCAGACAGGCCAACGAGGCAAGCATCGGAGTACTGGAGCAGGCAATTACACAGCGAGCTAATAATGGAGCACCAGCAGCAGAGCCTTTCAGAGCAGATGTAGATCACGAGCGGGAAAAACCGATGACTCAGCCGGACCGTTCTTTACTCAGACCAGCTCCAGCGCCAGCGCTAAGCTAGACTACACGATTTGGTTGTATATTTCGCTATGGGCATGCATGCACCTTCCGCCATAGCTAGCTACACCAGGATTGCATTCATTTCACCGCCACGTACAGACATGCCCAGAAAGGCAGCTCACCCACCGTTCGAGCAGGACTTGACCTTTGGATTGTCCGCCTTGCAGTGAATATACATGTCTTCGCCATAGGGGTGGCACACGGTGAGGCCAGCGGGCACACCCGCACACGCTAGAGGGATAAGCTCCTCCTTACGCAGCTGCGAGCTGGGGGGTAGCAGGAGGGCATGTGCTGATCCGAGGAGCAGGGCCAGGAGGCAGATGGGCAGCACGGCCAGGGATGCCATTTTCAGGCACTGGTGTGTGTCGTGTTGAACAAAGAATTACGCTCGAGCATATTCTGAGTACAATTTCTATAGCTGGGGCGGAGTTTTTTGTTGCCCGCCACGTCGGCTGACAGGTACTGCCTCGTGTTTTGGGCCTTCCCAAATTTGGGTTCAGGATACAGGCTGGCAGCTCCAGCGATATCTGGAGATGCCAGATTAGGGCCACAGTCCCCAGCCTGGCAGCTCCAGCCATATCTGGAGATGCCAGATCGAGGCCACAGTCCCCAGCCTGGCAGGACAGGCCCTCTTTTTTACATGTGGGGTTCCCGCCCAAAACCTCCCCCCTGTCCAAGAAAGCGCATTATGGATGGATGAAGCGCCGTATGGATGGATGAAGCGGATGAAGCGGGATGAAGCGTCGTATGGATGGTTGAAGCGCCGTATGGAAGAGAGACACGTATGAGAGGGTTTTAGGAGATGACGCTGGCAACGTCCGAAGCCTCCTGTACCAGCATTCTTGCCACACGTCGCATGGAGGAGTCCCTACCGCCTGGAGGGTGACATTTACTATGTCTGCCACGGTGACTTTCCCCAGCTGCGGCGTACGGGAGGGTCACCTTAGAGAGAGAGGATAAAGTTACATACTCAGCAAAAATCAATGCCGAGACTGAACAGCGCCGAGGCAGCTGGACAGTTTTATAACAGTGAGGGTTTGGGCAACATACCCCTCAGAACCTGGTCCAGGAGGTGACCTTAACATCACGCCCCTCCCGGCGTTATCTTTTTTTTTAGTGGTCGACAAGCCTAACACTGGTCTACCTGCTTATCCCCGATCTGGACTCGGAGTGGCTCAATGGAAGAGTATCCGACCTTGATCGAAGGAGCTGCCGGGTTTGAACCCCGTCGGGAGCGTTTCGGTTCTCACGGTGGCCGTCAAACGTATGAAACGTGACTGGTTCTAGCCTCGTTGCCAACCTCGAGCAAGGTGAGCTTACGAACCGGTGTCGATAAAACCACGTCCTTAGTAGGGTCAACTGTCCCCGGCAGTGTGACTTACTTGGATGTTCTAATTTTCAATTTTCAATTTTCTACCTGCTTGGAGAATTCCAGAGGAGTGGAGGACCAACCAGTGGAGGTAGTATAGTTAATGACCCCGAGGCAAGGAAATTTTTGAGTGTTATAATATGCTGTAAAAAGATACCGCCTGGAGGGACGTGGTGTTAAGGGGACCCTCCCTTTGATATGCTGTATTTTATCTTAACATGCTATACTTGATCATAACAACCGTTATATATTAGTAGGATGGCGATGCTTGATTGCTCGAACCCTCGAATTCAACGTTTTCTAATTTTCTATTTTTTTGATTTTGACTACTTTTTTAGTCTTTATTAGTTTTACATACAGTTATTTTTTTAAACTGGAAACCTTAGTTGAATAGCTGTAACTTATCAAACCCGTTATATATTAGTAGGATATGAACTAACAATATGCTATCGTTTATCCCTTATTGAGTTATAGATAGGGCTGTCAAGGGTGGCATCCTATGATATATTGTAGGATAATAAGTCGGCATCGCACAATTTTTTAGTTTAGCATCCTACGATATATCGTGTTGCCTACTTACCTTATGACAATATATCGTGTTACCTGAAAGCGAACTGAAATAGTTTATCCCTTGTTGATCCAGGTCCAGGCAGACGAACGACCGGACATGAACAACACCAAAAGCAAACTTCAGTTTCCGGTAGATCAAAAGGTGCACGTTTCGTTTCAGCCAAGATATGCTATGACAGTGAAGTGTAGTTGGAATGATTTGCGCCATGGGTGCTATTAGCCTCATTTAGTTATAGACCATAGTTGTTTTTCACTTGTCATAGGGATGCTACAGCATTAAGCTACTGGAATGTTGAGCCCAGTTCTCCTAGACTAGGCTCTTCATCTTCCCATGGGTATCCCCTTATGAAGTTTTTCACCCGGTGATTTGTAGATGCCTTGGAAAGATCGAGTGTGTCACCTTTGTGATTATGGAACAGTTCAAGATGAACACCAGGTGGTTTTTGAATGTACTGTCGAAGCCTTGCTGAATTCGAGAAGAAAGTATCAGAGCCTGATTTCACAATCAGAGAGCAAAAGGATTCCTCTACATTATCTGATGTGAAAAGCGTCTCCCACTCTAAATTGTACTGCAGATTCGGATTCCTTTACAATTTTTATGACATGTGGCACTATGGAAATCATGTTTGGACAACATGTAAGCAAAGTGAATTGCAGTACAAAGTATGAAAAGACCTGACAAAAGACGGTTGAGACAAAAACAAATGTTCCTCAAAATCTCGTTTTTATTGCACATTCGGATTCCTTTTGAAATTCTATGACATGTAGCACACTAGCACTAAGGAAATCATGTCTGGCCAACAAATAAGTATAATAAATTGTACGAGGTCCAAAATGGTGGCAATGGACTACCCCCTCCCAAGGCCTACTCGTGGGTGGTCTCAGAATTTCATTTGGAGACCTGAGTTATAAGTTAGCAAAAAAACAAATGAGGACTACCCCCCCCCCCCCCCCCCCCCCCCCTCCCCCTAAATGAGGTGCTAAGAAAAATCCGAAAATGCTAAAACAATTGTAAACATTCACGTCCTATACTGCCTATACTCGGAATAAATCGATCGGCTTGAATCAACCATTAACAGAAGGTGATACCTCCTGAGTCGGTTGAGGGAGATGCCTAGAAGCCAGTGCATGTAGCGGTAGCAAAAACAAAAAGGTGGTACGGTAGTGACTACGTTACCACGCATAGATAATATAGACCCTCTTTTTTCAAGGGAGTATGGGCTGTAAACAAGAGCTTTCTAGCTCTCCTGGACGAGCCCTTAAACTGTATAATCTGGTTAGTATCCCCCATCCCCGTTCAACGAATGGCTCAATGGCAGAGCTCTTTAAGCGACGTAAGTGCCAGGTTCGAATCCCATCAGGTGCGCTTAAGTGTTCGCAGTCGCTGTCTACCGCCATGGCAGCTTTGTCTAGGTGAAGTAGCAGCCCATTCCCTACCGCCGTACGACGGGGCTCCCTTAATACCACGTCCCACTAGCTGTTATCGTTACTTTATTAGTATGCCCCCTGGTTTCAGTGGACATCGCACGGGGGAACTTGGAATTGGAAGCTGGTAAAAAAGATTACAAGGGGCTCATGTCCTAGCAGTGAAACAACCCCGCCCTAAAGTCGGACTCGAGAAACCACCCGCCGTCTTCCGGGAAGCTGGTGAGCAACCCAGAGTTGGATGAAAACCCATGTAATAAACCAATCCAATCTACACAGGGACATCGCCCACCCTATCAAGTTTCGAGCTCTTGGCTGCATGGTATAGTATTACCAAGTCATCGATCAGACAGGTCAGAAGTTCAAGCCCTGGCCATTTCACCATATCTCAGATTTGGCGCCTTGGACGGGGTATAGAGCTTCCCTCCGTGCTGTCGCGCAGTAGTCCAAGCTCAGTCGCAAAGGGCCTGCGAAACCAAATTAACCCAACATGGTAGCCATTCTCCAGTATGTACACAAGCATGCAAACGGGAGGGTTCCCTCAATCACACGCCTGTGGCAAGGCGTACTTATTTTCAATTTTGCCCACCCTCAAATGATCAAGATGAGTTCTCGACCCAGAGATATGAAACAAGTCCATTGCAGCTTCGCCTGCGACGCGGAAATTTGCGGACAGTGTTCGCGATGGAGCGACAGGTGGCAACGGAAGCGAGATAGTTACGAGACCGTTGGCTGACGTGTCAGGCTTCATCACGGTCAGACGGATGGCCGGTCGGTTGGTCGGACGGAAAAATGGGTAACCCTGGGGGCTCCCGCCCCCTTGAAGAGGGGGCACCGCCCAAAACAAGAGCATTCTAGCTCTCCTCCGCAATTAGCAAGCAAAATAGTTCGTTGGCTTGCTTGTACCAGCATTCTTGCCACACGTCGCATGAAGGAGTCCCTCCCGCCTGGAGGGTGACACTTACTATGCCTGCCATGTTGACTTTCCCCAGCTGTGGCGTACGGGAGGTTCCCCTTAACACCAAGCCCCTGAAGGCGTTATCTTTTTTTTTTCCGTTGGCTTGGGCGCGTGGTGTGGCTGTACATCTAGTAACAGAGGAGGCACCATGGACACTGCCTCCCACCAGGGTACTACAATGCGCGCGCGGCAGCGCGATTTTGGGCACGCTTTTTGAGCCCCACTGCGCGTTTCGCACAGTTTTTTCAACCCCCTGTGGGCGCAGCGCGCAGTTTTTGCGTTTTTTGCACTTAAAAGCGCCGACCAATTTGATGTTAGTGCGCTTTAAACGCTGACCAATTTGACCAATCTGACAGATAGACACACACAGACCCCACCAAAAAACAAGAGCTTTCTAGCTCTCTTCCGCACATACCAAGATAGTTCGTTGGCTTCGAGCGAAAGCTGTCAAGAAAGGAACGGCTTCTTCTGACTGGAAACTGTAGAAGGCCATCTTGTGGCGTGGGATCACATAGCCATGAATCATGTTACACCTACAGCATGTGATTAAATGGAATGGGGGATCACATAGCCATGAATCATGACACACCTACAGCATGTGATTAAATGGAATGGGGGTTGGATTGATAAGGTGTCCTGGTAGCCTCTTTAGCGATTACAATGGTCTAGTGGTAGACCAGATTGCTAAAGAATGAAGAGTCGGGGGTTCGACTCCCCCTTCGGTCGCTCTTGGCGTTGCAGGTCGTCGTCAACCCAATGGTAGCTTGTCCAGTTGAGGTAGGAGACCGCTCCCCACCCGCGTACGACGGGCTCCCTTAACACCACGCCCCACCAGGCGTTATCATTACCTAAGGTGTCCTAGTCCCAATTCGCCATACACCCATTCACTTAATTCCCCTATTCACCATACACCCATACACCCATTCACTTAATTCCCCTATTCACCATACACCCATACACCCATTCACTTAACCCCTATTCATCTCCATACAACCCATACAATCCTACCCCATTTACTTAATTTCCCCTATTCACCATACCCCATACACCAATACAACCCTAATAACACCCATTCACTTAATTTCCCCTATAGGCCCCGAGGCACCCGACACCCAGCCACCCAGCCAGACACACCCAGGCACGGAAGGCCACGAGGCACCATGACACCCAGACACCAGACACCCAGGGCACGGAAGGGCCCCGAGCACGACAGAACACCCATACACCCATACACCCATTCACTTAATTCCCCTATTCACCATACACCCATTCACCCATTCACTTAATTCCCCTATTCACCATACACCCATACACCCATACACCCATTCACTTAATTCCCCTATTCACCATACACCCATACACCCATTCACTTAATTCCCCTATTCACCATACACCCATACACCCATACACCATACCCATACATACGCAACCATGGGAGCGACACTTTAAAAGAGAAAAAAACTGGACAGGACAGGAGAATTAAAAAACAGGACCACTTAAACCAGAAAAACAGTAAACAACAGGACACTTTAAAACAGTAAAAAACAGGACACTTTGAAACAGTAAACAGGACAGGACAGGACAGGACAGGACAGGACAGGACACTTAAACCAGAAAAACAGTAAACAACAGGACACTTTAAAACAGTAAAAAACAGGACACTTTGAAACAGTAAACAGGACAGGACAGGACAGGACAGGACAGGACACTTAAACCAGAAAAACAGTAAACAACAGGACACTTTAAAACAGTAAAAAACAGGACACTTTGAAACAGTAAACAGGACAGGACAGGACAGGACAGGACAGGACAGGACACTTAAACCAGAAAAACAGTAAACAACAGGACACTTTAAAACAGTAAAAAACAGGACACTTTGAAACAGTAAACAGGACAGGACAGGACAGGACAGGACAGGACAGGACACTTAAAAAACAGGATCGCTTAGAACATAAAACAGTACAAAAACTTTAAAACAGTACAAAACATGATGTCATCCGCCTCATCCCCTCTCATAGACTCACCAGTAAGGTCCTGGTATCACTGTTTTTTGTGTGAAATGCGTCGCCATTCCGTCCCTGCATGGCGACGCATGGGTCCGGCTAAACTAGTCAGACATGCCCCCCCTGATCCCCCCTGGCTCCGCGCTTCGTAATGGGGTCGCACTGAGTCGCTTGATTTACGACGCATCACAATTAAAAAAAGAGTGCCCATCCCCGTTCCCATATTCATCATATTAAGGGTATGCACTGGTATGGTGTGGCGTGGGGATTTAATTATAATTGTATAATTAAATTATCACTGTAGCATGAACTCAGCCCCCCCCCCCCCCCCGCCCGTCGGTAAAACGATTGTTTGGGGTTTCAGTTCATCAGTGCTTTTTCTTTTTAGCCTTCCCTGTCACGGTTGGGCAAGTTCCTTTAGCATATACCCATACTCATCATAGTAAGGGTACACACTGGTACGGTGTGGTAATGATGTGGTGTGATTGTAGCGAGGAGCCTGGGAGGTTTGGCCGTCCGGGGGGGCATTTCTGATTAGTTCAGCCAGATCCATGCGTCGCCATGCAGCAACAGAATGGCAGCGCGTCACAAAAATAAAACAGTGGCCGCAGTTCTTTATACATAGTGTGGTATGTTGTGGGCAGGAATGCACACACTGCGAATTTAGGGGGTCTTGGGCACCCTTTTCTGCACCCCCTGCAGCACCCCTCACACCCATAATCCCTTTCAAGCCCAATAAGAGAGTGCCAAAGACCCCTCAAGTTAGCAATTATACAGAGAAGATTAGTATGGCCCCTGCACAAGGAGGACACACACAAATGAATACATGGATCTTGCATGACCCCCCCCCCCCCCTCCCCTCCCCTCACACACACACACACACACAAACCCATACACACACCTTGTGCCTTGAGGCAAAGCCATGCTGTCCCCCCCCCCCCCCACACACACACACACCCACACACAAACCCATACACACACCTTGTGCCTTGAGGCAAAGCCATGCTGCCCCCCCCCCCCCCCCCCCCCCCCCCCCCACACACACACACACCCCCACACACACACAAACCCATACACACACCTTGTGACCTGAGGCAAAGCCATGCCCCCACCCCCACCCCCCCCCACCCCACCCCCCACCCCACACACCCCCACACCCACAAACCCATACACACACCTTGTGCCCTGAGGCAAAGCCATCCCCCCCCCCCCCCCCCCCCCCCCCCCCCCCCCCCCACACACACACACACACACACACACAAACCCATACACACACCTTGTGCCCTGAGGCAAAGCCATGCTGTCCCCCTCCCCCCCACCCCCCCACCCCACACACAAACCCATACACACACCTTGTGCCCTGAGGCAAAGCCATGCTGTCCCCCTCCCCCCCCACCCCCCCCCAACACACACACAAACCCATACACACAACTTGTGCCCTGAGGCAAAGCCATGCTGTCCCCCCCCACCCCCCACCCCCCCACACCCACCCACCACGCACCCAAACTAGCAGTGGCATACCTACCGAGCAATGTCAAGGATTCTGCTTGCATAGCCCTTCCTCCTCTTGCTGGGCACCACCCACAGGAAGCGTACGGCACACGAGACTGTAGTGCCTGCTTTCCGTGTGTCTGCTTCTAAGGATGTCACTGACTGTGTTCCAGGGCCAGCCGTTAGCTTGGCAAACCCGACGGCACTGTTGGTGCCAGCTGGTGGCTTAGACACCCCAGTTGAGTAGTTGGCACTAGCTGGTGGAGTGGGCACCTCGGCTGCACTGTTGGTGCCAGCTGGTTGCTTAGACACCACATTTGAGTAGTTGGCATTAGCTGGTGGATTGGGCACCTCGGCTGCACTGTTGGTGCCAGCTGGTGGCTTAGACACCCCAATTGAGTAGTTGGCATTAGCTGGTGGAGTGGGCACCTCGGCTGCACTGTTGGTGCCAGCTGGTGGCTTAGACACCCCAGTTGAGTAGTTGGCGCTAGCTGGTGGAGTGGGTTCCCTAGCTTCGCTGGTGGGGCCAGCTGGTGGCTCAGCCAGGACAGGGCCTCTCACTTGAACCCCGGACTGCGTACCGCCATGCAGCTTTGTACCGCCATGGGTACCGCCATGCAGCTGCGTACCGCCATGCTCCTGAGTACCGCCAAGCAGCTGCGTACGGCCATGCAGCTGCGTACTGCCTTCAGAGCCTGTTGCTCGTGGATCCCCACTAGTGCTCGGGGGGGTGCTTTGTAGCACTGTGCCAGTGTCGCTGTTAGTGGTTTGGGGTGAAGTGGAGCTTGGGCGTGTGGCCATGCCTGTCCTGCCTCCAGAGCCTTTTGGACGTTTGGCTTGGCCTAGTAAGCACTTCGAGTTACCCAGCTCATTGGCGCCTGCATGTATCCATGAGCGTTTGACTGCATTTGGCTCACAATTACCACCACCTTCAGACACCAACTCCCCGCCTGCTGCCGCTGCTGCTATCCCTGCTGCTGCTGTTCCTGCTGGATTTTTTGCTGCTACTGCTGCCCTCACTGCTGCTCCTCCTTCTTCTCCTGCTGGATTTGCTGCTGCTGCTCCTGCTGGATGTTTTGCTGCTACTGCTGCCCCCACTGCTGCTCCTCCTTCTTCTCCTGCTGGATTTGCTGCTGCTGCTGCCTCCCCTGCTCCTCCTGCTGCTTCTTCTACTCCTCCAGCTGGATTTTCTGCTGCTCCTCCTGCTGCTGCTGCTGGTCCTCTTGCTGGATTTCCTGCTGCTTCTCCTGCACCTGCTGCTGGTCCTCCTGCTGGATTTGATGCTGCTCCTCCTGCTCCTGCTCCTGCTCCTGCTGGATTTTCTGCTGCTCCTCCTGCTCCTCCTGCTCCTGCTGCTGCTGCTGCTCCTCTTGCTGGATTTGTTGCTTCTCCTTCTGCTCCTGCTGGTTTGTTCTTGCCTTTACCAGCGACTTGAAGCGCAGTTATGCTTGGGAGTGTGGTTTCAAACCCCGTGGCGCTCTCTTCCACGACGAGCAAGCTGATCAGCTGTTTGTCAGCCCCGACATGCAAGAAGACTCGGGATGCCCTAGCTGGCTGCCCTGTCCTGCCCTTGGTTATGCCGAGTGGCTCCCGGCCCTTAGCAGCTGCACCACTGTATGTTTTGAGTACCCATCCTTCTGACAGTCCTATTGACTGCTCTATCTGTGTAACGACGTCCTTCACCTGGGGATGTAGGTGTGGGGGGTGTGTGAGGGGTGGGGGGGTTGTTGGTTGTGTGTGTGGGGGGGTGGGGGTGGGGGGGGGATTAGTGTAACAACATCCTTCACAAGGGGATGTTGGTGTGTGGGGGGTGGGGGGGTTGTTGGTTGTGTGTGTGGGGGGGGTGGGGGTGGATTAGTGGAACAACATCCTTCACATGGGGATGTTGGTGTGTGTGGTGTGTGTGGGGTGGGGAGGTTGTGGGTTGTGTGTGTGTGTGTATGTGTGTGTGGGGGGGGGGCGGGTAGTGCAACAACATCCTTCAGATGGGGATGTAGGTAGGGGTTTTTAGGGGGGTCCTATTGACTGCTCTATCATTGTAACGACGTCCTTTACATTACATGGGGATGTAGGTAGGGAAGGTTAAGAAAGTGCGGGGATGGGAATGGAGATGGTGGTGGTAAGGTTGGGGTGGTGTGTGTGTGTGTGGGGGGGGGGGGGGGGGGGGGGGGGATCAAGAATTTGCGAGGATGGGAATGGTGATGGTGGTGGTGAGGTTGGGGTGGTGTGTGTGTGTGTGTGTGGGGGGGGGGGGGGGGGGTGGGGGGGGGGGGGGGGGGGGGTGGGGGGGGGGGGGTCAAGAAGGTGCGGGGATGGGAATGGAAATGGTGGTGGTGACGTTGGGGTGGTGTGGGGACAGGGGTGCAGGGTGCCGTTCCACTGACAGTCTCATTGACCGCTCTTTCAATGTAACGACACCCTTCACCTGGGTTTAGGGTTTAAATAAGTAACGACACCCTTCACCTGGGGATGTAGGTAGGGAGTTTTGGGGTTTAGGGTCTGTGTGGGTTTAGGTTTAAGATAAGTAACGACGTCCTTCACCTGGGATGTAGGTAGGAGGGTTTAGGGTTTAGGGTCTGGGTGGGTTCAGTGTTTATAAAAGTAACGATATTCTTCACCTGGGGATGCAGGTAGGGAGTTTTAAGGTTTAGGGTCTGGGTGGGTTTAGGGTTTTGTTAAGTGGGGGCTACCTTCCCCTCACCAAGGATGTGTAGGGGTCGGCTATGTTATATAATATTAGTGAATACATAATATTATATAATATTATATAATATTAGTCGGACGAGCTGTCTCAAAAAAAAAACGAATTTATTTGAAAAACTAATATTATTGTGACACTATAATAATATTAGTTAATATAAGTTTTTCAAACACTAATATTAGTTGCCGTTCCCTAAGGATGTGTAGGACCTTTTTAGAGGACAAAGGCACTGTTTATTTTTTGGGTGGATTTGCCTTTGCCTTGGCCTTTTTCGTGAATTTGCCTCTGTTTTTTTGGGGGGGTAAATTTGCCTTAACCTTGCCTAAAATGCTGAGAATTAAATGATGTATGGTTCCCCAATCCCCACTTCCCCTCTGCCCCCCCTGTCCCCGGCCACCCCCAACTTGGGCCGCCCAGAAATAGCTATATGGACGTGGTCCTTGGAGGAGGCCTAAAACAGGAAAGCTAGGAAAACCCACTTTCAGATTTGAAAATAATAATAATAATAACAGCCCTGGCTGTGATAACAAGGTTTCGAACAGGGATTTTAATTTCCGCTATATATAGCGATTGCTAGTTTTTATCCCATTTTAGCGAAATCATCGCTATAAAAATTTTCAAAAAAAATGTTTTTTGTGTGCCCTCAATGGCCCTGAAAAGCTATAAAAAGCTACAGAAAGCATTAAAACGCCTCCCTGGAGGAGGCCTAAAACCATAAAGCTAGAAGAAACCCACTTTCATGTTTGAAACAATGTGGTTTCGAACTATTAATGCCGGGACCTAAACCCGTCGCCTTACCGCTTGGCAATATTACAGCTTGGCAATATTACCGCTTGGCAATATTACCGCTTGGCAGTATTACCGCTTGGCAATATTACCGCTTGGCAATATTACCGCTTGGCAATATTACCGCTTGGCAATATTACCGCTTGGCAATATTACCGCTTGGCAATATCTCAATTCAATCAACATTGGCAATTTATACTTCTAAGGTTGAGGGCTATGCGTAGCAACTCTATTAGCCAGCAACTGAGTCGAGCCCAAAGATTACAGCTGCATGGGAGTGATTGTCATATCATCTTTCAGGCGCACTACCTAGCTTGTAGTACACGTACCATTTTTCGGTGTGCAGCTGCATCCTGGGGCAGTACAGCTATGAACCTAGTAGACGCACATTTTTGTGTGCGGCTGCATCCTGGGGCAGTACAGCTATGCATCTTGTAGACGTACCTTTTTCCGGTGTGCAGCTGCATCCTGGGGCAGTACAGCTATGAATCTTCCTTTGCCTGGGCCTTCATCTGCGACCACTCGCTCTTGACTCCAGCCCTGTTGGGGATTGGATTGGATTGGATTGTTACTACATGTTATTATTACTTTTACTATTACTATTACTATGTATTATTATTAATATTATCATCATTATTATTATTATTATTATAATAATAATAATAATAATAATAATAATTATCATCATTATCATTATCATTATTATTATTGTTACTATTATAATAATTATTATTATAATAATAATAATAATAATAATTATTATTATTATTATAATAATAATAATAATAATAATAATTATCATTATTATTAGTACATATTATTATTGTTATAACTACGAGATACGGGTATATAATACTATTACTATGATTAATATGATTACTATAATAATAATAGTAATAATAATAATGATAATAATAATAATAATGATAATAATAATATATAATAGAATAATATAATGATGATAATAATAATAATAATAATAATGATAATAATAATAATAATAATAATGATAATGATAATGATATAATAATAATAATAATAATAATAATAATAATAATAATAATAACAATTATTATTATTATTATGATAACTATGAGATACAGGTATATATTATGATATTGATTATGATTATTATGATTATTATGATAATTATGATTATGATTACTACATATATTTTTGTAATTACCTTATGATTATTATGATTATTATTACTACTTTTTATTTTTGTTATTACGTTTCAAGCCAACCCTGGGCTGCTTATTGTCTTCCAATTCCAACTCCCCCGGGCGACACCCATGGAAACCAGGGAGCACACTAAGCGGATAAGACAGTTGAAATCATTGTCCAGGACAGGTTTTGTTGAGAAAGGCAACACTCTTGCTTCAGTAGTAGTGGGAGGCCAAGTTGTGGTGAGTTAAGTGTGTGTGTGTTTGTGTGTTTGTGTTTGTGTTTGCGTGTTTGTGTTTGTGTGTTTGTGTGTGTGTGTGTGTGTGTGTGTGGGGGGGGGGGGGGGGGGGGGGGGGGGGGAGTGTGTGTGTAGGCCAGTTGGAGGCTAATTGATTCCTCTCGACAAAGTGTCGTGAATGTATAAACACAAAAACGCCTGGAGAGACGTGGTGTTAAGGAGACACTCCCGTACGCCGCATCTGGGGGAAGTCACCACAAGGAAATGATTTGCGCCTTGGGTATGAACCTTGCCTCCAGGATTCGAACCTGAATTGTGAGCATTCATTCTATCAATATCAATTGTGAGCATTCATTCTATCAATATCAATTGTGAGCATTCATTCTATCAATATCAATTGTGAGCATTCATTCTATCAATATCAATTGTGAGCCAACCACTTTGAGTTCTATACGTATCCTCTCTACATGGCCAAGCACTTCCTCTCGACAAAGTGAAGTAAAAGTAAATTTAACTGATATTACATTCAACTATTAGTTAATTGAAGGGCTAAAAGTTAAGTAAATTTAACTAATAGTAATTTTATTTAATAGTTAACTAAAAGGCTAAATGTTTGACTGGCTACAGGGAAACCATTTGCGCCTTGCTTGCACTGGTGCACGTGCTGCCCCTTGATACTGCTCACTGCCCCCACTACCGCTCACTTTGAAAGTGACGCTAGGCACGGGCTGAGTTAGAGCTCTTATGTGCATCTCCCGATACAGGGCTTCATCTGTTCCACTGCTAGTTAGTGCACCTGTTGCCCTTGGTACTGCTCACAACAACACACCCATAACACCATCCCCACATCCTCTCATCCTTGCCTTACACCATGGCTATCAAAACCAGACATCCACCTGAGCTGTAGAGACTCTACGACACGCTATTGCTGCTGCACTATGATTTCAATATCGGCATGCCTAAGGGCTGGTACACTTGAAGCCCCTTTCAGTGATATACAATGGTCTAGTGGTAGACCAGATCGCTTGAGGATGAAGAGTCGGGGGTTCGACTCCCCCTTCGGTCGCTCTTGGCGTTGCAGGTCGTTATCACCGCGATGGTAGCTTGTCCAGTTGAGGTAGGAGACCGCTCCCCACCCCCGTACGACGGGCTCCCTTAACACCACGCCCCACCAGGCGTTATCATTACCTTTTTAGTGCACCTGTTGCCCTTGGTACTGCTCACAGTCTCCCACTGTTTTTCTGTGCGACACGTTGCCATTCTGCCGCTGCATGGTGTCGCATGGGTCTGGCTAAACTCGTCAGAAATGCCCCCCCCCCCCCCCCCCCCCCCCCCGGTTCCGCGCTTCACGCTCCGACCCACTACTGCTCACCTTGAATGTGACACTAGGCACGGGCTGAGTCAGAGCTCTTATATGGGGGTGTTTTTATACCTTATTATAGCTGTTAGGGTCATTTAGCAAGTCATTTGGGGCCATTGTTTGTGGTGGTGGCGGGGGTCTTTATAGCTTCAATTTGGGCCCAAACTTTTCAAAGTAGCATATATATAGCTATATAGCTATATATAGCGGAGGAAACAAAACTAACCCACTACTGCTCACCTTGAAAGTGAAGCTAGGCACGGGCTGAGTCAGAGCTCTTTTGTGCATCTCCCGATGCAAGGCTTCGTCTGTAGGCTCTCCTTCTGTGTACAGCATCCCGCATTGTTGGCACCTTGTTGTGCCAAAGTTCCGCTGTGGATGTAAACACAACGGTAAGGTTGGGTTGGGTGGGTTGGGTTGTTGTGTGTGTGTGGGGGTGGGGGGTGGTGGGTTGGGTTGGGTTGCGGAGTGTAGAAGGGGGTGGGAAGGTTGGGTTGGGTGGGTGCGGGAGTTGGGTTGCGGGAGTGGTATAAGGGGGTGGGTAAGGTTGGGTTGGTTGGGTGCGGGAGTTGGGTTGCGGGAGTGTATAAGGGGGTGGGTAAGGTTGGGGTTGGGTTGGGGTGCGGGAGTTGGGTTGCGGGAGTGTATAAGGGGGTGGGTAAGGTTGGGTTGGGTTGGGTGCGGGAGTTGGGTTGCGGGAGTGTATAAGGGGGTGGGTAAGGTTGGGTTGGGTTGGGTGCGGGAGTTGGGTTGCGGGAGTGTATAAGGGGGTGCGTAAGGTTGGGTTGGGTTGGGTGCGGGAGTTGGGTTGCGGGAGTGTATAAGGGGGTGGGTAAGGTTGGGTTGGGTTGGGTGCGGGAGTTGGGTTGCGGGAGTGTACAGCATCCCACATTGTTGGCAGCTTGTTGTGCAAAGGTTTTGCATCGGATGTGAACACAAGGGGGAGACCCCCAAATTAGCAGGTGGTGGAGGACGGACACTGCAAATATAGGTGGTCTTCGGCACCCTTTTCTGCACCCTTTTCTGCACCCCTGCAGCACCCTTCCCAACCAGATAGCACACTTACAAGCTCAATAATAGGGTGCCAAAGACCCCCAATTAGCAGTGGAGAGAGAAGGACCAAGGTACGGATTGAGGTCAAGAAAGGGGGAGGACAGACACTGCAAATATAGGTGGTCTTTGGCACCCTTTCTGCACCCCTAAGGCACCTTCGCAACCAGGATGCACCCTTGTAAGCCCAATAATAGGGCGCCGAAGACCCCCAATAAGCATTGGAGAGAGAGGGACCAAGGTACGGATAGGGGCCAGGAATGAGGGAGGACAGATATTGCAAATATAGGTGGTCTTCGGCACCCTTTCTGCACCCCTAAGGCACCTTCGCAACAAGAATGCACCCTTGTAAGCCTAATCAAAGGGTGCCGATGACCTTCAATTAGCATTGGAAAGAAAGGGACTAAAGTTCAGATTGGGGCCAGGAATGAGGGAGGACAGACATTGCAAATATAGGTGGTCTTCGGCACCCTTTCTGCACCCCTAAGGCACCTTCGCAACAAGAATGCACCCTTACGAGCCCAATAAAAGGGTGCCGAAGACCCATCGAAACTGCAGGATTTCATTATTAATTTCGGCATTTTACGATTTTTATTGTTACTCAATTAATAATCTGAAATTTAAGCGTTATTTGAAATAATAGTTCGTTTAATTTAAATTATTAAAATATCACCCCTCCCAAATTAGCAGTGAGGGGGAGGACTCATACTTTTTATTAGGAACCACTGGGAACCATAGTTATAACATAGCCATTAATTATTAAATAAATGGCTTTATTGTTTGACAAACAGATGCACCTAACACCTCCCAAGAGAAGAGAAATAAATAATTATGTTTTTAATAATACATAATTATAATTATGTTTATAATAATAAATAATTATGTTTTTTGGTTCTGCTGTTTCTTCAGTTGGTGCTTTGGCGCAGCAACATTTGTTGTAGTTTGTGATACATTCCGGTAAAAGACTGGAAGTAAAATGAAGACGTCAGCAGTTGTACCGTGAAGCAATATTTTTTTCGTACGACGCAAATTGAGCGACTCGATGCGACCCCAGTGTGACACGCTGTCCCCCGAACCCAGCGGAGCAAGAAGCGCGGAGGGTCCAGGGTGGGTTGGCCCGGGGGGCTCAGGGCGGTGCAAGAAGCGCGGAGGGTCCGGGGGGGCATTTCTGACTTGTTTTGTTGGACCCATGTGTTGCCATGCAGCGATGGAATGGCAAAGCGTCACACACGAAAAAACGTTGCCATGAAGAACTCACCTGCCCAAGATCTAGGTGAAGCTGCTTCAGGGATTTGGGGGGGCCTCGTATCATCTCGAGAATTACCAAAGCAGTTGCAGCAATGGAAGACCCCTCCCAAGGTTGTGGAGCGGGCTTGTCTTGGGTCAACAATGGGCTTGGGCTAACAATGCCTTGTCGATGGGCGGGCTAGTAGCTTGTTGTAAGCTACTACCAGCAGCCTCTTTGTATCCTGGGCAACCTATGAGATGATGACGATGATGGTGATGGTGGTGGTGATGAGGATGATGATGGTGGTTGTGGTGATGGTGATGAGGATAAGCTGAGCGGGCTTGTCTTGGGCTTACAATGCCCTGTCGATGACAATGTAATGTAATGTAATGCTGTGTTACATGCATTGTTACTACTACTCTACTTAGAGACTTGAAATGCTTTATAATGGTATACAAGGGATTGGAATAATATTGATGTCATGGCATGTTATGCTATGTTATGTTATATCATATTATGTTGCGGTATGATGGGTTGAGATGGACTGGGATTTTATAGGATTGGATGGGACTGGATTGGATTTAGTTGGTTTGGATAGGATGGGCACACCAGGAACGTTTGCCAGGATCTAAGGGGGATACATTAAATTATATGACATTATATTGTCACAGGCAGGCCAGTGTTGACCCAAGACAAGCCCACTCCACAACTTTCTGGGGGTCTTCATGCAGACAAATCAAACCAGTAGCCTCCCGGACACAGGCTAACGGCATACTGCACTCACTGTTACTGATTTCGCGCAGTGGCTACCGCGATACGCTTTGATGACGAGGAACGAGGCCGCGACGTGCAAGAGAAGTGTGGGAGTAACTAGCTCGAAATATGTCACCTGGTAGATCGTAATTTCGAATTTGGACCAGGATGCCGCGAGTTCTGGCGCCAGTTCGTTTGACAAATCCTTTGCGTTATGAGGATAAGTTGAAATTGAAATTGATTATATGGCTCCAGCATTAAGGTTGCTTGCCGTCCTCGGTATTAGCGACAGAATTAACATAGTTGTGCCGAGGGGACTCGGGTTGGAATATGAGAATGCTAAGATATAAAAAGAAGATCAGAAGGTACGCCTATATGCGATTTGACAGCAACACTCTACGCCAGGATATGCAGTGAAGTGTTCGAATTCCATGCGAAAATTATGGTGCTCGCCATGCAGCGAAACGTTTGCATGGACCAACACGATGGGGTCTCTTCGGGTCTCTTGGTTGGTTTCGGTTGGCCGCATAATGACGTACTCCTCCTGCCAGGTCAGCTGCCAGGTCACTTACCGGACGACTTACGTTTTCGATGGGGTAGCGACGGGTAGCGATCGCGATCGGTATATTGGGAAGATGCGCTTTCTCGAGCCAAGTTACCCCCCTTCACTCGCCTTCAATTGGAATATTTCTGCGCCTGCGGGCAAATATGGAGTGCAGAAGGGCACCATGGAAGTGTAACCATCAGCGGCAGCAGCAAGAGCAGCAGCAGCCCTGAGCACGTCCGGCGTCGGTCGGCTTTCGGTTGGCTTTCGGTTGGTCTTGGGGCTGCGGGTGCGAGCCGTGCGAGCCGGATAGTGGGGGAAGTTTTCCGGTTGCCCCGTAGTCACCGAGTAGCTTCCCTCGTCCCCATTGCCAGAACCACTGCCCTCTCAAGAAGATGAGCTCTTGCTCTTATTAGGGTATCACCGACGCTTGCACAATTAGGAACTACCAATTTGCTCAAAAGAATTCGAGAAGTTGAATTGCTGAAGTGAAATTTCTGCTCAGTCCACGACTTGCGAGTTATGTCTTCATGAGTTCGTCAGCTGCCCTGACTGTAGTAGCGTCTTCCGCCCATCGGCCAATTGGCCTCACAGCTTCTAGCCAATCTAGTTAGAATGTCGGTCGCTGAAGGGGACGACCCTTCCAACCTGGCTTTGACCTTCATAGGGGAGACCCTCGACTCCGAGGCTGGGCGCTCACTGTTGAGCGCTAGCGGCTTCAATTGGTTCCTAATTCTAGCTGCTTCTATTATTAGCATCCTAGTCATTATCGGCAATATTTACCTGCTCATAGAATACGAGCACCCCGAGGACAAGAATCAAGCATGGGTCCCCAAAATCGTGATCGTCTTCGGTTTGACATTGGCAGTGCTCCAAGTGATGATGTACCCCCTAGACGTAGCAAATACAGCGGCATGTTCCCAGAACCTCTCCCCATCTTCATGCAACTTCACCCTCCCTATGTACCAGCTTTGGCTGGGTATCTTCATCGCAAATTTGGTCCTTGTCTGGGCCATCATCCCCTTTACACTGTTCTTCTATGAGGCAGATAGCGACTTGTAAGTATGTTGGTGGTGATTTATCTGCACCCGATGAGGCTTACATTATTTATTTGTGCCATTCTTTGATTCTTGCTGTGCTGTTCATTCATGCTAACCTATTTATAAAGCGCAAGTCCTGCTGTTCATGCTATGCTACTCATTCAACTGTTCATGCTATGCCATTTGTGCTATTCTATTTATCCATGCTAGGCCCAGCTATGCCAGTTGTATTTTTCCATTTGTTCTCGCTATTTTTTTCATGCTTTTCAAACTATGATATTCATTCATGCTATGCTAGTCATGCGTTTCAAACTATGATATGCATCCATGGCATGCTATGCTCTTCATGCTTTTCAAACTTTGATGTACATCCATGCTATGCCATTCGTGCTATTCTATTTATTCATGCTATGCCCAGCTATGCCAGATGTATTCTTGGCGGAGCCGCCCCTTCTGGGGGGCGGGAGCCCCCAGTGTTACCCATTTGTCCATCCGACCATCCATCCATCCATCCATCCATCCATCCATCCATCCATCCATCCATCTAACCGTGATGAAGCCCGACACGTCAGCCAACGGCCTCGTAACTAACTCGCTTCCGTTGCCACCTGTCGCTCCCTCGCGATCACTCTCCGCCATTTTTAGCGTCGCAGGCGACGCTGCATAGAACTTGTTCTATTTGTTCTGGCTATGCTGTTTATGCTTTTCAAACTCCGATAAGCATTCATGCTGGGCTGTTCTTTCTTTTCAAACTATGATTTGCATCCATGGCATGCTATGCTAGTCATGCTTTTCAAACTTGTATATGCATTCATGCTGTGCAATTCATGCTTTTCAAACTATGATATGCATCCATGGCATGCTATGCTAGTCATGCTTTTCGAACTCCGATACTATGGCATGCTATGCTAGTCATGCTTTTCAAACTTGTATATGCATTCATGCTGTGCAATTCATGCTTTTCAAACTATGATATGCATTCATGGCATGCTATGCTAGTCATGCTTTTCAAACTCCGATTTGCATTCATGCTGTGCTAGTCATGCTTTTCAAACTATGATATGCATCCATGGCATGCTATGCTAGTCATGCTTTTCAAACTTGTATATGCATTCATGCTGTGCAATTCATGCTTTTCAAACTATGATATGATATGATTTCATGCTATGCTATTTATGCTTTTCAAACTAAGATATGCATTCATGATATGCTAGCCATGCTGTATCCATTGCCTTCCCCGTATGAATGGATATATGCATCAATGGGTGGATGGGTACATGCACGAATGTATGAATGGATAGATGCATTAATGGATGGATGCATGAATGAGCAGATACATGAATAGTGTGCACTAATGAAAACGTAGGTCAAGCTGTTAAGGGGTTGGTGGGAGGTGGTAAGGTGATGGTGGGAGGTGGTTAGGGGGTGGTGGGAGGTCTCAGTTAGTATTGTGGCACCAATGTGCACATACCGTATTTTCTGATGTCTTTGTTCTGCCCCCTTACAGCACCTTTTTCCAGAAGTTGAAGGCAGCCCTCATGTGGACTATTGGTTTGCTCTGCATTATCTGTCTCATCATCGGCATTCTATACGGTGAGCTTCAGTGAAGTGTACTTCGGAAAGTATTTGTGTATTCCTTGGTACAGTCCATTCTATATGGTCAGGTCCAGTGCAGTAAATGTGTACTTCAGATAGTATTGGTGTATTTCTTGTTATAGACCATTCTATATGGTGATGTCCAGTGCAATTAAATGTGTACTTCAGAGAGTATTGGTGTATTTATTTTTACAGTCCAGGGGTAACCAATTAGGCTTAAGGGACTTGCCCGACCTCAAATAATCATTTTTCTTTATTTCAGAAAGGTTTCTTCTGGTAGCAATCAGGGACTTGCTGTCTCTGAAGCTCGGGCTGGGAGCGATTTGGGTAGACGGCCCGGGGAGGTCGGAGGGCGGGCCAAGATTCAAGCCTCATGGCAGCGAAAGGTTTGGCCAAAACAGGTTCCCAGGTAGCAATCGCTTCTGGTAACGAGGGAAAAAGCTTTGACTATTGTAGTGCTTGCTACTGATATATGATCGATTTACACTTGTTGGATCAGACGGCTTGTTTTTCTTCCTCTTGTATTTAATTGTCTGTTGGTCTCGTGACAAACATTCAGTATCAAGCAATCAAAGAAATTCATGAATGGATGGAGGTGGATGGATGGGGGATGGATGGATGGATAATGGATGGATAGGGGATGGATGATGGATGGATGGATGAGTACGCAATCTACCCAACTAACAACTGTAAGTCCCCCTTGACTCTGCCAAGCCCCGGGCATATAAGGAGTCCAGTAGTGATCCAAGAAAAATGTAATCAACATCATCACCACCATCATCATCACCATCATCATCACCATCATCATCACCATCATCATCATCACCATCATCATCACCATCATTATCACCATCATCATCATCACCATCATCATCACCATCATCACCATCACCATCATCATCATCCTCATCCCCATCATCATCACCATCATCATCACCATCATCATCAGCATCAGTATCATCACCATCATGACCATCAACATCGTCATCACCACCATCATCACCATCATCATCCTCATCACCATCATCACCAGCAGCATCACCATCATCACCAGCAGCATCATCATCCTCATCCTCACCAGCATCACCAGCATCATCACCATCATCACCATCATCATCATCATCATCATCATCATCATCATCGCCGTCATCATCATCACCATCATCATCATCACCATCATCATCATCACCATCATCATCATCACCATCCTCATCATCACCATCATCAGCATCAGCATCAGCACCACCATCATCATCACCATCATCATCACCATCACATCATCACCATCACCATCATCACCATCAACAAACAAATCGTTTTCCCCTGCCTTGCGCAGCGCTCGTGGGATATGTCATCTACCCAACACAGCAGCTGCAATCAGGCACTGAAAGTATCTCAATCATCCTAGACCCTACCTCCCACGCCTACACGTGCATCCCTCCCATCTCACTGTTGAATGAGACGCCAACTTCTGATCTGAAGCTGGTAAGAATGTATTCATTTGTATGTTGTTCAATGGATTGGCAAATTCATCTTTGGATGCACTTATTTACCTATTGCTCTGCAATCAGGCATTGTAAACATCTCAATCATCCTAGACCCTACCTCCCACGCCTGCACGTGCATCCCTCCCATCTCACTGTTGAATGAGACGCCAACTTCTGATCTGAAGCTGGTAAGAATGTATTCATTTGTATGTTGTTCAATGGATTGGCATATTCATCTATGGATGCACTTATTTACCTATTGCTCTGCAATCAGGCATTGTAAACATCTCAATCATCCTAGACCCTACCTCCCACGCCTACACGTGCATCCCTCCCATCTCACTGTTGAATGAGACGCCAACTTCTGATCTGAAGCTGGTAAGAATGTATTCATTTGTTGCTGTTAAAAGGATTGACAAATGACACTCTCTGGGCACTCACTATGAGTGCATCCCTTTCATCACACGGAGCAATTCATTGCCAACTACTGATCAGAAGCTGGTAAAAATATATTCGTTTTATTTGTGTTTTGGAAGGATTGAAAAATGTAACTTCTGGGGCACTCGTTGACTCATTTATCTGCAATCGGGCACTGCAAACATCCCAATCATCCTAGACCCTACCTCCTACGCCTACGCGTGCATCCCTCCCATCACACGGATGAATGAGACGCCAACTGCTGATCTGAAGCTGGTAAGGATGTTTTCATTTTGTTGTTGTTATACTATTCCAGGCTCTCTTAAGGTGTTGTAGGGCTATTCTTTGGACGCGCAAGTCTATTCAATGCTAGTTGATGCTCATGAATCGATGTTTATCTTTAATCATCTAGGCATGGCTACACACATAACTTGCTGTTCAAAGGATTGACAAATGACACTCTCTGGGCACTCACTATGAGTGCATCCCTTTCATCACACGGAGCAATTCAATGCCAACCACTGATCAGAAGCTGGTAAGGATGTATTGATTTTATTGGTGTTTGGGAAGGATTGAAAAATGTAACTTCCGGGGCACTCGTTGACCTATTGCTCTGCAACCAAGCACAACAAATATCTCATTCGTCCTAGGCTTTAGCTCCCACGTCTAAGAGTGCATCCATCCCATCACACAGTTGAATGAGATGCCAACTTCTGATCTGAAGCTGGTAAGAATTTATTCATTTGTATGTTGTTCAATGGATTGACAAATTCATCTTTGGATGCACTTATTTACCTGTTGCTTCTTTGGAATGAAAACCGGACGATTCTGGAAATCTCATAAGGCTTAAGGATCCTACCATACATACTAAAAAACAAAGTATTGGACAGTGAGAAGCACTCAAACTACCATTACGAGCCATATGTTGATTACCACCTACACACATGCAATCAGGCATTGTAAACATATCTCTCATCCTAGACCCTACCTCCTACGCCTACGTGTGCATCCCATCCATCACACGATTAAATGAGACGCCAACGTCTGATCTGAAGCTGGTAAGAATGTATTCATTTGTATGTTGTTCAATGGATTGACAAATTCAGCTTTGGATGCACTTATTTACCTACAGCTCTGCAATCAGGCAATGTAAGCATCTCTCTCACCATAGACCCTACCTCCTACGCCTACACGTGCATCCCTCCCATCACACAGTTGAATGAGACGCCAACTTCTGATCTGAAGCTGGTAAGAATGTATTCATTTGCATGTTGTTCAATGGATTGACAAAGTAAACTCCCGAGGCACGTATTGACCTATTGCCCTTCAATCAGGCACTGCAAACATCTCAGGTCATCCTAGACCCTAGACCCTACCCCAGTGAGTGTATCCCCCCCATCACCACATATTTTTCCGTACAACGAGTAGCAAATTGACCGACTCGGTGCAACCACAGTGCGACGCGCTGCCCCCCGAACCATGCGGAGCGTGAAGCGCGGAAGCCGGGGGGGGGGACAGGGGGCCAGGGCGGACAAAACAAAGAGGAGAACACCACACCACAAAACACCAGACCACCGCAACAAAAACAACGCAACAACAACAGCAAACAACAACACGCGCACAAAACTCAACAAGCAACACCAAAAACAACAGTAAACCACCACAAACAGGAAGACACCAAAAGGAACCCGCAACCACAAACAACATCCACACCACAAGCAAACACCAAGAAGGCAGAACTAACAACAACACACAACAAACAATCAATCAAAAAGCAAGGCAAACATCCGAACAGCACAAACAAACCGTCAACAACCGCACAAAACAACAAACAACAACGACAAACTTAAGAGCGGGGTGTATAGCTAAACGCATGAAATGAACCTTCCCTGCAGTGTGAGGCTGGAATACCATCAAATGCCACTACCCCTGCAGGTGTGATGATGAAAACCCTCAACTGCACCTTACCCTGCAGTGTGATGCTTGAAAAAACCATCAACTAACCCTTACCCGGCCAGTGTGATGCTGAAAACCCCTCAAACTGCCCTTACCCTGCAGTGTGATGCTGAAAACCCTCAACTGCCCTTACCCTGCAGTGTGATGCTGAAAACCCTCAACTGCCCTTACCCTGCAGTGTGATGCTGAAAACCCTCAACTGCCCTTACCCTGCAGTGTGATGCTGAAAACCCTCAACTGCCCTTACCCTGCAGTGTGATGCTGAAAACCCTCAACTGCCCTTACCCTGCAGTGTGATGCTGAAACCCCTCAACTGCCCTTACCCTGCAGTGTGATGCTGAAAACCCTCAACTGCCCATACCCTGTAGTGTGATGCTGAAAACATCAAACCTGCCCTTACCCTGCAGTGTGATGACTGTGAAAACAGCTCAAACTGAACCATCCCCTGACCTGCAGTGTGATGCTGAAAACCCTCAACTGCCCGTTACCCTTGCAGTGTGAATGCTGAAAAACCTCTCAACTGCCCTCTACCCTTGCAGTGTGATGCTGTGAAAAACCCTCAACGGCCTTATCCTGTAGTGTGATGCGGAAAAACCCCTCAACTTATTCAACTCTGCCCTACCTGCAGTGTTGATTGCTGAAAAAAAACCCTCAACTGCCCTTACCCTGCAATGTTATGCTGAAAACTCCTCTCAACCTGGCCATTACCCCCTGCAGTGTGATGCTGAAAAAACCCATCAATGCCCGTACCAGGAAGGGGCGACTGTCGGAAAAAAAATGCCTCAATTGGATAAAGAAAAAGGATGGGGTGGGAACGGGATGAAGAAACCCTGACAACTGCATTTTACCCTGCACTCAGTGTTGATGCTCCTGACAACCCTCAAATGCCCTTACCCTGCGTGTGATGCTGAAAACCCCAACTGCCCTTTACACTGCAGTGTGATGCTGGGGTGAAAACCCTTCAAATGACCTTACCCTGCCAGGGTGATGCTGAAAACCCTCAACTTGCCCGACCCTGTAGTGTGATGCTGAAAAACCCTCAAACTTATCACTGCCCTTACCCTGCATGTGATGGCTAGTAAAACCCTCAACTGCCCCTTACCCTGCAATGTGATGCTGAACTCCCTCAACTGCCCTTCCCTTGCAGTGTGATGCTTAGGGAAAAACCTCAACTGCCATTACCATGCATGCTGATGCTTGTGAAAACCCTCAACGCCCGTACCCGGCGTGGTGATGCTCTGAAAACCCTTCAACTGCCCTTAACCCTGCAGAATGTGATGGGATTTGGAGTTGAAAAACCTATCAACTGCCGCTTACCCTGCAGTGTGAGCTGATGATTGTGTTGATTGAAAAACCATCAACTGCCCCTTACCCTGCGTGTGTGATGCTGAAAACCCTCAAAACTTGCCCTTACCTTGCCAGTGTGATGCTGTTGAATTTTGAAAAACCCTCAACTGCTCCTGGACCAATTGCAGTTGTGATGCTTGAAAACCCTCAAACTGCCCTTACCCTGCAGTGTTGTGAATGGCTTAACAACCCTCAACGCACCTTACCTGCAGTGTGATGCTTTTGAAAACCCCTCAACCTGCCCTACCCTGCAGTGTCGATCGCTTGAAAACCCTCAACTTGCCCGTACACTGCAGTGTGATGTGAAACCCTCAACTGCCCTACCCTGCAGTGTGATGTAATTTTGAAAACCCTCAACTGCCCTTACCTGCAGGTGAGGCTGAAAAAACCTCCAACTGCCTTTACTCC
Organism: Chlamydomonas sp. ICE-L; assembly: GCA_013435795.1. Taxonomy (NCBI): domain Eukaryota; kingdom Viridiplantae; phylum Chlorophyta; class Chlorophyceae; order Chlamydomonadales; family Chlamydomonadaceae; genus Chlamydomonas; species Chlamydomonas sp. ICE-L. The sequence goes on from JACBWV010000626.1 coordinate 31,175,512, forward strand.
CGGGCAGTGTCTGGATGCTTGTTGAAAACCCTTTGACTGCCTTACCCCTGCAGGGTGATGCTGAAAACCCTCAAACTGCCCCAACCATGCAGTGTGGATGCTTGTGAAAACCCTCAACTGCCCTTCCGTAGTGTGATGCATGAAAAACCCTCAACTGCCCCTTACCTGCAGTGTTGAGCTGCAAAACCCCTCAACTGCCCCCTTACCCTGCCAGTGTGCAGTGCTGAAAACCATTGCAACTGCCCTTACCCTGCCGTGTGATGCTGAAAACCCCTCAACTGCCCTTTACCCTGCAGTGTGATGCTGTGAAAAACCACTCAAACTGCCGTACCCTGAGTGTGATGCTGAAAAACCCTCAACTGCCCTTACCCTGCAGTGTGATGCTGAAAACCCTCAACTGCCCTTACCCTGCAGTGTGATGCTGAAAACCCTCAACTGCCCTTACCCTGCAGTGTGATGCTGAAAACCCTCAACTGCCCTTACCCTGTAGTGTGATGCTGAAAAACCCTTAAATGCTCAAACGCCTTTAACCTGCAGTGTGATGCTTGACAACCCTCAAAACTGCCCCTAACCCTGCAGTTGTGTGCTTCAAAAACCCTCGATGCATTACCCTGTTAGTGTGATGCGGAAAAACCTCAACTGCCCTTACACGCAGGGTGATGATGCCTTGAAAACCCTCAACTGCCCTTACCCTGCTGTGTGATGCTGAAAACCCTCAACTGCCCTTTCCCTGCAGTGAGATGCTGAAAACCCTAAACTGCCCTTACCCTGCAGTGTGATGCTCTGTGAAACCCCTCAAACTGCCTCTACCCTGCAGTGTGATGCAGGAAAGGAAAACCGTCAACTGCCCTTACCCTGCAGTGTGATGCTGAAAACCCTCAACTGCCCTTACCCTGCAGTGTGATGCTGAAAACCCTCAACTGCCCTTACCCTGCAGTGTGATGCTGAAAACCCTCAACTGCCCTTACCCTGTAGGTGCCATGCTGTGAAAACCCCAACCGGCCCTTACCCTGCAGTGTGATGCTCAAAACCCTCAATTGCCCTTACCCTGCAGTGTGATGCTGAAAACCCTTGACTGCCCTTACCCTGTAGTGTGATGCTGAAAACCCTCAACTGCCCTAACCCTGCAGTGTGATGCTGAAAAAAACCCCAAATGCCCGGAAAAAAAAACCCTGTAGTGTGATGCTTGAAAACCTCAAACTCCTTACCCTGCAGTGTGATGCTAAAACCTCAAATGCCCTTACGGCCCAAGTGGATGCTTGAAAACCCCAACGACCCCGGACCCTGCAGTTGATGCTGAAAACCCTCAACTGCCCTTACCCTGCAGTGTGATGCTGAAAACCCTCAACTGCCCTTACCCTGCAGTGTGATGCTGAAAACCCTCAACTGCCCTTACCCTGCAGTGTGATGCTGTGAAACCCTCTACTGCCCCTTACCCCGGCGTGCTATGCCTGAAAACCCTCGAACTGGCCCTTTAACCTGCAGTGTGATGCTGAAACCCTCATGCCCTGACTGTCGTGTGATGCTGCAAATGAAAACCACTCACACTGCTCAAATGCCCTTCCCCTGCAGTGTGCTGCTTTGAAAACCCTTAAAACTGCCCTACCCTGGCAGTGTGATGCTCACACCCTAGACTGCCCTTTACCCTGTAGTGTGATGCTGAAAACCTCAACTGCCCTTTTACCTGCAGTGTGATGCTGAAAACCTCAACTGCCTTACCCCTGCAGTGTAGATGCTGTGAAAACGCCTAAACTGCCCTTACCCTGCAGTGGGATGCTGAAACCCTCAACTGCCCTTACCCTGCAGTGTGATGCTCGAAAACCCTCAACTGCCCTTACCCTGCCGCGTGATGCTGAAAACCCCTAACTGCCCTTACCCTGCAGTGTGATGCGGAAGGACAAGGAGGAAAACCCCTCAACTCTGCCCTTAACCCTGCAGTGGGGCTGAAAACCCTTTCAACTGCCCTACCCTGCAGGGTGATGCTGGAAAACCCTCAACTGCCCTTACACTGCAGTGTGATGATGAAAACCCTCAATTGCCCTTACCCCTGCAGGGTGATGCTGGAAAAACCCTAAACTGCAACTTACCATGTAGTGTTGATGCTTGAAAACACAACCGCCCTTACCTTGCAGTGTGATGCCTCAAACCCTCAAACTAGCCATTACCCTGCATGTGATTTGACTTGGAAAACCCTCGACTGCCCTTACCCTGTAGTGTGATGCTGAAAACCCTCAACTGCCCTACCCTGCAGTGTGATGCTGAAAACCCTCAACTGCCCTTACCCTGCAGTTGTGAGCTGATTAAAACCTAACTGCTTCCCTGCAGTGTGATGCTGAAAACCCTCAACTGCCCTTACCCTGTAGTGTGATGCTGAAAACCCTCAACTGCCCTTACCCTGCAGTGTGGAGCTGCAAAACCCTCAAACGGCCCTACCCTGCAGTTGGATGCCCTGAAAACCATCAACCTGCCCTACCTTGACAGTGTGATGCTTGAAAAACCTTCAATGCCCTTACCCTGCAGTGTGATGTGAAAACCATCACACTGCATTACCCCCTGCAGTGTGAGATGAAAAACCCTTCAACTGCCTTACCTGCAGTGTGATGCTCGAATGAAAACCTTCAAGGCCCAGACCCTTGTAGTGTGATGGCTGAAAACCCTCCAAATTGCCCTTTACCCCTGCAGTGTGATGCTGAAAAAACTCAACTGCCCTTACCCTGCAGTGTGATGCTTGGAAAAACCTCAACGCCCTTACCTGCAGTCTGTGCATGCGGAGTGGAAAACCCTCAATGCCCTTTACCTGAAGGTGATGCTTTGAAAACAATAAAACTGCCCTTTTACCACGGTAGGTGATGCTGAAAACCCTCAAATGCCCTTACCCTGCAGTGTGATGCTTGGAAAACCCTCAATTGCACTTAACCTGCAGGGTGATGCCTTGCAACACCCTCAACTGCCCTACCCTGCGTGTTGATGCGAAAAAACCTCAAACTGCCCTCCTTACCCTTGCAGTGTGATGCTGAACACCCTCAAGCCCTTACACTGCAGGTGATGCTGAAAACCCTCACGACCCCTTACCCTGTAGTGTGATGCTGCAAAACATCAATGCCCTCCCCTGCAGTTAGTGTGCTGAAAACCTCAACTGCCTTACCCGAGTGTGTGATTTGGAAAAACCTCAATGACCCTTTACCTGCAGTGTGATGGCTGTGTGTTTCGAAAACCCAACCTGCCACACTTACCTGCGTGGGATGGATGAAAAACCTACTGCATACCGGTAGTGTGTTTGAAAACCTAAATGCTACGTCAGTGTGAGCTGAAACCCTCAAGCCCTTCTGTCTTTAGGCCCGTTCCGCCGGTGTTGCAGCCACCCAAATGTTATTGTGGTAGTACGCGCTTGAAACTCATGCTTAATGCAGGGGCGGTCACGGGTTACGTGCGTGGTGACGTAGCGCCGCGCATAATCTCATGGCCGCGCTGCGTGTGAGGCGGGTGCCAACGAA
>JACBWV010000626.1:31186879-31285166 GCA_013435795.1 Chlamydomonas sp. ICE-L
TCTCTTTCACCCCTTACCCTGCAGTGTGATGCTGAAACCCTCAGAACTGCCGTACCTGCAGTGTGATGCCTGAAAAACATCAACTGCCTTACCCGCCAGTGTGGATGCCATGCAAAACCTCTCAACTTGCCTTACCCATGTAGTGTGATGCTGAAAACCCTCAACTGCCCTACCCTGCCCAGTGATGATGCTTGAAAACCCTTCAACTGCCCTTTACCTGTAGGGTGATGCCTGGAAAACCTCCTCAACTGCTCAACTGCCCTTACCCTGCAGTGTTGATGCTTGAAAACCCTCAACTGCCGTACCCTGAGTGTGATGCCAAAACCCTCGACTGCCCTACCTGTAGTGTGCTGCTGTGGAAAACCCTCAACTGCCCTGACCCTGGCAGTGTGATGCTTGATAGTGAAAACTCACTGCCACTTAACATGGAGTGTGATGCCTAAAACCCTAACTGCCCTTACCCTGCAGTGCGATGTGTGAAACCTAAACTGCCTTACCCTGCAGCGTGATTGCTGAAATGCAAAACCCTCAACTGCCCTACCCTGCAGTGTGAGCTTGGGGAAACCCTCAACTGCCCCTTACCCTGACAGCGTGCTGAGCCGGGGGAAAAACCGTCAGGACTTACCCTGCCAGTGCTGATGCACTGAAAACCCTCAAATGCCTTATCCTGACAGTTGATGCCTGGAAACCCTCAACTGCCCTTACCCTGCAGTGTGATGCTGTGAAAAACATCAATGCCTTACCCTTCAGTGTGATGCTGAAATGAAAACCTCAAGCCCTTACCCTGCAGTTGAGCTGAAACCCTCAAACTGCCCTTACCCTGCAGGTGATGCCCTTGAAAACCCTCAATGCCCTACCCTGCCAGTGTGATGCCTGAAAACCATCAAACTGCCCCTTACCCTGTAGTGTGATGCTGAAAAACCTCATGCCCTTACCCCTGCGTGTGAGCCAGAAAACCCTCAACGGCCCTTACCCCTGCAGTGTGATGCTGGAAAACCTCAACTGCTCAACTGCAACTCTGCAGTGTGATGCTGAAAACCCCTCACTGCCCTTACCCTGCGTGTGATGCTGGTAAACCCTCAAATGCCCTTACCTCGTAGTGTGATGCTGAAAACCTCAACCTGCCCGTAACGCGTACTGAACCCTAACGCTACCTGGGTGTGATGCTGAAAAACCCTCAACACTGCCTTACCCTGCAGTTTGGATCCTGAAAACCCTCCAAGCCATTACACCCTGCATCGTGATGCTGAAAACCCTCAACTAGCCTTACCCTGCAAGTTGAGCGGAAAACAACCATCAACTGACCTTACCCTGACATGTGATGCTCGAAAACCAGTCATACCTATGTGTGATGCTGAACCCCTAATAGCCCTTACCTCGCAGTGTGATGCTGAAAACCCTCAACTGCCTTACCTGGCAGTTGATGCCTGACAAACCCTAAACTGCCCTTACCCTGCAGTGTGAATGCTGAAACACTCAACTTGGCCCTTCACCCTGTAGTGATGATGCACTGAAACCCCTCAACTCCCGCCCTTACCTCAGTGTGAGCTTCACAACCCCAACTGACCTAGGCCCTAATGCAGTTGTGATGCTGAAACACCCTCAAGACTGCCCTTACCTTCAGTAGTGTGATGCTGAGAAAACCCTCAACCTGCACTTACCCTTCAGAACCCCCCCTCCCAAAACATGTGATGCTAAACCCTCAACTGCCCTTACCCTGCAGTGTGATGATTCGAAAACCCTCAACTGTCCCTTACCTGCAGGTGATGCTGAAACCCCTCAAACTGCCGCTTACCCTGCAGGATGTATGTGAAAACCCTCACTCCCTACCCCTGTACGTGTATGCTGAAAACCTCAACTGCCCTTCCTACCCTGCCAGGGTGATGCATGAAAACACCAACTGCCCTTACCTGGCAGTTGTGATGCTGAAACCCTAAACTGCTGCCCTTACCCTGCAGTGTGATGCCTGAACCCAATCTTTCTGCGTGTGAGTAAACCCTTCAACTGCCCTTCGCATTATCCTGACCCCGTCGTGGAGGTGAGCTGAAACCTTCAACTCCCTTACCCTGGCAGTGTGATGCTGAAAAACCTCAACTGCCTTCCCCTGCCCTGCATTGACCCTCATGCCTTACCTGACAGGTGTGCTGCAAACCCTCAACTGCCCTTACCCTCAGTGTGATCCTGAAACCCTCAACTGCGCCCTTTCCCTGCTGGTGATGCTGAAAACTAAACTAAAACTGATGCCCTTACTCCCTGCAGTGAGATGACTCTGAAAACCCATACAACTGCCCTACCCTGCAGTGTGATGTGAAAAACCCTCAACTGCCCTAACCCTGCAGTGTGATTTGCGAAAACCCTCAATCTGCCCTTACCCTGCAAGGTTGATGCTAAAACCCTAATCCCTTACCCTGCAGTTGTGATGCCTGAAACCCTCAACTGCCCTTACTGCAGTGTATGCTGAAAACCGCTCAACTGACGCCCTCTGCGTGTGGTGCTGAAAACCCTCAACTGCCCTTACCTGCAGTGTGATGCCGAAAACCCTCAATGCCAGTTACCCTGTAGTTGATGCTGAAAAACCCTCAACTGCTGCACACTGCACATCTCTGCCAGTGTGATGCTGAAAACCCTAAACTGCCCTTCACCTGCAGTGTGATGCCCCCCTCAAAACCCTAACTGCCCTTACCCTTGTAGTGTGATGCCTGAAAAACCTCAACTGCCCTTACCCTGCAGTGTGATGTTGAAAAACCCTAACTGCCCTTACCCTGGAGTGTGATGCTGAAAACCCTCAAACTGCCTTACCCTGCAGTGTGATGCTAAACCCTCAACTGCCCCTGCACCCTGAAGCGTGATTGAAAACCCTCAACTGCCCTTCACCCTGCAGTGTGATGCGAAAACCGTCAACTGCCCTTACCCTGGGTGTGATGCGTGAAAACCCTCAACTGCCCCTCTCCTGCAGTGTGGTGATGCTGAAACCCTCAATGCCCTTACCTGCAGTGTGATGCTCTGAAAACCCCAACTGCCCTTACCCTGCAGAATGTGATGCTGAAAACCCCAACTGCCCTTACCCTGTAGTTGATGATGAAAACCCCCTCAACCGCCCTGACTGCCAGTGTGATGCTCAAAACCCTCAAAATGCCCCTTACCCTGCAGTGTGCGTGCTGAAAACCCTCGACTGCCCTTACCCTGCAGTGTGATGCTGAAAAACCCTCAACTGCCCTTACCCTGCCAGTGTGATGCTGAAAACCCTCAACTGCCCGTACCCTGCCAGTGTGATGCCCTGGGAAAAACCCTCAAACGCCCTTACCCTGCAGTGTGATTGCATGAAAACCCTAAACTGCCCCTTACCCTGCAGGTGATGCTGAAAAACCCTAAACTGCCCCATACCCGGTAGTGTGATGCTGAAAACCCTCAACTGCCCTTACCCTGCAGTGGGATGCTGAAAACCCTAAACTGCCCTTACCCTGCAGTGTGATGCTGGAAAACCCTAAACTGCCCGACCCTGCAGTTGTGATGCTGAAAAACCCTAACTGCCCTTCCCTGCGGTGTGATGCTGAAACCTCAATGCCTACCCTGCAGTGTTTGGGATGCTGAAAACCCTCAACTGCCCTTACCCGGTGTAGTTGATGCTGAAAACCCTCCAACTGCCCTTACCCTGCAGTGTGATGCTGAAAACCCTCAACTGCCCTTTCCCTGCTGTGTGATGCTGAAAACCTCAACTGCCCTTACCCTGCAGGGATGCTGTGTGAAAACCTAAACTGCCCCTTTCCCTGCGGCTTGTGATGCTGAAAACCCTCAATGCTCCCTTTCCCTGCATGAGATGCTGAAAACCCTAACTGCCTTCCTGCATGTATGCTGAAAACCCTCAACTGCCCTTCCCTGCGTGTGATGCTGAAAACCCTCAACTGCCCTTACCCTGCAGTGTGATGATGAAAACTATCCCTCAAATGCCCTTCCCTGCTAGTTGTGATGCTGAAAACCATCAAACTGCCCCTCTACCCTGCAGTGTGATGCCTTGAAAAACCTTCAACTGCTCCTTCGCATGACAGTGTGATGCTGAAAACCCTCAACTGCCCTTACCCGCAGTGTGATGCGATAAACCATCAAATGCCAGTACCTGCTAGTGTGATGCTGAAAAACCCTTCAAATTGCCCTCATGACACTCTGCAGTGGATTGCTGAAAACCCTCAAACTGCCCTTACCCTGGCCAGTGTGAGGAGCCTCAAAACCATCAAACTGCCCTTACCCCTTCGTTGGTGCTGCTGATAAACCTCCTCAAACTGACCCTTACCCGATGAGTGATGCTTGAAAACCATCTGAACTGCCCTACCTGAGGTGTGATGCTGATTGCAAACCCTCAACTGCCCTTACCCTGCCAGTGTGATGCTCAAAAACCCTCAACGGCCCTTCCCGGTGAGCGTGATGCTGAACCTCAACCCTTACGAGGAAGCTGACCAAGCCCTTACCTGAGTGTGAATGCTGTTGGAAATCAAGCCGTCCAGGATGATGCTCACAGTCAATCCCACGTTGCAGGTGTGACCTCCCTACCTGCGTGGATGGGGAAAAACCCCAAGTGCTCACGCTTTACCCTGCAAGGTGATGCCTGAAAACCCTCAACTAGCCCTGACCCTGCAGAAAGTGATGCTGAAAAACCCTAAACTGCCCTACCCTTTGCACGTGTGATGCTGAAAAAACCCTCAACTGCCCTTACCTGCATGTGTATTGATGCGAAAACCCTCCAGACTCGCCTACCCTCTGTAGTGATGATGCTGTCAAAACCCTCAACGCCCTTACCTGGAGTGTGAGACTAAACCCTCAAATGCACTGCCATTCCCTGCACCAGTTGTGATGCTGAAAACACCTCAACTGCCTTACAACTGCAGTGTGTGATGCTGAAAACCTCAACTGCCCTTACCCGCAGTGTGATGCGAAAAACCCTCAACTGCCCTTACCCTGCCAGTTGTTGGATGCTGAAACCCTAACTAGCCCTTACCCTGCAGTGTGAGGCGCAAAACCCTAAACAAATGCCCTATACATGCTAGTGTGATGCTGAAAACCCTCAACTGCCCATACCTGTCAGTGTGATGCTGAAAACCTAACTGCCCTTACCCTGCAGGTGTGATGCATTGAAAAACCCTAAATGCCTTACCCGCAGTGTGATGTCTGGAAAACCCTAAAACTGCCACTAACCCTGCATGTGTCTGTGCTGAAAAACCGCTTAACACTGCCCTTTCAACCTGCAGTGTGTGATGCTGAAACCTCAACTGCCCTTACCCACTGTGGATGCTAGACCGTATGCCTACATGCTGTGAAAACCCCAACTGCCCTTACCCTGCAGTGTGTGATGCGTGAAAACCCTCAACGCCCTTCCCATGCTGTGTGTGATGCTGAAAACCCTCAATGCCCTACCCGCAGTGTGATGCTGAAAAACCCTAACTGCCCGTCCCTGCTGTGTGATGTGTGAAAAACCCTTAGAACTGCCCTTCCCTGGCAGTGAGATGTGAAGTAAACCCTCAACTGCCCTTAACCTGCAGGTGATGACTGAAAAACCCTCAAACTTGCCGCACCTGCAGTGTGATGCTGATAAACCCTCAAACTGCCCTTACCCGCAGAATGTGATGCCTGAAACCCTCAACTGCCACTACCCTGCAGTGTGATGCTTTGTGGGAAAACCCATCAATGCCCATTACCTGCAGTGTGATGCTGCTGAAAACCCTAAACTGCCCTTACCCTGCAGTGGATGCTGAAAAAACCCCTCAACTGCCCGTACCTGCAGTGTGATGCCGAAAACCCTCAACTGCCCCTTACCCTGTAGGTGAGCTGAAAACTCATCAACTGCTCAAACTGCCACACTCTGCAGTGTGATGTGAAAACCCTCAAACTGCCCTTACCCTGCCAGTTGATGCTCAAAACCCTCAACTGCCTGTACCCTGTGGTGATTGCCTGAAACCCTCAACTGCCTCTACCTGCAGTGTGATGCTGAAAACCTAAAACGCCCCTCCCTGGAGTGTGATGCTTTGGAAAACCCTCAACTGCACCTTAGCCTGCAGTGTGATGCTGATGAAAACACCTAACATGCCCTTACCTGCTAGTGGGATGCTGAAAAAACCCCAACTGCCCTGGACCTGAGCCGTGATGTATGAAAACCCTCAATGCCCTTACCCTTTGCAGTGTGATGCGGAAAACCGTCACATGCCTTACACTGCAGTGTGATTATGCTGAAGAACCCTCAACGCCACTACCTGCAGTGTGATTCTGAAAACCCTCAACTGCCCTTACCCTGCCAGTGTGATGTGAAAACCCTAACTCCTACCCTTGCAGTGTGATGCTGGAAAACCCTCAATCTCCTTACCCTGTAGTATGATGCTGAAAACCATCAACGCCCGTTACCGCAGTGTGATGCTCAAACCTCAATGCCCACCCTGCAGTGTGAGCTGCGAAACACCTACACTGCCCTACCCTGTCAGGTGTGATGCCTGTGGAAAACCCTCAACTGCCTTACCCTGCAGTGATGATGCTGAAAACCCTCAACTGCCCTTACCCTGCAGTGTGATGCTAGAAACCCTTCAATCGCCCTTACCCTGCAGTGTGATGCTGAAAACCCTCAACTGCCCTTACCAATGGCAGTGTCATGCTGACAAACCCTCAAACTGCCCTTACCCTGCGTGTGATGCTGAAAACCCTCAACTGCCCTATTACCTGTAGTGTGATGCTGAAAACCCTCAACTGCCTTACCCGACAGTGTGATGTGAAAACCCTATTAAACTTGCCCTACCTGCAGTGTGATGCTGAAAACCCAAATGCCCTTACCCTGCAGTTGTGTGATGCTGAAAACCCTAAAATGCCCTTCCTGACGTGTGATGCTGGAAACCCTAACATCGTCCGCATATCTGAAAACCCTCAAATGCTGCCATACCCTTATCAGTTGGCATGGTGAACTAGCACCCTCCCTACCCTCTTAACCCTGCCGTTCATTGACCTCACTCCGGCTACAGTAGTATGTATGCTGAAAACCCTCAACTGAACCTGCTAACATTACCTGCAGTGTGTGCTGGCCTGAAAAACCCATCAACTGACCCCTTTCATGCTGTGTGATGCTGAAAACCCTCAACTGCCCTTACCCTGGAGTGTGATGCTGAAAACCCTAAACTGCCCTTTCCCTGCTGTGTGATGCTGAAAACCCTAAACTGCCCTTTCCCTGCAGTGAGATGCTGAAAACCCTAAACTGCCCCTGCTCTGCTTTGTGATGCTGAAAACCCTAAACTGCCCCTGCCCTGCTGTGTGATGCTAAAAACCCTAAACTGCCCTTTCCCTGCAGTGAGATGCTGAAACCCCTCAACTGCCCTTACCCTGTAGTGTGATGCTGAAAACCCTAAACTGCCCCTGCTCTGCAGTGTGAAAATGCTGCTGACTTCAACTTTGACAAAATTAACCTCTGCATGAACAACAACAAAAAGTTCACCACCACAAAAAACAACACCAACACCAACAGCAGTGTATAACAAACGCATGAAACAGCATCTGCACTGCAGTGTGATGCTGAAAATACTGCTGGCTTCAACTTAGACAAAATTATCAACAACAATATGAACACCACCGCAAACACCACCAACAACAACAATAGCAGTGTATAATCTGACCTTAACTGCGTCCGCTCTGCAGTGCGATGCTGAAAACACTGCTGACTTCAACATTGACAAAATCAACAACAACATGAGCAACAACAATAAGCACACCACCACAAACAGCAACAGTAACAACAACACCAACAACACCAACAGCTATGTATAACTCTGTCCTACAGTGTGATGCTCGAAACACTGCTGACTTCAACATAGACAAAATAAACAACAACATGAGCAACAACAATAAGCACACCACCACAAACAGCAACAGTAACAACAACAACAACAACAACAACAACAACACACACCAACACACCAACAACGCCAACACCTATGTATAACTCTGTCCTACAGTGTGATGCTCGAAACACTGCTGACTTCAACATTGACAAAATAAACAACAACATGAACAACAACAATAAGCACACCACCTCAAACAACAACACACACCAACAACAGCAATAGCAGTGTATAACTCTGCTGTGCAGGGTGATGCTCAAAACACTGCTGACTTCAACATTGGCAAAATTAACAGCAGTGTATTACTCTGCTGTACAGTGTGATGCTCAAAACACTGCTGACTTCAACATAGTCAAAACTAACAGCAGTGTATTACTCTGCTGTACAGTGTGATGCTCAAAACACTGCTGACTTCAACGTCCAAGACTGGAAACTAAGAGTGACGCTTCCCATCTACATCATCGCTGTTCAGTCAGTCATAGGTGAGATCAGTCAGTCAGTCAGTCATAGGTGTTCAGTCAGTCATAGGTCAGTCAGTCAGTCATAGGTGAGATTTTAGGAAGTACATGTGTGCGGGTAGGGATGATGTAGTACACCTAACTAACTAACTAACTAACTAACTAACTAACTAACTGTAACACTAACTAGCCAACCAACTAACTGACTAACTAACTAACTAACTGTCACTTAACGGTGCTGTAAGGGCGCACAACACTCCCATGCTTCACAGTAAGGAGACTGAGCTGTAGGAAATGAGCTCTCAAACTGTTTAAGGAAACTGAGTCCCCACCACTTGAACACACACACACACACCAAGTTTACCAGGAGGATTCAGAGCTCCACTTGAATTGGTCACTGATGATGTCTCCCACCAAAAACAAACGATATCAAAGCAAGCTCAACTAAACCAAACCAACTGCTCCATAATGGCGCCCCACCAAAAACGAAAAATATAAAACCAAACCAAAACAAACCAAACTAACAACTCCATAATGGCACCCCACCAAAAACATACGATATCAAACAAAGCCAAACTAAACCAAACCAAGCCAACTGCTCCATAATGGCATCCCAACAAAATAATACAAGCCAATACAGTACAATACAATACAGCAGTTTTTAACGGCTATCTCCATAGGTGCCTAAGTCCGAAAACGCCCTAAGTCGATACAAGGATGTGATACAGAGCCGTACATGGCCCAAACTGCTCGGAATCGAATTCTGTCAGGCTCATATTGTGTCGCAGCCGGTGTCAGTATGCGCGTACAGCTACGTTTTTGGACGGTTCGCATCTGTCGCGAGCAGCCTTTCGGCAGGCCGGAATGGGCAGTAATCAGATGTGCGATATTAGTGATACAAATCCAGATCGCGTCAGATACGAGGACCGGCGAGCTATTCGAAGAAAGGTACCTCGGGACGAAAGCTATTCGAACCTATTACAAAGGGTCGGAGGCTGCCGCTTCAGCCTGGCCTCGGAATCTACTGAAATAGCTAAACATTTCAAGATTTCACTCCCTGCGGCCTACCACCATGGCCTCAGGATTAGGTTGTGTTTTCAATGATTACCCCAAATCAAAAATGAGTTCAGATGTGGATGTTTGAAGACAAATTAAAAAAAGTTCGTTTTTTTAATTTATTTTCAAAAATATTTGAATTTTGAATTTTCGAAAAAAAAAAAAGTTGTTCTGACGGTAAAATTTTAAGGATAGAGCAAAACCGAGGCCCAAAATGTTTCAATGAGGATGTGCACTCTGACCCTAGACTTAGGACAACCCAGAAATGTAAAATATCAGTGTTTGTTGGGGGTCCGTACTCAACTGTATTGCCTGTGTAGCCTTCCAAGGCTTTCCGTAAAAACTAATGGTAGGGAAAGACGTACACAACATTTTACCAGTGTTCTTTTTAAATGGCTTGTTTCGGTCGCGAGAGGCTCCGTATCACCTCCTACGTAAAACCGAATCGACTTAGGGAACCCCATAGAAACAAATTAGCAAGTTTCACTTGACCTGGTCCCACCCTTGAGAAAACCCAAATCCTGAGTATTTGTGTGTGAACTGATGGGTGGGCAACTTATTAGCAAAAATCTTTGTTTTTGGATGAGGGCATATGCTCAATCCATCCGTATCACTCAGGGTCTGACTTAGGCACCTATGGAGATAGATGATGTCTCTAAACCAGATAAAACTAAACTAAACAAAACCAACCACCAACCAGTGCAAACCAAAGTACCAAACCAACCACCTACCACCAACCAGTGAAAACCAAAGTACCAAAGCAACCACCAACCATCAACGAGTGAAAACCAAAGTACCCAACCCAACCAACCAAAGTACCCAACTCAACCAAACACCAAACACCACCAGTGAAAACCAAAGTACCCCACCCACCCAACCGAAGTACCCAACCCAACCAACCACCAACCAGTGAAAACCAAAGTACCCAACCAAATCCGAGTGTGCCCATCAAACCCCAACCTCACCCTAGGTTGGATTATCTTTCTCATTTTTGCTGGTGTGGGGATCTTGGGCGCGCCGATTGACTGGATCCAGCAGTTCCTCAGCAGGCCCACCAACCACCAACCAGTGCAAACCAAAGGACCCAACCAAATCCAAGTGAACCCAACAAGCCCCTGCCTCACAGTAGATTGGATTGTCTTTCTCATCTTTGCTGGTGTGGGGATCTTGGGCGCGCTGATTGACTGGATCCAGCAGTTCCTCAGCCGGCCAAACCGAAGTACCCAACCAAATCCAAGTGAACCCAACAAACCCCTACCTCACCATAGTTCGGAGTTCATCTGTCTATTTTGGCTGGTTGTGGGGGTCTTGGGCGCGCCAGATCGACTGGATCCAGCAGTCTCAGCGGACCCGCATAAGAACCATTACTAAGTGGAGTATAGTGAGGCGTGCCCGCATGGGGCACAACGAGCAAGAGAAGTGGTGGTGAGTGAAGTATGGGTGTATGGTGGGGGTGGGGGGAGAGGGCTGTGGGGGGCGTGGGGTGTGGTGGGGGGGGGGGGGGCATGGTTAGCCACAACGAGCAAGAGAGGTGGTGGTGGGTGAAGTGTGGGTGTATGGTGGGGGTGGGTGGGGAGGGCTGTGGTGGGGCCTTGTGTGGTAGTGGTGGGTGGGTGGGGTGGGGGTGGCATGTAGCACAAGAAAAAGAAGAGTTGTTGGTGAGTGAAAGTGTGAGTGTATGGTGGTGGGGGTGGTGGGGTGGTGGGGGAGGGGATGTGGGGGGTGCGTGTGTGGTAGCTGGGGGGGGAGCGGGGTAGCAACCGAGCAAGAGAAGTGGTGGTGAGTGAAGCGGGGGTGGGTGGGTGGTGTGGTGTGAGGGAGGGCATGTGAGGGGTGCGTGGTGGTGGTGGGGGGCGGGGGGGGGGGGGGGGGGGGGGGCACAACGGCAGAGAAGTGGGGGTGAGTTAAGTGTAGGGGTGTGGGGGTGGTGGTGCGGGAGGGGGCTGGTGGGGGGTGCGTGTGTGGTGTGGTGGGTGCGGGTGGGGGGGTGGGGGGGAGGGCATGGTAGCACAACGAGCAAAGAAGTGGTGGGTGAGGTAAGTGTGTGTGGGGGGGGGGGCGGCGGGGGGGGGGGGGGGGGTGGGGGGGGGGGCATGGTAGCACATAAGAGAAGAGAAGTGGTGGTGAGTGAAGTTGTGGTGTATGGTGGTGGGGTTGGGGGCATGGTAGCACAACGAGAAGGAGAAGTGGTGGGAGTTAAGTGTGTGTGTGTGGGGGGGGATGGGGGGGGGGGGGGGGGGGCATGGAATTGCGCATAACGAGCAAGAGAAGAAAGTGTGTGGTGAGTGAATTGGGTGTGTACGGTGGTGTGGGTGGTGGGCATGGTAGCCACACGAGCAAGAGAAGTGGTGGTGAGTTAAGTGTGGGGGGTGGTGGTGGTGTGGGGGGGAAGGGCTGGGGAGGTGGGGTACGGGTGGTGGGGGGGGGGGGAGGGTGGGGGGCTATTGGTGTGCACAAGACAAGGAGAGAGAGACAGTGGTGTGGATTGGGGTGTGTGGTGGGTGAGATAGGGTCGTGTGGGGGGTGCGTGTGTTGGTAGTGGTAGGGGGGAGGGGGGGGGATCGACATGACGTACCCAACTTCAACCATAGACCCCCCCACACACACACAACCCCACCCCACCCCCACCCCCTACTGTCAGAGCCTTGGAAAAAATAATTAAACATCATGCGACAGCAAGACAAGGATCGACGATGGCTTACCAACTTCAAACATAGACCCCCCCCCCCACACACACACCAACACCACACCACACACACACACCACACTCACACCACACTCACACCAACTTCCCCCCACACAAAACACCACCCCCCACCCCGCCCCCCCACACACCCTACTGTCAGAGCCTTGCAAACATCATGCGATGGCAAGACAAGGACCGGCGATGGCATACCAACTTCAATATAGACCCACCACACACACACACTCCCTTCGCACCCACACCCCCCACACACACACACCACTTACACACCAACTTCACCCCACACACCCCCTACTGCCTGAGCCTTGCAAACATCATGCGACGGCAAGACAAGGATCGACTACGGCATAACGAATTCAGCATAGACACCCACACACACATCTACACCACACACACACAAACACCATTACCGCACACCACCCCCACACCACACCACCCCCTACTGCCTGAGCCTTGCAAATATCATGCGACGGCAAGACAAGGATCGACTATGGCATAACGAATTCAGCATAGACACCCACACACACACACACAAACACTATTACCACACACCAACCCTGGGGGGGGGGGGGGGGGGGGGGGGGGGCATGGTAGCATAACGAGCAAGAGAAGTGGTGGTGAGTGAAGTGTGGGTGTATGGTGGTGGGGTTGGTGGGCATGGTAGCACAACGAGCAAGAGAAGTGGTGGTGAGTTAAGTGTGTGTGTGGGGGGGGGAGGGGGGGGGGGGGGGGGGGCATGGTAGCATAACGAGCAAGAGAAGTGGTGGTGAGTGAATTGTGGGTGTATGGTGGTGGGGTTGGTGGGCATGGTAGCACAACGAGCAAGAGAAGTGGTGGTGAGTTAAGTGTGGGTGGGTGGTGGTGGTGTGGGGGGGGAGGGCTGTGGGGGTGGGGTACTGGGTGGTGGGGGGGGGGGGCATGGTGGCACAACGAGCAAGAGAAGTGGTGGTGGATGGGTGGTGGTGGTGAGATAGGGCTGTGGGGGTGCGTGTGTGGTAGTGGTAGTGGGGGAGGGGGGGGGATTCGACAATGACGTACCAACTTCAACATAGACCCCCCCACACACACACCAACCCCCCCCCACCCCCCCCCCTACTGTCAGAGCCTTGGAAAAATAATTAAACATCATGCGACAGCAAGACAAGGATCGACGATGGCTTACCAACTTCAACATAGACTCCCCCCCACACACACACACACACACACACACACACACACACACACACACACACCACACTCACACCACACTCACACCAACTTCCCCCCACACAAACACACCACCCCCCACCCCGCCCCCCACACACCCTACTGTCAGAGCCTTGCAAACATCATGCGATGGCAAGACAAGGACCGGCGATGGCATACCAACTTCAATATAGACCCACCACACACACACACTCCCTTCGCACCCACACCCCACACACACACACACCACTTACACACCAACTTCACCTCACACACCCCCTACTGCCTGAGCCTTGCAAACATCATGCGACGGCAAGACAAGGATCGACTACGGCATAACGAATTCAGCATAGACACCCACACACACATCTACACCACACACACACAAACACCATTACCGCACACCACCCCCACCCCACCCCACCCCCTACTGCCTGAGCCTTGCAAATATCATGCGACGGCAAGACAAGGATCGACTATGGCATAACGAATTCAGCATAGACACCCACACACACACACACAAACACTATTACCACACACCAACCCTGGGGGGGGGGGGGGGGGGGGGGGGGGGGCATGGTAGCATAACGAGCAAGAGAAGTGGTGGTGAGTGAAGTGTGGGTGTATGGTGGTGGGGTTGGTGGGCATGGTAGCACAACGAGCAAGAGAAGTGGTGGTGAGTTAAGTGTGTGTGTGGGGGGGGGGAGGGGGGGGGGGGGGGGGGGGCATGGTAGCATAACGAGCAAGAGAAGTGGTGGTGAGTGAATTGTGGGTGTATGGTGGTGGGGTTGGTGGGCATGGTAGCACAACGAGCAAGAGAAGTGGTGGTGAGTTAAGTGTGGGTGGGTGGTGGTGGTGTGGGGGGGGAGGGCTGTGGGGGTGGGGTACTGGGTGGTGGGGGGGGGGGCATGGTGGCACAACGAGCAAGAGAAGTGGTGGTGGATGGGTGGTGGTGGTGAGATAGGGCTGTGGGGGTGCGTGTGTGGTAGTGGTAGTGGGGGAGGGGGGGGATTCGACAATGACGTACCAACTTCAACATAGACCCCCCCACACACACACCAACCCCACCCCACCCCACCCCCTACTGTCAGAGCCTTGGAAAAATAATTAAACATCATGCGACAGCAAGACAAGGATCGACGATGGCTTACCAACTTCAACATAGACCCCCCCCCCCCCCCCCCCCCCACACACACACACACACACACACACACACACACACACCACACTCACACCACACTCACACCACACTCACACCAACTTCCCCCCACACAAACACACCACCCCCCACCCCGCCCCCCACACACCCTACTGTCAGAGCCTTGCAAACATCATGCGATGGCAAGACAAGGACCGGCGATGGCATACCAACTTCAATAAAGACCCACCACACACACACACTCCCTTCGCACCCACACCCCACACACACACACACCACTTACACACCAACTTCACCCCACACACCCCCTACTGCCTGAGCCTTGCAAACATCATGCGACGGCAAGACAAGGATCGACTACGGCATAACGAATTCAGCATAGACACCCACACACACATCTACACCACACACACACAAACACCATTACCGCACACCACCCCCACCCCACCCCACCCCCTACTGCCTGAGCCTTGCAAATATCATGCGACGGCAAGACAAGGATCGACTATGGCATAACGAATTCAGCATAGACACCCACACACACACACACAAACACTATTACCACACACCAACCCCAGCCCACCCCACCCCACCCCCTACTGCCAGAGCCTTGCAAACATCATGCGACGGCAAGACAAAGATCGATGATGGCATAACGAATTCAGCATAGACACCCACACACACAAACACCAACCCCACACACCACCCCCACCCCACCCCCCACCCCACCCCCTACTGCCTGAGCCTTGCAAACATCATGCGACGGCAAGGCAAGGATCGACTATGGCATAACGAATTCAGCATAGGCACCCACACACACACACAAACACCATTACCACACACCAACCCCACCCCACCCCACCCCCTACTGCCAGAGCCTTGCAAACATCATGCGACGCCAGGACAAGGATCAGCGATGGCATGACGAATTCAGCATAGGCACCCACACACACACCATTACCACACACACACAAACACCATTACCACACACCAACCCCACCCCCTACTGTCAGAGCCTTGCAAACATCATGCGACAGCAAGACAAAGATCGGCGATGGCGTACCAACTTAAACGTACCCCCACCCCACCCCCCCCCCCCTCCACCCACCCACACTCCACACGCACACACACACCACATACATCAGCTTTACCCCCCCCCCCCCCCCCCCCCCCCCCCCCCTACTGCCAGAGCCTTGCAAACATCATGCGACGGCAAGACAAGGATCGGGGATGGCATACCAACTTCAATATAGACCACACACACACACACTCCACACGCACCCACACCCTACACACACCACCACCACTTACACACCAACTTCACCCCACCCCACCCCCTACTGTCAGAGCCTTGCAAACATCATGCGACGGCAAGACAAGGATCGACGATGGCTTACCAATTTCAACATAGACCCCCCCCCCCCCCCCCCCCCCCCCCCCCCCCCCCCCCCCCCCCCCTAAACACACACACACACTCCACAAGCACCCACATACCACCACCACTGACACACCAACTTCACCCCACCCCACCCCCTACTGCCAGAGCCTTGCAAACATCATGCGACGGCAAGACAAGGATCGGCGAAGGCATAACGAATTTAGCATAGACACCCACACACACACCATTACCACACACACACAAACACCATTACCACACAAACACCACCCCCTACTGTCAGAGCCTTGCAAACATCATGCAACAGCAAGACAAGGATCGGCGATGGCGTACCAACTTAAACGTACCCCCCACCCACCCCCCTCCACACGCACACACGCACCCACACACCACATACATCAGCTTCACCCCACCCCACCCCCCCCACCCCCCCCTACTGCCAGAGCCTTGCAAACATCATGCGACGGCAAGACAAGGATCGGCGATGGCGCACCAACTTCAAGCGCTTGGAGCGCGAGGTGTTGGTGTTGGAAGAAGACGAGTACCAGTTGGAAAGGGTGTTCCCCCAGGTAATGATGGGGATGTGGTGTGGTGAGGGGGGGGGGGGGGGGGGGGGTGAGGTGAGGGGGGGGGGGGGGGGGGGGGTATGTTGTCTGGTTCAATTGCGCTCTTGTGCTTAATGCATTGGTTGGAGGTGTTGGTGTTTGTAGAAGAGGAGTTCCAATTGGTAAGAGTGTTCCCCCAGGTAACCATGGGGGTGGGTGGAGGGGTTGGGGTGGGATTGGAGGGGGTGGGGTATGGTAAGGGTTCACTGATTGGAGCACGAGGTGTTGGTGTCGGTCCATGAAGAAGACGAGTACCAATTGGAAAGGGTTTTCCCCCAGGTAATGATGGGGGTGTGGTGAGGGTGGAGGGTGGTTGAGGTAGAGGGGGTGGTTGGGGTGAGGGTGGAGAGGGGTGGTTCTGTTGTCAAGTTCAATTACATCCTTATGCTGAATGCATTTGTTGGAGCACAGAGTGTTGGTCCTAGAAGAAGACGATTTCCAATGCTCGTGCTCATTTTCTACTTCATCAGGTCCAACACTAACACAAACCAACACAAACCAACACCAACCAACACCACAGGGTGGGGAGGGTGACTCGGGATGGGTGCTGTTCATGCTGAGTGTCTACTTCATCAGGTCCAACACTAACACCAACCAACACCAACCAACACCAACCAACACCACAGGGTGGGGAGGGTGACTCGGGATGGGTGCTGTTCATGCTGAGTGTCTACTTCATCAGGTCCAACACTAACACCAACCAACATCAACCAACACCACAGGGTGGGGACGGTGACTCGGGATGGGTGCTGTTCATGCTGAGTGTCTACTTCATCAGGTCCAACACTAACACCAACCAACATCAACCAACACCACAGGGTGGGGACGGTGACTCGGGATGGGTGCTGTTCATGCTGAGTGTCTACTTCTTCAGGTCCAACACAAATACCAACCAACATCAACCAACACCACAGGGTGAGGAGGGCGACGCAAGATGGGTGCTATTCATGCTGAGTGTCTACTTCATCGGGCTCTTAGGTATTATCGGCTTCTGCCTCTCACTGGCCTGCCTGTGCCCTCAAACCAACCAACACCAACCAACAGCACCCTCACCCCAACCACCCCCTTCCAACCAACACCACCCTCACCCCGACCACCCCCTTCCAACCAACACCACCCTCACCCCAACCACCCCCTTCCAACCAACACCAACCAACACTGGCCTGGTCTGGCTGTGCCCTCTAACTGACCAACACCACCCCACCCCAACCACCCCCCTTCCAACCAACACCAACCAACACCAACCAACACCGTAGGGTGAGAAGGGTGACTCAAGATGGGTGCTGTTCATGCTCAGTTTCTACTTCATCGGGCTCTTAGGCGTTATCGGCGTCTGTCTCTCACTGGCCTGGCTGTGCCCTCCAACCAACCAACACCACCCCAACCCAACCACCCCCCTTCCAACCAACACCAACCAACACCACAGGGTGAGGAGGGTGACTCCAGATGGGTGCTGTTCATGCTCAGTTTCTACTTCATTGGGCTCTTAGGCGTTATCGGCGTCTGCCTCTCACTGGCCTGGCTGGCCCACATCGGACTGTACATGCTTCCGCCCAACCCGGTGTCGCCCATGCTCAACGCTGCTTTTGTTGAACTGGATGCCGTGTTTGCCCTTTTTGGGGTGGCTGCATTTTCATTGTTCTGTCTCTATCTAATGGGTGAGTTGCTTCTTCTTTATCGAGATTTTTTTCATTGTCATCATCATTTTCGTTGTTCTGACTATGTCTAAAGGGTGAGTTAAATGAAAGATTGTTCTGCTTTTGTATAACTGGATGCCATGTTCGCCCTTTTTGGGGTGACTGCATTTTCATTGTTCTGTCTGTATCTAATGGGTGAGTTGCTTCTTCTTTATCGTGATTTTTTTATTTTCGTTGTTCTTTCTCTATCTAAAGGGTGAGTTAAATGAGACAAAATATTCTGCTTTTGTGCAACTGGATGCTATGTTTGCCCTTTTGGGGGTGGCGGCATTTTCATTGTTCTGTCTAAACCCAATAGGTGAGTGTTTTCTTCTTTTTTCGTGGTTCGTTTTTTCTTCTGCCTTTGTGGAACTGTATGTCATGTTTGACTTTTTGGGGGTGGCGGTATTTATCTACCTATTGGCTAAGTTAAATAAAACATTGTTCTGCCTTAGTGGGACTGGATGCCGTGTTGGCCCTTTGGGGGTGGCGGCATTTTCATTGTTCTGTCTGTACCGTATGGGTGATTCGTTTTCTTCGTTTTTCGTTGTTTGTTTTTTCTTCTGCTTTTGTGCAACTGGATGCCGTGTTTGGCATTTTTGAGGTGGTGGCATTTTCATTGTTCTGCCTCTATCTGATGGGTGAGTTGTTTTCTTCGCTTTTCGTTGTTTGTTTTTTCTTCTGCTTTTGTGCAACTGGATGCCGTGTTTGACTTTTTTGGGGTGGCGGCATTTTCATTGTTCTGTCTATACCTATTGGGTTAGTTGTTTTCCATGTTTTCATTGTTCTGCCATAGTGGAACTGGATTCCGTGTTTGCCCTTTTGAGGGTGGCAGCATTTTCATTGTTCTGTCTCTATCTAATGGGTGAGTTTTTTTATTTTATTTTATTGTTCTGACTTTGTGGAACTGGATGCCATGTTCGCCCTTTTGGGGGTGGCGGCATTTTCATTGTTCTGCCTCTATCTAATGGGTGAGTTGTTTTTTCTTCATTGTTCTGACTTTGTGGAACTGGATGACGTGTCAGCCCTTTGGGGGTGTGGCGGCATTTTCATTATGCTGTCTCTATCTATTGGCTAAGTTAAATAAAACATTGTTCTGCCTTAGTGGGACTGGATGCCGTGTTGGCCCTTTGAGGGTGGCAGCATTTTCATTATTCTGTCTCTACCTAATGACGCACACACACACCGCACACACACACAGCGGTGAGCATGAAGGGCAACATGCTGCTGGGACTCAATTTCATGGTGATCACACACACACACCACCACCACCACCCCTGCCCCCCCCCCCCCCCCCCCCCCACACACACACACACACACACACACACCACCACCACCACCACCACCCCTGCCCCACCACACACACATACACACACACACACACCACCACCACCCCCTCACCCATCTCCCCACAGCGGTGAGCATAAAGGGCAACATGCTGATGGGCCTCAATTTCCTGGTGATCAAGCTGTACCCCATGGAGCCAGGTGCCTACCCCCCCCCCCCACACACACACACACACACACACACACACACACACACCACCCCCCGTACACACCCACAGCGGTGAGCATGAAGGGCAACATGCTGATGGGCCTCAATTTCCTGGTCATCAAGCTATACCCCATGAAGCCCGGAGCCACTATGATGTCGTCCTTCCTGGTCAACACCGCCATCATCCTCACCATGGCACCAGCAGTGCTGCAGTTCTGTGCCCAGGCTTTCGCCGTCTATGGCGACCAGACCTCTATCTTTGACATCTTTGGTAATCAGGTAGGCTGTGTGTGTGTGTGGGGGGGGGGGGGGGGGGGGGCACAGTTCTGGGGTACTGAAATTCACCATGGCACTTGTGGTGCTGCAGTTCTGTGCTCGGGCCTATGCTGTCTATGGCGACCAGACCTCCATCTTTGGTAATCAGGTAGGCTGTGTGTGTGGCTGGGTGGTGTGCGTGTGTGGCTGGGTGGGGGTGGGTGGGGGCACAGTCCTGGGTTACTGAAACTCACCATGGCATCAGTGGTGCTGCAGTTCTGTGCGCAGGCTTTCGCCGTCAATGGCAACCAGGCTTCTATCTTTGACATCTTTGATAATCAGGTAGGCTGTGTGTGTGGCTGGGTGGTGTGCGTGTGTGGCTGGGTGGGGTGGGGTGGGGGGCAGTCCTGGGGTATTGGAACTCACCATGGCACCAGTGGTGCTGCAGTTCTGTGTACAGGCTTCTTCTGTCTATGGCGACCAGACCTCAATCTTCGACATCTTTAGCAATCAGGTTGGCTGTGTGCTTGTGAGTGTGGGTGGGTGGGTGGGGGTGGGGGGGGCAGTCCTGGGGTACTGAACCTCACCATGGCATCAGTGGTGCTGCAGTTCTGTGCACAGGCTTTCGCCGTCTATGGCAACCAGACCTTTACCTTCGACATCTTTGGTAATCAGGTAGGCTCTGTGCTTTTGTGTGTGCCTGGGGGGGGGGGGGGGGGGGGGGGGGGCATAGTCCTGGGGTACTGAAACAGCAGCTTCTGTTAAAAACCTCCATCCTATGGACGTTGATCCTATTGTAGGTCCAAAGCTCCTGGTTGCATAAAATAGATTTAGATTTAGATTGTTGAAGATTGCGCTCTTGACAAAAGTGGCTCCCAAATTGAACTGGAAAGGTCTCTTCTTGGACTCGGTTACGTAGCTTATACCAGCAATTTGGCTGCTCGCTGGACGAAGGGTCTCTTCATCGCTGAGCAATCTAAGGACCAGAAAAAGTATTTTTTCGTTTCAGAACGGGGGACTTCTGGTAGCTTTCGGGTATTTGGTACGTTTCAAGGGTGGTGTCCAGGTGGTGATTTGGGTTGGGCAGCCCGAAGGGCTGACCCAGGGGGGGCGCAGGAAGCGGAATTTGGGGGGCCAAAACAGGGCCCCGACTAGCAATCTATGTAGGTAGCGGATGAAGGTAGCGGAGGGAAGGCAGATATAGGTAGCGGGGGGAGAGGGCCTGCGACAGACTGCAGAAGTGTTTGAAGCATCGCCCTGGCTCAACTTGCAAGACTTGGTTTACCAAGCTTTTCCTTGCAGCCACGACCAGCAGCTTCTGGGCAGCTCCCCTGGCTTGCTACCCAGCCGAACCTGAAGCAAAGAAGTGCCTTTGGAAACTGACAGAATCAGCTTTCCATCACTGTTGAAATCTTGGGGCTTGGCCGTGCGGCTGGCTCAGGGAGCTGCCAAGCAGCTGCTGCTCACAGTCGAAAAGACTGCAAAAGCGTTTGAACAAGTCCTATGCAGCGTGGCAAGCGATGCGGAAAATTGGCGGAGTATGTTGGAAACGGAACAACAGGTGGCAACGATAGAGCTGACCAAAGCCAGTTAGTTATGAGACAGTTGGCTGACGTGTCAGGCTTCAATTTTTTTGTTGGTCGGTAGGTCGGTACGTCTGTCGGTTAAACAGACAAATGGGTATCCATGGGGCTACAGCCCCCAGAAGCAGTGTTTTTTATTTGTGCAACCGGTCGCATATTGTGGCGCGCGGTCGCCACCCCGTGCGGCCCTCAGGTGTGCAAAATTCAGGCAAAGTGGGCCCTTGGTCGCCACGATGGCGACCCTCAGGTCAGTGATTTGTGCCCTGGGTCGCACCTGGGTTGCACAGGCCCAGCCCAGGTAGCTAGCTCAGGCCTACCCCTGGTGGAAGTTACCTACTCACCTAGTGCAGATGGTGCTACCACACCGTCCCAGGATGAGCCTGTGGTCGCCACTTGTGGCTACCAAATTGGCCTGAAGATTTCTGAAATAAAAAACACTGCCCAGAAGGGAGGTCTACGTCAAACATCGCCCTGCCGTGGGCGTTACACAACTGGGGGGGAAGCAGACTCCTGGGGTACTGAAACTAGCTCTGTTGAAATCTTGGGGCTTAGCCCTGCGGCTGGCACACCAACACAACACGAGCACAACACCACCGCCCCACCACCACCACCACACCAGCGCTGCACCAGCAGCACCACTCTTGCTGCAGGTTCAAAGCTTAATGGGCATCTACCATGAAGACCACAAATAACACCACAAACATAACCAATAACACCACAAACATAACCAATAACACCACAAACATAACCAATAACACCAGTAAACACCATTAACATAATCAATAACACCATGCACATAACCAGTACTACCAATAAACAACAACACCACTCTTGCTGCAGGTCCAAATACATGCCACCACAACACCAGTAACACCACCAACACCACCACAACACCAACATCAACCAACTAACACCAACCTCAAGCTTCGGAACTTGGCGTACTAATCATGTAATTATTAATAAACGAATGCCATCACTCTTGCTGCAGGTTCAAAGCCTAATGGGCATCTCCTACATCTACAATCTCAACATCTTCCTGTATCTCATGGTGAGTTTTCAATTGGTGGTGGCAGTGGTGGTGGGGTTGGGTACCACCACCACTAATGGGTGTGTGTGTGGTGGTGGTGGTGTGTGGGGGGGGATATGTACGTGCGTATACAGTTTTGTGCTCAGTCCTTCACAATATTTAGGTTAGGCAAGTCTATTTAGCCTATTTGGCTACGCAGACTGTAAAAACAATGCGTGTACCCACCCACCCACCCCATGGAATGTATGGTTTGGGCTTGTCTTGCGTCAACACTGGCCTGCCTGTGACAACGTAATCACTTGGGTCAACACTGGCATGCCTATGACAATGTTTTTGGCGGAGCCCCCTCTTCAAGGGGGCGGGAGCCCCCATGTTTACCCAGTTGTCCGTTTGTCCGACCGTAAAACTTGAAGCCCGACACGTCAGCCAACGGTCGCGTAACTAACTCGCTTCGGTCAGCTCCATCGTTGCCACCTTTCGTTCCGTTGCCAACACTCTCCGCCAATTTTCCGCGTCGCTTGCGACGCTGCATATGACTTGTCACTTTTGTTTGCGTCTCCATTCTGTCGCTGCATGGCGACGCATGGGTCCGGCCAAAGTAGTCAGAAATGCACCCCCGAACCCCCCGGGCTCCGCGCTCCGCAGGGTTGGGGGGGCTGCGTCGTACTGGGGTCGCACCAAGTCCCTCAATTTGCAACGCGTCGCACGAAAACAAAACAGTGGATGTAATGTTATGTACTTATACGAGCAGTGACAGAGGAGCGTGTCTCACTCAGGGCTTTTCATGGGGGTTTTTTCATGGGGTTTTTTGCTTTGTGGGTGCTTTTTCTTTTTGTTCAAAGCACCGAGTCTCATACACCTTCGCGGTGTCAAGTAGACTTTAACATGAAATGTAATGTAATGTCATGGGTCAACACTGGCCTGCCTGTGAAAATGTAATATCCCATGCCTGCAGACAACATTCAACGGGCCTGGCCTTGCTGTTACAAGCAACGCCATTCGAACTGCTTCCCGAGTCATTGGTTTGTGTAAGGAGAGCCACCTCCTGGGGTGAAATTCCTGTGTTCCTTTCACAAGTAGAACAAAAAAGCACCCCGGGCGCATACCTGCTTTGTTAAATGCACCTTGCATTGCCTT
Organism: Chlamydomonas sp. ICE-L; assembly: GCA_013435795.1. NCBI lineage: Eukaryota > Viridiplantae > Chlorophyta > Chlorophyceae > Chlamydomonadales > Chlamydomonadaceae > Chlamydomonas > Chlamydomonas sp. ICE-L. The sequence goes on from JACBWV010000626.1 coordinate 31,210,477, forward strand.
ATCCTGCTTTTAATCTGTTCATTCAAACTGTTAATCTGTCCTGACCTGCCTTCCCTGCCCTCACTGAATCTCTCACTAAGTCTCACTCAATCTCACTAAATCTCACTAAGTCTCTCACTCAATCTCGCTGACTCTCTCACTCAATCACATCGAATATTTCTGAATCTCGCTGACTCTCACTAAATCTCACTGACTCTCACTGACTGTCTCTGAATCTCTCACTGACTCTCACTGAATCTCGCTGACTCTCACTGACTCTCTCACTGCCTATCACTGTCTCACTGACTCTCACTAAATCTCTCACTAAATCTCACTGTCTCTCACTGAATCTTACTGACTCTGTCACTAAGTCTCTCACTGACTCCCTGCCCTGCCCTGCCTTCTCGGCTGCTTGTGGTGTTAGTCTCAGCCCTCTTCATGGTCTTCAAGGGGAGGAAGGCACACTCATTGCAGAAATTAACCGAATCTCACTGACTCTCACTGAATCTCACAGTCTCTCTCACTGACTCTCAAACTGACTCACTGACTCTCTCACTGCCCTCCCTTCCCAGCTGCTTGTGGTGTTGGTCTCAGCCCTCTTCATGGTCTTCAAGGGGAGGAAGGCCTGGGAGCGCAAGAACCCGGAGGACGTGTATATGGAGGACTAGGCGGCTGGCCCCAGTGCAAGCAAACGAGCTGCCCCCCTCAAAATCATGCCTCGTACCGTAGGCGCATTTTATGTTGGCGGATGAGATGGCGGACAGGTATCCGCCAATGATGATTCGGGCCTCTTCATGGTCTTCAAGGGGAGGAAGGCATGGGAGCGCAAGAACCCAGAGGACGTGTACATGAAGGATTAGATGGTTGGCCCCAGTGCAAGCAAACGGGCTGGACCCCTCAACCTCACGCCTAGTAATATGGCGCACTATTTATTTATTCGTTTTTTATTTATTTATTTATTTATTTATTTATTTATTTATTTATTTATTTATTTATGGCCACCTGATGTAGTGCTGTACTGCTTCCCCTCCATATAGACGAGAACCCTGGGGACGTACATATGGATGATTAGCACTGCTTCTTTTTGGGGCTTCGCATAGCAGCTTCCACCCAGCTCCATTAGGCTAGGAATTTGATTGTTACATGTTTTGTCAGCCAATTCTGGGCGGCTCACCGTCTTCCAATTCCAAGTCCCCCTGTGCGATACCCATGGAAACCAGGGATTATAATAACATGTTATCAAAACAATCAAAATCTGTCAAAACTTAGCTTTATTATCAAATTCTGCTTGATCCAATCTCTTCGCATATCCATGAATAAACAGAGGTAACGTTTTTGCGCGACCTTCCACTTCTGGATTGCACATCACATAATTTAGAGGAATCATTTTGATCCCATATTCGGCAGTAGTACGAGTATGTTGAACACCATCTTGTTCAGGATCACCAATTGTCAAGTATATGTCAGCCCTTCTTGCCGAACGCTGTTGTACTTGAACTTGGTTACATAGCTTCAGCCAGCAATTTGGCTGCTCGTGGGCTGCGGCAGTAAACATTATATAACCGGGAAAATGTAAACGCGAACAAATCATTTTTTCCATTGCCCCCCACGTTTCCATTTTGTTCTCCCCCCTTCTGAACGATAAAAAAGTGCACAAAAACTAATCATACCTTATGTAGTACCCTGTTGTGAAGTCCACCCAATATAATCATGCGGGACAACTTCTTACAGGTGTGGCGAGTACATGCTCTCTTATTCTTCCAAAGAATCTTTCGCCACCAATTCACATGGAGGTGTGGGACCTTTGAACCTTAAAGCAGTTAATTGGAACGAAGTGGAAAAAGTCCAATTCTCCAATCATCTTTTATTTTACTACCGTACGCGCCTTAAGTATTGGCAAACGGTTAGGCAAACGACCCTTTGCCAAACCGGATTAGGGATCCAGCTTGAGACCACTCCGGGTGGTTGGCCTAAGCCAAGTTAAGGTTACCATGGTACTACCGGTATGCAGTACACCGGTTTGGATTTTGTAACCTCACTCTGGACTAGATGAGCACAGATGTAACCCCCCGTGTGCTGGAAAAAGAACTCTTAGCTCTTCAGAAAAAAGGGTCCAAGATTCCCATCCCCTTATGATAGTCAATAATTGTTTTTATTGGACATGTGATGGCTACAGCACTTTGGTCTGGCTACTAAGCCCTAGCAAGTTTCTCCTGATTTGAATTGTTACATGGTTTTACAGAAAGCTAGGGCAGACAGTCTGCCGCAGACTACTCGGTGAACATGTAACAAGGAAATGTAACAAAAACATGTGAGCAAAAAGACCCTTTGCCAACTAGATTTCAGGTCTGGACTTGAGCCAGTCAAAGCCATAGACCCCTTTGCCAAGTTAGTTTCGCCATGCTTTTCTGATACCCACATTTAGGGGGGAAATGACATTTGCCAATACTCAATCTTGCCAATACTTAAGGGGTGTACGGTATACTTCATTATCAATTCATGATAGTCAGACCATGCTCAATTGTCACACAAATCAGTAGGTTGCATTACAACACTCTCCTAAACATACGATAGTTTTCTGGGCTGTTTTGGCTAAGCTTGGCTAAATAAGGTTATAAATATTAGGGCTAATTGAGCTATTAGCCCTATTAGGGCTAATTTGGTCCACAATTAGTGAGGCAAGTGTGACAAGAAAAGCCAAGTTAAATTATCTTCATAGCATGAACTCCAGGCCTCCGTCGTTTACGATTTGTTGGGGTTCAGTTCACCCAGTGAGTGCTAGTTTCTTAGACAGCCTTTCCAGTTGATTAGGTTTAAAAAAAGTTGGGCAAGTCCGTTTAACCTATTTGGCTACATAAAGGTATGGGTGTGGGTGTGGGTGTGGGCAGAGAGGTCAGGGGAGGGTGGGGGTGGGTGGGTGGTGGGGGATGAGGTGAGTTGGTGGAAGGGCCAAGGAGGAAGTTGATGTCTGGCGGTTGGGAAGGGGGACCAGTCCTATGTCGCGTCGCAAGCTACGCGGAAAATTGGCGGAGTTTATTGGCAACGGAACGGAAGGTGGCAACGATAGAGCTGACCTAAGCGAGTTAGCTATGCGACCGTTGGCTGACTTGTCAGGCTTCAATTTGTTGTTTGCCTTTCGCTTTCGGTCGGACGGACAAATGGGTAAACATGGGGGCTCCCGCCCCCTTGAAGAGGGAGCTCCGCCAAAAAATGCTCCTGGTGGCCACTCCTGGAGGGAAGTTGCTAGGAGGCGGGAGATACGGATGAGGTGGGAGGCGGGGACAATATAAGGGTGGTGGAGTTTCCGAATTGTGGAGCGGGTGTGTCGGAGGAGGTGGTGGAAGGTGCGGACTGCAGAGCCAAGTGGTCCAGGTGTCGAGCAGGGGTGTCGAGGGGGAGTGAGGGAAGGAGGAAGAGTTGGTAAATCGGAGGGAGAGAAATTAGCGCGAGCCGAGGAGGTGGGGTTGACAAAACAACTTGAGTTGGAGTGGGACCACTCCAACTGTGGTCCCACATAATAGAATCTCGAAAATTGAAACTGACTTTCCTCCATCCTTGTTAGCTCTGTTCGCATGACTCGTCTTTCCAGCAGTTTATCCTGACTGCATCTTATTCAAACAGCTCCCTGTGGCTTCGATTTTTCCTTATCCTTCAGTTCCAAGTTTGCGCCTTACTCCAGCCTTCGCGATCAACAAGGAGATAGCGCGGCTTTCTGACAGTGTTCAAACGTATCCAATATGCAGCAAGCAGTTGCTAGCACGAGCGTAGTCTCCCGGGGTCGTCTTCTCAAACAAAGATCAAAACAAAACCAACTTTTTTCGCACGAAAGCGATACCTCTCGGATTGTGCGAGTTGCGAGGGGCCAGGGGTTGGACAAGCATAGCTCACTAGTCGTGTGCGCTTCGTCGACAGGAGGCAACAAAACAGGGGGCAACAGGGACAAAAAACGAAAACAAGACAAGACCCCAGACCCATTGAGCCCATTGACCTACATCAGAGATGGAACGCTTATTCTCGTGAGTCCCGCTACATGCGTGTGTGAACAGAGAATTGTAATTTCCGATGTTGCTCTAGCAATCTTGGATTCAGCTTCCTTGCATGTCCTCCATGTTCAGTCTTCATGGTAGGGTTGTAGTAGTGGAAGGACGCCTGGGTTTAATTATTTAACATGAGGCAGCCAACCGGTGTGTATCCTGTTTACGCCTTTCACAAAATTACATGCTTTTGCCTGCTTGTTTTGCTTTGGGTTTGGTCAGGCTTCTCATGACCACAAATAGGCTGGCACGTCAGGTCACTGTAAATGCAACGAAACTGTATGTATGTTACAGTCCACGGGCAGCCAAATAGCCTGAATGGACTTTCCCAGCCTCAAACAATCATGATAAACCCTAGGTCACAAGTGAAGGAGGCTTGGCGTCAGTCCAAGGAGGCTTGGCGTCAGTCCAATGATCAGGAAGGGGCAAGTTCACTAGAAGCGTTAATCCGAGGTAGTGGGGGGTGGTGTGAGTGTGTGTAGGGGGGGAGCTGGGTGTGTGATGTGTGTGGGGGGGTGGGGAGAGAAAAGTAGTCCAGGGTACCCCCCTGCTGCAGTTTTGCAGGTAGCTTGTGCATGCCCCCCCCCCCCCCCCCCCCCCCCCCCCCCCCCCTGCCCCCCTCTAAGAAACCCCAATGGTTTTCCTGTCCTGACCATATCCAGTGGGTGATGCTGCCATGATCTGCACTACAAAAAGCATCTTAGCCACAAAAAGCAGAAGTGCCTGACCCCCTTTTGATATCCCTTACTGTCTGTGTCCCCAGGGTGACGCTGCCATGATCATTGCCACAGAAACCAGCAGCGAGCGCATCCTGTGGAATGAAGACTACCCTTACTTGCTGGCAACAGTCGTAGCGTCTTGGTTCCTGGCTGGACTTCTAGTCGGAGACTACCGGGGCCGTCCTCCTACCTCGGATAATCTCACCCTGCTGCTGCTGGGGGGCGCACCCATCATCGCTCTGGTGGATTCTACCATCACCTGGGCCATTAGCATGGTCATATCAATAGCTATTTTCTCTGTCTTGATAGATCAGGTAAGATGCAGCGAAGCATAAGAGGATACCACTTGGGCCTTGAGCATGCTCATTTCGATAGCTGTTTTCTTTGTCTTGATTGATTAGGTGAGTTGCAGCAGTGCAGCAAAGCATGATAGGATATCACCTGGGCTATAAGCATGCTCATACCAAAGCATTTTTCTCTGTCCTGGTCGATCAGGTAAGATGCAGCGATGCATAATATAATATCACTTGGGCCTTGAGCATGCTTATCTCTGTAGCCATTTCTCTATCTTGGTTGATCAAGTGGAAAGCAAAATAGCAAAACAGCAAAGCCAAGCAGGAGCAAAGCAAAATAGCAGATCACTTAGGCTGTTCCCATGAGTAACCATTTTCTCCATCTTGAGCAGGGCTAGGCATTCTTTCCTCCTTTTATCTTCTATTTTCCTTGATCTATCCTGTGACAGGACTTATAGCCTGTGATTTGGGGCCTTGGCAAGTCCTTCAGCTTTCCTGTAGATTACCCTTTTCTAAAAATCCAACTTCCGAAGAGCCATAGTACTACTTGAAATATATGTACCGGTATAAGCTTGTATGTATTATCCCCCCCCCCCCCCCCCCCCCCCACGCACGCCCACCCACCCACCCCACACACACGCCTGTGCTTTGGGGCCATGGCAATTCCTTGCAAACTCTCTCTTGCAGTCTATCTACCCCCTCTCCCCGTATCCCTCAACCTGAGCAGGTGTTGATAGACTCCGCCCCCCTGCTAGATGATATCCTCTTTGCAGAATTATTTCCTCTCAATTGCCATCTATCTACTCACACCCGCTGCATCCCTCAACCTGAGCAGGTGTTGATAGACTCCGCCCCTCTGCTAGATGATATCCTCTCTGAAGACTCATCTCCCCAGGTAGGCCATGAAAAATGCGCTGACTTTATTATCTGTGTTTGTGCGGCCACTGAGTGTGTCACAATGATATAAATTATAAATGAAAATAAATAAAAATAAATAGCTAAATTACGTACATGAGTGTTTTGCTGGTGCTACGTAATAGCCTCTTGGGATGCTTTGGGGTGGGGTGGGGTGGGGTGGGGGGGGGCAAAAAAGCTGCTAGTCGCACCCCAAAAGCTACTAGGATCACCATGGTGCCACATACATCGGGACAAGCATATCATACGATGTTGACCGAAGGTGAGTATGATATCATATGATCATCCATTCCGTATCCGTGAATACACACTGCATCATATGATATTGTTTATAAATGGTAACTTTAGCCCAGTCAGATTGCCCGCATCACATGAAATCATATGCTGACATGATATCATATGATATCATATTGCCGTTCCCTACACATTAATAGGGAACGGCAGTATGATATCATGTGATGACGGTGGTCTAGCTAGGCCAAAGTTACCACTCATACAGTCATATATGATATCATATGATACAATTTGTTTGAAATCATACTCGCCTTCGGTCTACATCATTTCATATGCCGGAACCTACAAATAAAGACGCTGGTTTCTTTCCTTTTAGCTTTGGATTTCTAGCGGAGCCCCCCCTCCAGGGAGCCCCCAGGTTCACCCCGTTGTCCATCTGTGCGTCCGACCGCCCCCCTGAGACGAAGCCTGACACGTCACCCCCAGGTTCACCCCGTTGTCCATCTGTGCGTCCACCCCCAGGTTCACCCCGTTGTCCGTCTGTGCGTCCGACCGCCCCCCTGAGACGAAGCCTGACAAGTCAGCCAACTGTTTCATTACTAACTGGCTTCGGTCTGCTCCATTCCTCTGTCACCTGTCGTTCCTATAGCCAACACTCTCCGCCAATTTTTGCGACGCTGCCTAGGACTTGTCTTTTGACAGCAAGTCGGAGTTTGACCCGCAATTCCAAGAGAGTCAGAGCCCCGATTGTGATCAGAGACGTATTTATTTGTATCAGCACTGTGTGTCCTTGGAGGTATCAGCACTGTGGCACAGTCCAGGTGTAGCCAGATATTGAAAGAGTCTAAGGAGACTTGCCCACCTCCCCGACCCACGCCTGCGCCCTTTTTTAATTCACAACCCTGCTCCGCCAACTCTCTATAACCGTTGGGGAAGACATAAACCATACTGTAAAAGCAAAACAAAATAACATGCTTGAACCACCTAACTTACCGACGCCTGCACTCTTTCTAAATATTGAGGGTCAAATTGCAGGCTGAAGCTCTGTTACCGAGTTCAAGTAGCTCACATTCTGTATTTTTTGAACCACCTGCAGCTTGAGGTTTCTGCCGCATTTTTGCTGACCATGCCTTGTTGGAGGGGTATCGCAGCAAAGATCCGATGCTCCTAATTTCTGCAATAAGCGGGCCTTCCTCCCCTTGAAGACCATGAAGGGGTTGGGCCCAACTCCACAAGCAGCTGGGAAGGGAAGGCAGGGCAGGGAGAGAGCCAGTGAGAGTCAGTGAGAGAGACAGTGAGATTCAGTTAATTTCTGCAACAAGTTTTCCTTCCGCCCCTTGAAGACCATGTTGAATGCTGAGATCAACACCACAAGCAGCTGGGAAGGGAAGGCAGGGCAGGGCAGGGATAGAGTCAGTGAGAGTCAGTTTTAGATTCAGTGAGAGAGTCAGTTAATTTCTGCATCAATTGTGCCAGCTCTTTGCGATGCTACACGTGATTCTGTACCACACCTATAGAGCCGGTAGTGAGCCCTTGAAATGGTAGAAAGCAAGGAGATATGGTAGAGCAGTATACACACCACTCTCATTTGGGCGATGCTAGTGGCTTCAGAGCCCGAGAATAATTGGTTGAGTGACCGTAGATAAAATATAGAGAGCACTAGAGTCCGTGGGGAGCTGGTTGATGTGACAGCCATAAACACACCTCTCTCACTTGGGCAATGCTAGTGGAGTACGCTTCAGAGCCGGAGGATAATTGGTTAAGTGCCCGTAGAGAAACTATAGGGAGCACTAAAGCCTGTGGAGAGCTGGTTGATGTGACAGCCGGAAAAAACCTCTCTCACTTGGGCAATACAGGATGATCGCAATTGAAAGCCGGATGATAATTGGTCGAGTTCCCGTAGAGAGACTTCAAAGAGCGCTAGAGTCACTAGGGAGCCGTTGAAATGATTTGCGGTTGCTGTCAACCACCATGGTAGCTTTGTCCAGGTAAAGTAGCAGCTCATTCCCTACCCCCGTACGACGGGGCTCCCTTAATACCACGCCCTACCAGCCGTTATCATTAGTTTTTTCGGTGGGGAGCACTGTGTCATTTTGGGCTACTCATAGCAGCTTTCCACCAGCTCCAATAGCCAGTCACTGGGTCAAACCCAATGATTGAAGCTGCATTGGAATGCTTGTCATATGAGCTTTCAGAAGCTCTTGCTAGCTTCTGGGTTGGCTCAAGGATGTGGAAAGGGAGCTGTCTAGAAGCACTATAGCAGGTGTCTAGCTGCCAAGCTACCCTAGCTAGCCAAGCTGCCTAGAAGCACTAGCTAGCTTCTGGTTTGGCTCAAGGATGTGGAAAGGGAGCTGTCTAGAAGCACTATAGCAGGTGTCTAGCTGCCAAGCTACCCTAGCTAGCCAAGCTGCCTAGAAGCACTAGCTAGCTTCTGGTTTGGCTCAATGATGTGGAAAGGGAGCTGTCTAGAAGCACTATAGCAGGTGTCTAGCTGCCAAGCTACCCTAGCTAGCCAAGCTGCCTAGAAGCACTAGCTAGCTTCTGGTTTGGCTCAAGGATGTGGAAAGGGAGCTGTCTAGAAGCACTAGAGCAGGTGTCTAGCTGCCAAGCTACCCTAGCTAGCCAAGCTGCCTAGAAGCACTATCTAGCTTCAGGGTTGGCTCAAGGGTAGGGAAAGGGAGCTGCCTAGAAGCTCTAGAGCCGGCACAGTGCAGAGCCCGTAGATATGGCAGAGAAAAGTGTGCCCTAGATTAATAAATATATCATTCGTACGCCTTATTACGAGGCGTGAGGTTGTGGGGGGGGCATCCCGTTTGCCAACCACCAACGCCCCAGATTGTTATCACTGATATCACTGGCCACTGATCACATATGTATCACACATTTTGTGGTGGTCACACTTATGACACGTGTTCAAGTTGGACTCCCAACCCTCACGCCTTGTTTGGGCCGGATTGACCGCCATGAACCTGCAGCAAGAGTGGTGTTGTTGTTTATTGGTGGTATTGGTTAAGTAATGATAACGCCTGGTGGGGCGTGTTATTAAGGGAACCCCTCGCACGCGGGCAGAGAACGGTCTACCACCTCGACTGGACAAGCTACCATAGCGGTTGACAACGACCTGCAACGCTCAGGGTGACCGTAGGGGGAATCGAATCCCCGACCACGCTTCGTTTCAGCGATTTGGTGTACCACTAGACCAATCGTATCACTGAAACGGGCTGTGGTATTGGTTATGTGTATGGTGTTCTTGATTATGTCCATAGTATTTTTGGTGTTTTTTATGGTATGGATTGGTGGACTTAGCACCCCCAACCCTCAGGCCAATCAGGCGTCAAGCTGAGCCTTGAATGCAGACAGGTGTTGCTCATCAGCCCCACCACTCACCCCCAACACCACCAAGTCCCCAGACTTTGGTAAAAAAAATAAAAGTACAAGGTAGACCAAGGTCTGAGGTAGACTGGAAATTTTCAATTGGGATTTCGCCACACTATTGGTATGCATAAACTATACTTCAAAAACAAAGTGCCAAAAATAAATCACATGGATGAATGTGCTGGTGGAAAGGGGTACAAGTTCCCAAATCAATAGTGATGGACTGAGGCTGGAAATTGGATAGCGATCTTGATTACAGCCCCACCTTGGGGACTTTTGCCACACTTTTTAATCCACATTGCAAAGTTGGATGAAACTCAAGTGTGCCTGTAAAAACATGGGTACCCAAACCCTTAACCCTAGGCAGTCTAGCCTGGGCGGCTGCTGCTTGGAAGCTGATATGGGCCTGGGATACTGAGCTACAGCCTGAGCTGAGCTGCAGAATCTGGAGAAGCTCGTTGCCAGGTCTCCCCCCTGTGTGTGAAGATTCAAAGCCCGCAGGAGCTGAAACCACTCATAATGTTGCTGGAAAGCTCCTGGTTCAAAGTCCCTGAACAGTTATTCAACTTCCAACATTACCACCACCATTCAATATTGCCCCCCCACCCCCACACAAAAAACTCACATACACACACCACATACACCCCCCCACCCCACCCCACCACCACCACACACACACACAATCACCCCCACCAACCATCCAACATACACACACAAACTCACACACATACACCCACCCACACATACACATACCCCCCCTCCCCCCCACCACCCCAAACACACACATATATGATCAGTGAAAGAGGAGCGTGTCTCACGCAGGGTTTTCTTGAAGGTAACACTTGTAGCACGTGCTAAATTACGAACCTTGGTGTTTTGGGGTGCCGCTACTTATGTACACTTTCGAGCCCATACTGTCATATAGCTAGAAGTTTGTTACTAGATATAATCGCGAAAATAATTATCAACGTAGCCAAACTCAGAGCCCACTCTTCTAAGTGGAGTGGGTTGAAGGTTAGTTCATTCCCGGTAGTGCCATTTCCGTTTAGGCCCCCACTGATTTCATGGCCGGGCAAGTCCCTTCGCCTATTTGGCAACCCCTGGACTGTGACAACATACCGGTACATACAAGGCCTACAAGCTTTCGCTTTTTATCCACATATGTGTGAAAGGTATTTCAAACCAGGATGTGGGTCTCCCTACACAAACCAGCGGTACCGAGGATTCAGTTCGCATTGCGTTGCCAATCCTACAAATGAGTAGGCGCACTTATATATAAGGGGGCTGTGTACGAGATTTTGTGTGTGTTTGTGGAGATGTTTGTGTGGGATATGTTAACATCAAACCTGAGGGAGATTCACACTCAATATGAGATATCACTTCCATGCATGATAGCCTACTTGAAGACATTTCTACAACACAACAAGCTTTTAACATCTTGAAGCCTTGATTTTAGCCCCTGCTGTATCTGCCGCGCCCAATGGCAGCACCATGCCACGCGTCCGTGGCTTGGTCATATGGGAAGTTGTGCAATGCCCATAAACGTTGCAAATAGACCGTTGGGAGCAGAGTATTTCGAACGCTTGGCATCATCCCATGAAACTGCATGTGACGATTCTCTGAGCTCTCCTGTGCATATTTCATAGCAACATTCGAGGCGTCCCTCATATGCGCCTAAGTGCATAGTCGCGTAAACTATATCTTGGGATACTCACAAAATCCGTCTACTGCAGTCTACTGCTGCCCAACAATTAGACAGACCGCGCTACCAAACCCATCGAGCGCGTGCGAATTTTCAAACTAGAAGTCCTCCCAATTTACCTCGAGCGCGTCCCTGATTTTCTTGGTGAAGACTTCGATTTTTTTCGCCTTTTCAGCTTAGCAGATTATAAATTGGCACCAGTGGCACCACCGTTCACAAGTTTCCCGCGGTGTAACTGAATCTGGAGGTTCAAAAATAAACACTCGCGCAGCAGAAGGCCACGGGTGATCTGGATATGGATTTCGAATTGGGTGACGTGGTGGACGAAAGGGGGAAAGTGGTGGCACTAAGTTTGAATGAAGTCCGCGGAACTTGTGTTTGTCAGAACTCCGAGCACCAGCAAACCTAAGGCGCAAACCAACCGAATAGGGCGCAAGGAAGAAAGCCAGGAGGGAAGTCTGAGACCCAAACTGAATCAAATGGCCCAATAAAATAGGTTGGGCTGGGTTAGGATACAAATCTTCTCTGGTGTTGCGTAAGAAATCCATGACGATGGTTGCTTGTGTTTCTCCACGGGACTCGTAGCACTTAGTATATTGCAGCAAGAGACACAGCTCCACCGAAGTAGGAGCAGTTTGCGCCATGGCAGCGAGAAACACTGCCAGTTCGACAAACGGACGTAGTCGATTTGTTTGAGCCAGGCATCCACGCTCGCACGATAACCAGAATGAGCAGCTGCAGTAGAAGGTAACACGCGGCAGACATCCTGCCTAAGAGGTCTCTCGCTTGCCCCAAAATTCAAAATTGGTCTCCAGTGAAGCTTCGTAGGAGTGCCCGCGCCACACTCTGGTGAATCCAGGTTGAACCACAATCCGGAGCCCAGTCGATCTTGAGCAGAGGGCCCTCTGATCTTGAGCTTCGACATGACTCCCGAGATGACTCCGTGGCTTGGACAGAATCAACGCTCTCAAAGCTGACAGCTGGGTATCGGTACGCGGCCCGGGCACTACACAATTCTAAGCCCCGGTCTACCGGAACCTTGTTGGGTAAGAAAGTATATAATTCGCCACGCGACTGGAGAAGCAACAACTTCAAATTAGAAGGCTAGACCCCCCCCTCCATTCCCCTAAAATCTACTAGCAACCATGCGTGAGATCGTCCATATTCAGGGAGGCCAGTGCGGTAACCAGATCGGTGCCAAGTTCTGGGAGGTCGTCTCCGATGAGCACGGTGTTGATCCCACCGGTGTCTACTGCGGTGACTCTGATCTGCAGCTGGAGCGCATCAACGTCTACTTCAACGAGGCTTCCGGAGGTGAGCTAATGCATTCTCTTATCCTTGACCAGCATATGTTGACATGTCTACTTGCCTGCCAACTTCTGGCCGACTGTATTCCCCCAGTCAGGTTTCGAAAGTCAGTCCTTGCAATGCGCTTCATCTTGTTGTCTATGTCTACTCGCAAAACCGTTTGACTTTCCAGGTTTTTCTTAACCTCACATCTCCGCTGAACGTAGGCAAGTATGTGCCCCGCGCCATCCTCATGGATCTCGAGCCCGGAACAATGGACTCCGTTCGCTCTGGACCTTACGGCCAGGTAAGATGCCACAATTAGCATGCCTTTTGAATTTGTTAGTTTCCTCGTTTCAAATTCTCGCCGCCTTTTTGAAAGCTTGAACGTCGCCTCGGCCTACCTAGCCAGTCCCCTTTCTACGCTCCATGCCAGTTCAACCACCAGGTCTTACATGGTTCTGACGCAAAAGTCCTCGTTGTTGACTTAGAAATGATGCCCGTACGCGACCCCTCATCCACAAGATTGTTTCCAGAAGCTTGAACCTTGCTTCTGCCCACCTAGCCAGTTTCATCACTACGCTTCATGCGAGTTGACCTCCAAGCCCCAAACAGTTCCTACGTTTAATGCTATCTCGTTGTTTTCTTCAAACTGCTGCCCGATACTCGTCCCTCATCCACAATTTTTGCTTTCGCCTTTCAACTCATTTTCTTACCCTCGTCACTTTCCCCTCTGCAGATCTTCCGCCCTGACAACTTCGTCTTCGGCCAGACCGGTGCCGGAAACAACTGGGCCAAGGGTCACTACACTGAGGGTGCTGAGCTGATCGACTCTGTCCTGGATGTCGTCCGTAAGGAAGCCGAATCCTGCGACTGCCTGCAGGGCTTCCAGGTCACCCACTCTTTGGGTGGTGGCACTGGCTCCGGTATGGGCACCCTCCTTATCTCCAAGATTCGTGAGGAGTACCCCGACCGCATGATGTTGACTTTCTCCGTTGTGCCCTCCCCCAAGGTGTCTGACACTGTTGTCGAGCCCTACAACGCCACCCTGTCCGTCCATCAGCTGGTTGAGAATGCTGATGAGTGCATGATCCTCGATAACGAGGCCCTGTATGACATCTGCTTCCGTACCCTGAAGCTGACCACCCCCACCTTTGGTGACCTGAACCATCTCATCTCTGCTGTCATGTCTGGTGTCACTTGCTGCCTGCGCTTCCCTGGTCAGCTGAACGCTGACTTGCGTAAGCTTGCTGTCAACTTGATCCCCTTCCCCCGCCTGCATTTCTTCATGGTGGGTTTCACCCCCTTGACTTCTCGTGGATCTCAGCAGTACAGGGCCTTGACTGTCCCTGAGCTGACCCAGCAGATGTGGGATGCCAAGAACATGATGTGCGCCGCTGACCCCCGCCATGGCCGCTATCTGACTGCCTCAGCCATGTTCCGTGGCCGTATGTCCACCAAGGAGGTTGATGAGCAGATGCTCAATGTGCAGAACAAGAACGCCTCCTACTTCGTTGAGTGGATCCCCAACAACGTGAAGACCTCCGTATGTGACATCCCCCCCAAGGGCCTGAAGCTGTCTGCCACCTTCATTGGTAACTCAACTGCTATCCAGGAGATGTTCAAGCGTGTGTCCGAGCAGTTTACTGCCATGTTCAGGCGTAAGGCTTTCCTCCATTGGTACACTGGTGAGGGCATGGATGAGATGGAGTTCACAGAGGCTGAGTCCAACATGAACGATCTGGTCTCAGAGTACCAGCAGTACCAGGATGCCTCTGCTGAGGAGGAGGGCGAGTTTGAGGGAGAGGAGGAGGAGGGCTACTAGGCTGCTGTCCCTCAATGTGATTAGGATGGCTGTTTAAATGAGCACATGCAAGGCCTAATTTTGCAGAGTAGACCATTGGTCCTATTTTTTGTTTAATTTTTTAGTGGTTTTAGAGTTTTTAGTAGTCCTTGATCAGACGTCTTGTTGGAGAGGCTCTGTAGTCCAGAAAAGAGGAGAGAAGGCATGCTGAGATGCTCCTGAACTTAATTCCTGGGCCCTGAGTTGAACGCAGGTGTCTAACAAGTCGTTATTTCGTTTGTTACGCTTTTGTTACACAACTGTTATAGGTTGTCGGTTTTCATTTACCACGTAAATGTAATGTTAGGTTGTTCTGCCTTATTCTCTCGCCTCACTGTCCAGTCGCCACTTAAGTCCTCTGGCTTTGCCAACAAGTAACTTTTGGGGAGTATTTTTCCGACCACAGTGCATTTGATGCTTGGACTCGTGATATAGCCACTTCAATTGGCACACAATACCTTCCTATACTGTAATTCGAGTACTCGGTTACTTTGCCCCAGCCTGTAATTTGCCTGGCCTAACACACCTGGAGCACTGGCCTCATTCAACATTTTTGGCGGAGCCCCCCCTACTGGGGAGCGGGAGCCCCCAGGGTTACCCATTTCTCCGTCCATCCAACCATCCATCCATCCATCCGTCTGACCGTGAAGAAGCCCGACACGTCAGCCAACAGCCTCGTAACTAACTCTCTTCCGTTGCCACCTGTCGCTTCCTCGCGATCACTCCGCCAATTTTTAGCGTCGCAGGCGACGCTGCATCGAACTTGTCTGGGTGCTACCAGCGAAGACAAAGTAGCATCTACTGATATCCACACGAGGCATGCTGGTTTTATGAAAAGTGTCCTAGAAGTGAAGCGACTGTGCCTCAACAAATTGCGTCAAAAGAGACAGGCCAATTCCCAATTCACTACTACTGGTCGAAGTCGGTGATTAAATTCTGGAACTCCATTGTGAAATACTGTGATGGTTATTCTGGTATGATGAGGGACGTTGCCCTTGCCGATCTCAATACGACCAGAAGACGCAAAGACTGTCGGAGCAAGGATGTGTCTGATGCCCTAGCGACGTCGTACTCTTTGGAAGATTCCAAGCATGAATCTTTGGCCACCAATTCCTGGAAGTGTGGGACCTTTGAAACTTAAACCAGTTAACTAGAACAAAGTGGAAAAGGCCATATTCTCCAACAATATTTCCTTGTACTAAAGCACCAAGTCTGTAGACACACGCCCCAGAGATGAAAGTTCGGGATCACAAGGAAGGAAGAATTCTGTGTACCAGACCTGGATGTCATCCTCATGGGATGAGAGTGAGAAACCTGAGGTGCCCAATTATCTCATCCGAGACCTACCTCATAAGGTTGTGCGTAATATGTCTATATTTGTAACTTCCTCCCACTACCTGAAAGTGGAAACTGATACCGGTAGATGGAAACGCCCAATTGTTCCTGGGAAGGATCGAGTGTGTCTCCTTTTTGATCATTGAACAGTTCAAGATGAACACCATGTGGTTTTTGAATGTACTGACGAAGCCTTGCTGAATTCTAGAAGAAAGTATCAGAGCCAGATTTCCCAATCGGAGGGGAAAATGATTTCTCTACATTACCTGATTTGCAATCCAGAAGTTGAAGGGCGAGAGAAGCTTCCTTTGTTCATCCATGATCGTATAAGAGACTGGATCAAGCCCTTTTTATAGGTTTTGAATAGGTTTTTTGTGTACAGTTATTTTTTCGTTCAGAAGAAAAGGAAAGAAAAAAGGAAGAAAAAAGTGATTTGTTCGAGTTTTCCTGGTAAAACATTTTCCTGGTAATAATTGTTTTTACTGCCGAAGACGGCGAGCAGCCAAATTGCTGGCTGAAGCTATGTAACCAAGTTCAAGTTCGAGTTTAGGCAGCAAAAAAAATTACCAGGGAAAATGTAAGCATGCTAGATACCTAAGATAGATAGTCTAATCTCTTCATCAATTCATGGATGGACAGATAGCTTCATATTTTTCCATCTTCACCAACAATGATCAGCTAGCATGCCATATAATGAGACATTTTATACATCAGATGGCACTAACATTTAATATCTGTCTAAAGGTCTCTTAAATAAACCTCTGTCTGACTCCACTTTTTATAAGGAATCCATGCGCTCAAGCCGACGTCGGTCCAAACATGTTTTTATGTACAATATTTTCACCTCAGGAGGTGGGACAAATACCAGCGCCCACCGAGGATTGAGAAAATGAAATTGAAACTGTTACATCCGTGTAATACAGTTACTCACAGGACGTGAAGTTAAGGACACCATAGCGTAAGCCGGAGCTAACTATAGTCACCGTTGAGGATTGAGAGAGAAAGGCGAAGAAAGGCCTGAAGTTTCTCAGGCACCTGCACAAGATGTACTGCAAAATACCAGTGCGTGAGTACGTTGGATGTGGTGATGTTTGGTAAAGCTTAGTACTAATGTGGTCTAGTATCGAGCTTTAAAGAAGCTGACACTACTTGAGAAGAATGGGGCAGCGTAGACTGATTACAAAGGAGAGCTAGTAATGATAACGCCTGGGGGGGCGTGCTATTAAAGGAACCTCGTCTTATGGCTGTAGGGAACGGGCTGCTACTTTACCAGCCGAAACGAAGCTACCATGGCGGTTGACAGCGACCGCAAACACTAAAGCGCACCCGTAGCACCTTCGTCGTTCTAGTAGCTCTGCCACTGAGGCCTTCGTCGAACGGGGACTAGGATAGCCAAGGTCTAAGGTAATACTACAATAAGGAGAGAGGCAGCGGGAGGCTTTACTTGCTGCCCGTACTGCACTACGGCAGTATGAAGCGGTGCAGGATTGATCTGCAACACGGGGACTACAATTGAAATTGTTACATCCGTGTAATACTCATTTCACGTCCTGAGAGTGGCACATTACTCGGATGCAACAATTTCAATTTGAACAGTTCATTATGCATAACTTTTATTTTTGCCTTCAACCACCAGCTTCTAGGCAGCTCCCCTGGCTGGCTATACTGCCAAAGCTTAAGCAACCTAGTGCACCTAGAAGCAGAAATCACGAGCTTTCCAGGACAGCTGACATCTTGGGGCTTAGCCCAGTGGGTAGTTCGAGGAGCTGCCTAGAAGCTTCTAGAACCAGAGGTGACCAGCCCAGGCTCATGCCCAGGTGTTGTGGGATGAAGGTCTAATGGCGTACCCTCAGGTATAATGGCTCCACTGCTTCCAGTAGTACGGGTGTATTGGTGGTTGGCCCCAGTGAAAGCAAACAGGCTGGCCCCCTCAACCTCACGCCCCGTAATAAGGCATACTATATATTTATTTATTTATACTACGGGTGTCGTACCGAGGTTGAGTCTCCATTGGGGGCCGATAAAAAGCCCCGAAGAAAAGCCTTGCCAGCCAGGGTACTTCAGGAGGACCCCAAGCTCTGCTGTCTGAGACACAACCAATTGTATAGCCTGCCTCCTGCGACGCAAGGGGAACTTGCTTCTGGTCATTGGACCCTCCCCAAGTTGCGTCCTGAACAACCCTGGTTACCGCCCCTGCATGGGTAGCGACTTCAGTACATCAGGCGTACTGCCAAGCAAATCGGAGGAGCAAAGCGGGTGCGCAAATCGGGCGAGCAAAGCGGGTGCGCTGCAGGCCCTAAGGGTTTGGCTTGCAAAATTGCATTTCAACCGCAACAACTGACGTAAGCATACGGCAGGCAGCTCATCAAACTAGCAAAGGCAGTCACCTTGTATCCGAGTCAGGTTTCAGACAAGTTGTATTTGCAGTCACGTCACCTCATCTTCCAGGCAGATGTAAGTCAACCTGCGCCCCTAACCAGGTGATGTTTGGATTCGGCAGTCCAGTCACCTCGAAGGAAAAGGCTGTCACAGACTGAGGGTGCACAACCCCAATTTATGAGGTAACGACGCAACTATGTACCATAGCGCGGTATACGAGACACACATTCCGCAAGAACAGCCAAGAGGGCAGCAACAAGGTTAGACACACCGCACACCGCACACAAAAACCCCTAGTGACAGCGAGGATCTGAAGTCCACGAGATCTGCCAATAAAGCAGGTCCACTGGTCCAGGTGAAGCAAAAACCCTAGTGACACCAGGGATTCCCATCCCCGACTCAAGGGCGGTCACACCCTTGTTGCAACCAGCGGATTTGGCTCACGATTCGTGCTACGCGACGGGCTTGGGAGAGGTCGCGGGTTCAAATCCAGCAACTCCCCTCATGTCGACTGAGGATGCAGCGTCCTGAACAACCCCGCTGCCAGCATGACCAGTTGATCACTTCCATCCAAACCCAGGGGCGTCATCTCGCATGCCTCTTCCTTGTTTGCCTCCTCCGAGAAGTCTTTAAACTGTCTAATCTGCTTTGTGCGCTCTCTGGTTCTCGAGAGTATCGCACGGGGGATCTTGGAATAGGCTGACTCACGGTGAGCAGCCCAGTGTTGGCTGAAAAAACATGTAACAATCCAATTGAATCCTATCACAGGACTGCGGTATACCTCAACTACCTTCACTTAGGTTACCTACGTGACTAGGTCCCTTCTTGTGACGATGCATTGTAGACTTCTCCTCTACAGTTAGTGTCTGCCTTCAGATTGGAGCTACATGACCTACCACAGGACTGTTGTCTACCTTCTAAAAAACATGTAACAATTCAAATTCAAAATCTATGAACAGGATGTCAGAGCCCCCAGTCCCCAGCATTCCGGTCCAGATGAGGCAAGGTACCATCATTCACCAAGAATGATCACTTCCAACACCAGCGTTCAAAAAGAACAAATGATTACTCCCATCCAAACACAGGGGCGTCATCGTCATCACCTCCAGCATCTTGCCGTTGGAGCTTACTGGCTTTGTCATCACGCCCCGGTATCTGCCTCGATGCACTACCACCCTGCACATGTGTGTAAGCATGTGTGTGTTTGTGTGTGTGTATGTTTGTCTGTCTGTCTGTCTGTCTGTCTGTCTGTCTGTCTGTCTGTCTGTCTGTCTGTCTGTTACAGTCCAGGGGTATGTATGTTACAGTCCACACATGCGAAGATTGGGTTGGGTTGGTTGCATGGTAAGCAAGGATGCAAAACAACTATTTCCGATCAATTTGTCGCTTGAGGTTGCCCGCCTCTGTCCATTTCAGGTCTTGATGCGGGGCCACGTCCGGGGGCCATGACAGGTCGGCGAGATTGTCTAAACGGGGTAGCCTTTTTCGTTTTCGTTTTGGTGGTGGTGGTGGTGGTGTGTATGGGGGTGTGTGTGGGGTGTGTGTGGGGTGGGGTGGGGGTGGTGGAGGGGGGCAATGAGTGGGGGGATGCCACTTTAGTTTGGGGATTTATTATTCAGTAAATGCTTACTGGGATACGATTCTTTTTTAGCCCTCCCTATCACGGTTGGGCAAGTCCCTTTAGCCTATTTGGCCTACTCTTGGACTGTAACATAGATGCATACATACAATTCCATTCCAGTTCTTGATGCGGGGCAGGGGCACTATTTTCTGCGACGTGTCGCCATTCCGTCGCTGCATGAGTCCAGCTAGGGTCCAGCATGGGTCCAGCTAAGGTCCAGCATCCAGGAGTCCAGCTATGGTCCAGCATGGGCCAGCTAGGGTCTAGCATGGGTCCAGCTAAACTAGCCGGAAATGCCCCCCCGAACTCCATTGGCTCCACGCTTCACGCTCCACAGGGTTCGGGGGGCAGCGCATCGCACTGGGGTCGCACCGAACCTCTCAATTTGCTACGTGTCGCACGAAAAACAAAACAGTGGGCAGGGCGTTGCCAACCACGCAACCACCCGAAAACAGTGGGCAGGGCGTTGCCAACTGCCCCAACCACCCGAAAACAGTGGGCAGGGCGTTGCCAACCGCCCCAACCACCCCAAAACAGTGAGCAGGGGCTCACCCCCTACAGGGCGTTGCCAAACTAGGACATTGGAAAACTAGGGCTTTTTCAAACTAGAGAAGGCACACATGTCATGTAACTATGTAAGATGTGTTGAATTGAATTGAATTAAATTGTTACATGGTTATTCAGCGGATGATTTGGATTTGGGTTTTCAAAACATTTCATAGTTCGAAGTTTGTACCTCAAACTTGAAAATTTGGCCTGAGAATTCTGACATTTTGGCCTGAGAATCGACCATTCTGAGACTTGTTCGAAAATTTGCCTGAAAAGTTGACGTACGAACTACTAACAACAAGACCCAAATTCGAATCATCTGCAGAATTGCTATAACCTACCCCCTGGAAGATGTATTGCAAGATAAGAAAATATAAACACGTATACAACAATTAAATGAATATTGCAAGATTTAACAATATAAAATGCGAGGGGGGGGCAAGAATAAAGTTGGCAGACCGCATGTTCGGAAGTTGTTATATTGACCACAGGGAACCCCCCCCCCCCCCCCCCCCCCCCCCCTCCCCCCCTTTGAGACCTCATATCTGAACACCCAGACAGTATATCATAGTGAAAGGGGGGTCCATGAGCATCATCTCGTCAAGGCCTTTCCAACCATACAACCAAAAGATACAAATATCAAGTTTGGACAAAGTTATTTAGATTCCAGTATTTTTACAACTTTCTTCAGCGCTCGGCAGTCGTCCGCACCCTTGGAGGAGATCACTAAGGTACGTAAAGGACTGAAGGCGCTATTTATCTGTCTACCGTATCTAACTTTATCATCATCATTATCATGGCTTAATCGACTCAACTTGTATTCTGGAGCCTGATGGTCTGCTCAGGTGGTTTGTGTGTGTGTGTGTGTGTGTGTGTGTGGTGGTGTGTGTGTATGTGTGTGTGTGTGTGTGGGGGGGGGGGGGGTCCACTGCTTTAGGAACCTCGTAGGGGACCAGAGTTCAGAACGCGCATCCAAACGCGTTGCGCGCGCGCCTTTTTCGCCCCCCGCTCGTGCGAAGCTGGGCGCGAAGGTCTGGGTGACGTCCAGCCTGGCGTCCAGCCTGGATGTACCTTCCAGGAGATCCACCTATTACACCCTGCGTGTAACTTACTAACGAATGCAGATTCGCACTCCTCTCGTCGAGACGTACTCATTGGTGTACCTCACGCTCAAAAATTTGCACTGGCAAGAAAGTTACACGAGGTACAAATACAATTGGGAAAACGGTCGGACCCCCCCCCCCCCCCCCCCCCCTCGTATCTCGGCCGCCCGTGGGTGTATCGACATGATTTTTTGTATCCACTATTGCTCGCGGTTCTCTATCCATATCGAACATGCGGTACGAAATCTTTTTCCTTGCCCCCCCCTCGATAAAATGTATACAAAATTAAAATGTACCTTGCGAGATTAAACAATATAAAAATGGATACAGAATTAAAATGTATATTGCAAGATTAAACAATATAAAAATGTATGCAAAATTAAAAATGTATTTTGCAAGATTTATAGGCACACATTCTTTATCGATTTAAATACAGGTCATGTCAAGAAAATATAACATGTTGGTGGTTGGTGGTTGGAGTTGGTGGTTGGTGGTTGGTGGTTGGTGGTCGCAGGTGGTTGGTGGTTGGTGGTTGGTCGCAGCGCAAGCAAACAGGCTGACCCTCTCAACCTCACATCTCGTAATAAGGTGAACAATTTATTTATGTTTATATTAAAAACAGAACACGGGGGGAGGTGAGAGGGGAGAGGGGGTGGGGTGGGTGAAGGAATAGGATGTGAGGGGGGTGGGAGGAATGGGGTGGGAGGGTATGGGGATGGAGAGGGGGGTGGGGTGGGATGGGATAGGATAGGATGGGAGGGGGGGGGGGAAGACACAATGCACCTTGGATTGCTATTTCTTGCCAAAAAGAACACGTGTGAAAGACACTTGAAATTGAACTTGGTGACATAGCTTCAGCCAGCAATTTGGCTGCTCGCTGTCTACGGCAGTAGAAAACAAATACCAGGAAATGTGTAAACAAATTGAATTGAATTGAATGACACAACACACCTTGGGTTGCCATTTCTTGCCCAAGATTCGACCCTCCACTGGTGCTGATAGAGGCGGAGGCAACGACGCTTACGCTGATGGGTGGGGTGGGGTGGGATGGGATGGGATGGGATGGGATGGGATGGGATGGGATGGGATGGGTTGGGTTGGGGTGGGGTGGGGTGGGATAGGATGAAAGGGGGGGGGGAGGACACAACGCACCTTGGGTTGCCATTTCTTGCCCAAGATTCGACCCTCCACTGGTGATGATAAAGGTGGAGGCAACGACGCTTGCGCTGATGGGTGGGGTGGGCTGGGTGGGGTGGGGTGGGGTGGGATGGGATGGGATGGGATGGGATGGGATGGGATGGGATGGGATGGGATGGGATGGAATAGGATGAGAGGGGGGGGGAAGACACAACGCACCTTGGGTTGCCATTTCTTGCCCAAGATTCGACCCTCCACTGGTGCTGATGATAGAGGCGGAGGCAACGACACTTGCGCTGATGAGTGGGGTGGGATAGGGTGGGGTGGGGTGGGGTGGGATAGGATGAAAGGGGGGGGGGAGGGCACAACGCACCTTGGGTTGCCATTTCTTGCCCAAGATTCGCCCCTCAACTGGCGGCGGAGGCAACGACGCTTGCGCTGAGCCATCCGGATCTTGCATACTACCAGCTCGTCCACACACATCAGAACTTGCACGTTCAGATTCGTTGCTCACGTAGCTGAACATATATGTCCGTGTGGATGCGCCAAAGCGGATTTCGTCCCCAGGCCGGAGCTCCCTTGGAGCGTGCTGCGAGACAAGGCAATCATTAATACTGTATTATATGCATACGTTTATACGGTCATACGTTTATACGGTCATACGGCATATACAAAAAAACGTTTGCTTCCCAACCCACTCTGAATCACTGTTTATGTTTTGGGCTACGCGTAGCAGCTTCTACTCAGCCCCCTTTCCCCATCTTCGGGCCAGACCTGGAGCTAGCTAGTGCGTCTGAAAGGCAATGTGACAGGCAATCAATAAATAATTAGGGATCAACCCTAGGAGTGTGCTGCGAGACAAGGCAATCATTAATAATTAGGGATCGACAATATGATATCATATAATATCATGTCATCATATGATATCACATGATGCCGGCGGTCTGACTAGGTAACTTTGGCCTGGGGCGTCATATCATATGATATTAAATCATACAATTTGTGTATGATATCATATGATACCAACCTCGTCTTTTGTCAACATCATATGAATTGCCGTTCCCTATTAATAATGTATTATTTGCATACGTTTAAACGTTCATACGTTTATTCGCTCATACATTTATATGGTCATACGTTTATACGGCATATACAAATAAAAATATACATTTGCTTCCAAACCCTAATAATACACTAATCACTCTGAATCACTTTTTATTTATTGGGCTACGTGTAGCAGCTTCTAATCGGCCCCCTTTCCCCGTTCTCGGGCCAGACCTGGAGCTAGCTAGTGCGTCTGAAAGGCAATGTGACAGGAAATCCCATGTTTCTTTTTTGGGCTACGCGTAGCAGCTTCTACTCAGCCTCATTTCCCGTCCTCGGGCCAGGCCTGAAGCTAGCTAGTGCGTCTGAAAGGCAATGTGACAGGCAATCCCATGTTTCTTTTTTCGGCTACGCACAGCAGCTTCTACTCAGCTATGCCCACACAGAAACAAATTCTTGAAGCTATGCCCACATTAAAAACAGTCTTAGTTAGTATCGACTTACATTGATGGTTGGCCCCAGTGAAAGCAAACGGGCTGCCCCCCTCAACCTTATAATACAGCGTACTATTTGTTTGTTTATTTGATTGTTTATCTATCTCAGAGACATGTATTTATTTATTTATTTATTTATTTATCTCAGAGATATTAATTTATTTATTTATCTCAGAGATATTAATATATTTAATTATCTCAGAGATACCGGTATGCATTTCTTTATTTATCTCAGAGATTGATTTTGGCGGAGCCCCCTCTTCAAGGGGATGGGAGTCCCCAGGTCTACCCATTTGTCCGACCGACCAACCGACCAACCATCCAACCATCCGTCTGACCGAGACGAAGCCTGACACGTCACCCAACGGCCTCGTAACAAATTCGCTTCTGTTGCCACCTGTCGCTCCGTTGCGATCACTCTCCGCCATTTTTTAGCGTCGCATATAACTTGATTTACTAATGAGATATCCAGATACACCGGAATGCATTTCTTCATTTATCTCTGAGATATGCATTTCTTTATTTATCTTCGAGACAGGTTTGAGACATTGTTTTTTTACTAATGAGATATCCTGAAATATCTGTTGTTTTATGTTATTTTTACATTTTTATTGACTTATTTATTTCTGTATGTATCTCTAGGACAATTTTTTTGTATCGACTTACTGGTGGCACCCATGCGCCGTCAGGGTTTTATCGACTTACTGGTGGCACCCATGCGCCGTCAGGGTTTTATCGACTTACAGGTGGCACCCTTGCGCCGTCAGGGTTTTATCGACTTACAGGTGGCACCCTTGCGCCGTCAGGGTTTTATCGACTTACAGGTGGCACCCTTGCGCCGTCAGCAAATGTTCCGTGTGCACTGTTGAGGTCGATTAAGAAGCATCGGGCACTCGGTAGGCTGTCAGGGTCTGAGTCAGAGGGCCCTCGAAAGCACAGCGCTGCGTGCTGCCGTGATATTGATGGGTGTTCAGTGAGCACGTCCGCACATGCGTGGCGCCCAAAGACGGTGGCAGCCTGTGTGAGTGTGTGATGGGGTTGGGGTTGGGGGAGTAGTGTTGGTGTTGGTGTTGGTGTTGGTGTTGGTGTTGGTGTTGGTGTTGGGGGGGGGGGGGGGGGGGGGGGGTCTGAGTCAGAGGGCCCCCGAAAGCGCAGAGCTGCGTGTTGCCGTGATATTGATAAGTATTCAGTGAGCACGTCCGCACATGCGTGGCGCCCAAAGACCGTGGCAGCCTGTGTGAGTGTGTGTTGGGGTTGAGGTGCTGGGGGGGGGTGGGGGGGGTAGGTGTTGGGGGGGTTGCAGGGCTGGGGTTGGGGGGGGTTGTAGCTTTGGGGGGGGAGTTTTGGGGTTTGGGGGTGTTTGGGGTTCGGGGTTTGAGGTTTGATGGGGGGGGGGGGGGGGGGTAGGGTTTGGGTTTGGGAAATTGGGGCTTGGAAAGAAGCAGGCAGAGCATTACTTAGTAGGTCAGCGCTAGCAATAGTAAATTCGACTCATTTTATTCATACCTTGGCAAATAGGCTGTAGCCCTTTGCACCAGCTGGGTTGGCTGGCTGGGTTGGTTGGGTTGGTTGGGTTGGTTGGGTTGGTTGGGTTGGTTGGGTTGGGTTGGTTGGGTTGGTGTGGTGTGGTGTGGTGTGGTGTGGTGTGGTGGGTGGTGTAGTGTGGGTTGGGTTAGTGTGGTGTTGTGTAGGTCAACCGCTCATCTTGGTAAGGGGCATCCTTTACACCAGCTGGGTTTCCTTGAATAGGAGATGACCGCCCTATGACAGTAGTGGTGTGGTATTGTGTGGTGTGGTATTGTGTGGTGTGGTGTGGTGTGATGTAGGTCAACCGCTCATCTTGGTAAGGGGCATCCTTTACACCAGCTGGGTTTTCTTGAATGGGAGATGACCGCCCTTTGCCAGAAGTGGTGTGGTGTGGTGTGGTGTGGTGTGGTGTGGTGTGGTGTGGTGTAGGTCAACAGCCCACCTTGGTAAGGGGCACTAATTGCACGAGCTCAGTTCCCTTGAATAGGAGATGACTGCCCTATGCCAGTAGTGGTGTGGAATGGTGTGGTGTGGTGTGGTGTGATGGTGTGGTGTGGTGTGGTGTGATGGTGTGGTGTGGTGTGGTGTGGTGTGGTGTGGTGTGGTGTGATGTGATGTGATGTGATGTGATGTGATGTGGTGTGGTGTGGTGTAGGTCAACCACCCACCTTGGTAAGGGGCACTCTTTGCACGAGCTCAGTTCCCTTGAATACTTGCAAGCAGGCAGCCCCAGGGGGGGGGCTCCTAGCCCATGCGGGGGGGTTGTAGGGAGGGGGGCCTGGGGCGCCAGGCTGAGTGCCAGGCTGTGAGGGTGGGGGGGGGGGCGGCTGGAGGGGCTAACCTAGGGGGCATTCCAATTCCAGGCTGAGCGCCAGGCTGTCTGGGTTGGAGGGGTCCTCCAAGGATTGCTGGAGGGGCTAACCTAGGGGGCATTCCAATACCTAGCCGACCTGCTCCCGCCGCTTCTGCGCTGGCAGCGGAGTTCGGCGCAACGTTTGGCCCTGATGATGATGCTGAGGGGGGCGGCGGGGCCGCGAAAGAAGGCGGTAGTGGCCTGACCACGAAAGTGGGCGGGGGTGGGTAGGCGGCTGACGATGTTGAAGGGGCTGGCCGGACCTCGAAAGCAGGCGGGGGTGGGTAGCCTGCTGATGATGGTGAGGGGGCTGACCGGGCTGTGAAAGTAGTTGGGGGGGGGTAGCCTGCTGATGATGCTGCGGGGGGTGGTGTGGCCGCGGAAGAAGGCCGGGGTGGCGGGGCAGCGAAAGAAGGGGGGGGGGGGGTAGTCCGCGAAAGAAGGTGCGGGTGGTAGGGTGGCGGAAGAAGGTGCGGGTGGCGGGGCCCCAAAAGATGGTGGTGGAGGTGGGGGGGGCATCATCCTCACCTCCTCGTTCTTTTTCTTCTCTATGATTTGCTCCTGGAGGGTGAGTGGATGCAGTAAAGGATATGTTTTTGTTTGGAAGGGATATTTTTTTGGGGAGTCAGGGATTTGTTCTTCAAATCTGCAAGTTATTTCTTCTGTTTTTTTTGACAGGTGAGGGATTTGTTTTTGTTTGTCAGGGATTCATTTTTTTGTTTGTCAGTTTTTTTTTGTAGTCAGGGATTTGTTTTTCAAATCTGCAATTGTTTTCATTTATTTTTGTTTCTCAGGGATTTTTGTTTTGTTTGTCAGTTTTCTTGCAGTCAGGCTGAGTCAGGGATTAGTTTTTGTTTGACAAGGATTTGTTTTTTTAAGTCAGGAAAATGTTTTTAAAACAAATTCTTCTATTTATTTTTGTTTGTCAAAGATTTGTTTTTCTTGCAGTAGGTTGAGTCAGGGATTTGTTTTTCAAACCTGAAAGTGGGTTTTTTCTAGTTTTAAACGGGGTCAAAAGTAGCGATCACTATAAATAGCGGGGAAAACAATCCCTGTGTGCAGCGTTTTTGTGTGTGCAAAAACAGGGTTGCATCCATGGTACTTCCATTGAGCAAATTGGCCAGCGCTTTAGCGCACTTGAACTAAAAAAACTCTGCTTTGCATTGCAAAAAACTCTGCTTTGTAGTGCAAAAACTTTGCTTTGTAGTGCAAAAAGCACAAAAATTGCTTGCTGCGCCCACAGAGGGTTGCAAAAAACTGTGCGAAACGCGCAATGGGGCTCAAAAAGGCAGCGCGCCAGCGCGCTAAAGCACGTTCTTGGATGTACCCTGCTTGCATCGCAACTTTTGCTACACAACTGGACCTGCAGAATCCTGGAAAAACTGAGGGTTTGCCAACGGGGAAAGAGTTGGAAAGGACAGGGAAGGTGTGTGCATGAACTTGAACTTGGTAACATGGCTCCAGCCAGCAATTTGGCTGCACACCGTCTTCAGTAATAAAAGCAATATTACTCAAAGGGTATCAGGGGGTATTTGACCCTGGAGGGCAAGTGTGTGCCAAAAGGGAATGGGTTGGCAAGGACAGGGAAAGTGTGTGCACTTGAACTGGATCTTGGTTACACGGATCCAGCCAGCAATTTGGCTGCTCGCCGTCTTCGGCAGCAAAAGCACTCTTACCCAATGGGTGTCACTGGAGGCGTGTTGTGAGGGCCATAAACACACCACACGCGTCAAAGGTTACAGGGGCGAATATATATATTTGGTATATCTACAACATATGAAGTTACATCAGATAGACACCGGAAAATCCAGTCGAAGCGCCTGCAATATGATGTGGTGCCCTATGCCATAATTGTAAAACCATATTTTGATTTTTGGGGCGAAAGACTAATTGAACCATCTAGTAGCTGGTTCCCTCTGAAGTTTCCCCCAGGATAGCTGGAGCTTGATTCAGTTGTATCAGGTAAAGCGAATGAGTAGAGGTTCGGGGGATGTAACATCCTTCACCTATTCTCAATCTTTAAATAGCTACTATCATATGATGCCGGCAGTATGACAAGGCTAAAGTTATTATTTATATACAATATCATATGATGCAGTTTGTATGATATCATATGATATCATACTCACCTTTGGTCAACATCATATGATTTGCCGATCCCTAGATATGGTACATGTCCCACCCACTGTTTCATTTATGGGCTACGCGTATCAGCTTCCAGCCAGCTACAATAGCTAGCCACTGGGTCTAGCCCAAAGCTTCCATTTGCATGGAGTCTAGTAGGAGCAATAGACAAGTATATAAATAAATACATAAATAAATACATAAATAAGTACATAAACAAATAAATGAATAAATACATAAATACATAAATACATAAATAAGTACATAAACAAATAAATGAATAAATACATAAATAAGTACATAAACAAATAAATGAATAAATACATAAATAAGTACATAAACAAATAAATAAATAAATGAATAAATTCATAAATAAGTACATAAACAAATAAATGAATAAATGAATAAACAAATGAGCAATGCCAATATTTAGACGCACTAGCTAGCTCCAGGTTTGGCCTAAAGATGGAGGAAAGCAGCTGCCTAGAAGCTGCTACACGTCGCCCAAAAATGAAGCAGTGACCTCACCTTCTCACTGGCCATTGACATACCCGTAATGTCGACTTTCAGGTGCACTGGCTAGCTCCAGGATTGGCCTAAAGATGGGGGAAAGGAGCTGCCTAGAAGCTACTACGCGTCGCCCAAAAATGAAGCAGTGGCCTCACCTTCTTACTGGCTACGATGGCCCCCTCTTTCAATGATGCCACTACATCATACCCATCTATAGCCCTGACCCTCTACCCCCCCCCCCCCCCTCCCCCCCCCTACCCCCCCAACAGACCACACGCTGCACACTACCCACTACACAAAGGCCCACCTTGGTATATGCGTCCATGATGCCCATTCCTGAAACTAAGTAGTTGACCAAGTAATCCTCTCTCAGTGATGCTACTAACTCCTACCCCCCACCCCCCATCCCAACCCTCCGGGGCTCCGCACTTTGCGCTCCGCCCTATACCTTGCTACACCACAATCCTGAAACTAGGCTTTTGTTTCAACTTTTGTAGCTGAAACTAGGCTTGTGTTTCAACTTTTGTAGCTGAAACTAGGCTTGTGTTGCAACTTTTGCAGCTGAAACTAGGCTTTTGTTTCAACTTTTGTAGGTGAAACTAGGCTTGTGTTTCAACTTTTGTAGCTGAAACTAGGCTTGTGTTTCAACTTTTGTAGCTGAAACTAGGCTTATGTTGCAACTTTTGCTACACAACTGAACCTACAGAAATCCGAAAAAGAAAACAGCGATGATCCATGTCCCACCTTCTTCGCAGAGGGCCTGCTAAACGAAATAAACCCAACATGGTGGCCATTCTCCAGCATGTACACATGCATGCAAACGGGAGGGTTCCCTCAATCTCACTCATGTGGCATGGCGTAATATTTTTTAATTAAAAAACAAAAATGTCCCACCTTCTTGCTGGCTACGATCTCAACCTTTTCAAACTTAGACGTTTTGTCAACTGCGACGAAAGCACACGTGCTGATATGAGTATTTGGGTAGATTGAACAATTTGTCAGTTGCGACAAAAACACAAGTGCTGATATCAGTACTGTGTGTGTGTGTGTGCGTGTTTATTATAAAGGAAAGCACTAATGGTTGCTAGTATACAAGTGCAGTGCAACACATTGTGAGGTAATGTGAGTGTGTGGGGGGTTGGGGGGGTTGGGGGTTGGGGTTGGGGGTTGGGGGTTGGGGGGGGTTGGGGGGGGGGGGGGGGTCTTAGCATTATAAAACACTCTTTGCCAACATGTTGGTTGGGTGTTGCCGCCATCATGGTTGGTTGGTTGGTTGGTTGGTTGGTTGGTTGGTTGGTTGGTTGGTTGGTTGGTTGGTTGGTTGGTTGCGTGGGTGGGTGTAGCCACCATCAGGCCCAAGATCAGGCTCACTTTATGTCACGTGTACACATACATACAGCGTGGGCAGGGACACACTGATGTGGTAATTATTATACAAGTGCAGTGCAACACATTGTTGGGTAATGTGAGTGTGTGTGTGTGTGTGTGTGCATGTGTGGTGGTGATGGTGGGGGTGTGTGTGGGGGGGGTCTTAGCAGTATAAAACGCTCTTTGCCAACATGTTGGTTGGGTGTAGCCACCATTAGGCCCAAGATCAGGCTCACTTTATGTCACTTGTACACATACATACAGCGTGGGCAGGGACACACAAATGTGGTGACTGGCAAACAAGTGCAGTATCCCCGTTCGACGAATGGATCAGTGGCAGAGCTCCTATAATGACGTAGGTGCCGGGTTCAAATCCCCACGGGTGCGCTTAAGTGTTTGCGGTCGCTGTCAACCGCCATGGTAGCTTTGTCCAGGTAAAGTAGCATCGTGTTCCCTACCGCCGTTAGACGGGGCTCCTAAATACCACGCCCCACCAGGCGTTCTCATTTCAAGTGCAGTGCAACACATTGCTTGCACATTACTTGCACGTTTTACTAGCTTGCATAGTTCGACATGTGACACACTCTCTGTGCCGGTGTAGGCAAATAGATTGTAAGCAAGGCCAGTGTTCGCCAAGAGAGTGGGAGCATGTTCAAATGTGCATGCAAGTATTGTAAAAGTAATGTGCACGTAATGTGCAAGTAATTTGCATGTAATGTGTAGCACTGGCCAATGTTAGCAAGGCCCTTGTGCATGCAAGTAATGTAGAAGTAATGTGCGCGTAATGTGCAAGTAATTTGCATGTAATGTGTAGCACTGGCCAATGTTGGCAAGGCCCTTGTGAGGAAGTCCGGTGTAAGGCAGGCTGGCTGGTGTAAGCCAGGAGAGTGTAAGCAAGGCTGGTGTGAGCAAAGCTGGTGTATGTTGCTTTCTTTACTTACACCAGCCATTCAACTGCAGGTTATCCACTGACAGTTACACACTGCCAGGTGACAGGTAATGCACTGATTATCAACTTGGGTGCAACAGCACCCAACAACCTAGGTGTGCGTCTGTGTCTTGGTCTCCTGGACTTACCACCTGCTGCGACAAATCCACCTAGACCCCGCTCGGCTACTTTACCGATGCCCTGCCTCATGCGGTTTGCTTGTCTCCGATCGCTCCGGATATCATCATCCGCGCCTGTCCAGCGGTCCATCGCGTGAGATGAGAGAGGACTAGTGGGAGCGTGGGTTACACCGTGTGTTACTGGCGCTAAGATCCTTGGATTCGGAACAGCCCGTCAGATTGGGTGATCTTATATCTGGAAGTCGGTGAGCAGCCCAGAGTTGGCTGATAACCCATGCGCAAATTATTTGTCTTCTTGAATTTGGTTCAGCCCGTCGACTCCGCCCATGCGGATTGATGAAATTTTCACGGTCGGTTTCTCGGTGACGAGGACAGCCCAGGGTTTGGGGTAAGGGGTCACTCAACCGTCCCTCCGTCCATATATACGATGCGAAAACAGGGACACGAATGCCCAAAAATCACGACGTGATTATTCCTGCTGGCCGAAAAATGCTCTCGTCCACTTTCTGGATAATCTGCACATGGGATGTGGTCAGGGATGTTCAAACCAACGGATTGAGGCGTAAATGTTTTCAAATCTACCGTACAGATCATAGCCAAATATATGTTCCATGAGTCATGAGCCAGAAACGACGTTTACGACGTAAACGACCCCCAAAGCTGTGTTTAAAACTTGAAACCTCACGTGTTCAGCAACTCTGGATAAGGTAGGCAGGACAGCCAGATCTGAGCTCCGACCTGGACATGTCTTTAGACTGTCTAAATCCATCTGATTGCATTCTGTACTCAGGAGTGTGGTGTGTGGTGAGGAGGGTTGTTCAGGAGGACCCCCACCTCTGCGTCCCGAGACGCAACCAATTGAAATTGAAATTGAAATTGTTATATCGAGACGCAACCAATATTACAGCCTGCGTCCTGAGAAGCAACCGACCCTCAACCGACCCATAACCGACCCATAGCGACGCAACAGACCCTCCCCTCGTTGCGTCTTAGGACGCAACGGACCCTCAAACGTTGCGTCTGCGACGCACGACGCAGCGTCCTGAACAACCCTGGTGGTGAGGTGGTGGTACGTTGTGTGGTGTTTATACTCCCAATGTTTAATACACCTGCAGACGGTGAGCAGCCTGAAGGCCGATATACCATGGAGTAAATAAGATTAAATACAATCCAACTCAAAGCAATGCAAGATAAAGAGCTTGAAGGCTGAACCACTGAGGCCATGTATCAAGGTACTACATTTTGTCAAATTGGTCAGCGATTTGTAGTGGAAAAACGAACAAACATCCACAGGGGGTTGAAAACCTGAGCGAAACGCGCAGAGGGGCTTAGACAGGCAGCATTGGCACCGCGCAGCCGCGCAGTCGCGCACGCTTAGTAGTACCCTGCATGTATCAGAGTTGTTCACGCTTCCTATCCCTATCGCTACCCAAGACCCCTTTGTTGCCAAAATGTTCGCTACCTGAGACCCCCGAACCACCCAGCTCTTCAGGGGCGCCGCCTTGGGAACATCTCGGGGCGACCCTACTTAAGCTACCAGGACTCTGTCCCTGAAGGAGGCCTAAACCCATGAAGCTACGAGGTAAACCACTTTATGAACTGAAAAACGCCGCCACGTACCAGTATCCAAGCATGGCATGAGTGTATTTGTACAATCCAGGGGTCGTTTTTGTTTACTGCCGAATTTATGGAACAGTTCAAGATGAAAACCATGTGGTCTTTGAATATACTTACGAAGCCTTGCTGAATTCGAGAAGCAAGTATGAGAACCTGATTTCCCAATCTGAGAGCAAAATGATTCATCTACATCACCTGAAGTGCAATCCAGCACGGTGACTATAGCTAGCTCCGGCTTACGCTATGGTGTCCTTAACTTCACGTCCTGTGAGTACCGGTTCTACACGGATGTAACAATTTCAATTTCAATTGCAATTGCAATCCAGCAGTTGAAGGTCGAAAGAGGCTTCCTTTATTCATCCATGAATGTACCATATGAAGAGACTGGATCAAGTATTTTTGATACTGGTAGGTTTGAACAGGGTATGACTTTTTTTACTGTTTTTATCGTTCAGAAGAAGAGGAGAAAAAATGAAAAAGTGATTTGTCCGCGTTTACATTTTCCTGATAATCATTTTTTTACTGCCGAAGACGGCGAGCAGCCAAATTGCTGGCTGGGAGCCATGTAACCAAGTTCAAGTTTTGTTTACTGCCGAGGACGGCGGGCAGCCAAATTGCAGGCTGAAGCTATGTACCTGTAACCAAGTTCAAGTTTTTGTTTGCTGCCAAAGACGGTGAGCAGCCAAATTGCTGGCTGGGAGCCAAGTACCGTAACCAAGCACCAGTTTTTTTGGCGGAGCCCCCTCCTCAAGGGGGCGGGAGCCCCCATGTTTACCCATTTGTCCGTCCGACCGAAAAACTTGAAGCCCGACACGTCAGCCAACGGTCGCGCAACTAACTCGCTTCGGTCAGCTCCACCGTTGCCACCT
Organism: Chlamydomonas sp. ICE-L; assembly: GCA_013435795.1. NCBI lineage: Eukaryota > Viridiplantae > Chlorophyta > Chlorophyceae > Chlamydomonadales > Chlamydomonadaceae > Chlamydomonas > Chlamydomonas sp. ICE-L. The sequence continues at coordinate 31,244,456 of JACBWV010000626.1, forward strand.
TTCGTTCCGTTGCCAACACACTCCACCAATTTTCCGCGTCGCTTGTGACGCTGCATAGTACCTGTTTTTGTTAAAGTTGTGAAAGGACGTTCACCCCAGGAGGTGGGTCTCCCGACACACACCAGCGACACAAAGGATTCAGTTCGAATGGTGGTGCCCCTCCTACAATATGCAAAGTAGGCGCAGTTGAGGGGAACGACTGTGAATAAGAAATTACGAAATATTGAGCTGTTACAGCCTCTGGCTCGAAATTGAAAAAAACTAAAAAGCAAAGCGAGTGTCCTGGGCATGCCTGTGGACCCCCACGCACACGTCGTTAAACTGTCTATCAAATTTAGCCTCTCATCTGTATGTGCGCACACACACAAAGAAGCGCGCTATCACATACACAATTCTAGCCTATCATCTAGGTCTGTACAAACACAATCACATACAAAAAGCACGCTATTACAGACACAATTCTAGCCTATCATCTAGGTCTGTACAGACACAATCACACACTTCAAACCCTGTCACAATTCCTGGTTTCTGTGGCTATCGCACGGGGGGGGGGGGATTGTAGTCTGCAGCTGTTAAGACACCAAACTGCCGGTGTATAGAACCTTGCAACAATTCTGAAATTATATACACACACAAACACAGGTAGAGCATAGTTTTTATTTCAGCAACGAGCAGCAGCTTCTAGGTCCCTGAGCCAAGCACTGGGCTAAGCCCGAAGATTTTGACAGTTCTGGACAGCGGATTCTGTTAGCTTCCAGACACAGATTGCATTAGCTGTGGCTGAATATCCAGTCACGGGATCTGCCTAGAAGCTGCTGCTTTTAGCTGAGAAGAAAAACACGCAGGTTTTTAGCACATATGCTTTTTAGTTGTGAAAGGAATTTCACCACATGAGGTGGGTCACCCGACACAAACCAGCGAAACCGAGGATTCAGTTTGAATGGCGTTGCCACTCATACAAAATATAAGGCACAATAATCTCTGTCCCTAGAGCAGGTACAAGAAGAGCTGGATGCATGGAGGAGGTTGCACTGTTCCTACCAATGAACCTTGAACAGCCATCACTACGCTGGGCTGAAGTAATGTACAACACATAGCATAGCAGCAATTGCTAGGGCACACTGGTAATTTATATTTTTATGCGACGCGTCGCCATTCCGTCACTGCATGGTGACGCATGGGTCGCTGCATGGTCAGTGGTGACGCATGGTGTCACTGCATGGTGACACATCACCATTCTGTCACTGCATGGTCACTGCATGGTGACGCATGACCATTCTGCCACTGCATGGTGATGCATCACCATTCTGTCACTGCATGGTCACTGCATGGTGACGCATCACCATTCTGTCACTGCATGGTCACTGCATGGTGATGCATCACCATTCTGTCACTGCATGGTGACGCATCACCATTCTGTGACTGCATGGTCATGCATCACCATTCTGTCACTGCATGGTGACGCATCACCATTCTGTGACTGCATGGCCATGCATCACCATTCTGTCACTGCATGGTCACGCATCACCATTCTGTGACTGCATGGTCACGCATCACCATTCTGTCACTGCATGGTGACGCATGGGTCCGGCTCAACTAGTCAGGTAAGCCCCCCTGAACGCCCCGGGCTTTGCGGGGGATGAAGGGCAGCGCAGAACACTGGGGTCAGATGTGCAAGTATGTACAGCATGCAGATGCACTCTCCTCAACCCCGAAATGTTTTCTTACTGCCGAAGACGGCGAGCAGCCAAATTGTTGGCTAAAGCTATGTAACCAAGTTCAAGCTCAACCCCAGCCAAGGCAAGAGGCATAGGAGGACGGTGAGCAGCCCAGGCTTGGCTGAAAGCCGTGTAACAATACAAAATCTATAGGCCACCTTAGTGGCAAGGCATGCAAATTAATAGCATCTCATGTAAGATGCATTACCAATCAATCTAGGAAATAAAGAATGTGGGGGTGGATGGGGCCCAAAGGAGCTCGATAGTTTTTTTGTGTGCGGCGCGTCACAAATTGTGCGACTTGGTGCAACCCCCGTGCCCCAGGGGGTGGGGGGAACAGTTCTGACTAGTTTAGCCAGAGCCGTGCGACGCCATGCAGCAACAGAATAGCGAAGCGTCGTTGAGAAAAAAGTGGAGCTCGATCGGCACTTCATGACCCAATCAGTGAAATAAGTGTCAAATCAATAAGGGAATAAGACATACCAGAGAATTCAATTGGTGTAGCTGCTTTGTTTTCTGGCTGAGTCAGGTTGAGGGGAAGCAGCCCAAAACCTGATCATGAAAGAATGACGCTAAACTACAGCTCAGACTAGGAGCTACATAGTTCTTGTAACCAGTGAGGAAAACGTGGTGTCCGATAGGAGGACGTGAGGTTCGTTACCGCTCATTCCCCCCTATTGGACACCACGTGTTCCTCTTTGGTTACATTTCTTGTCAGGTAAGAGAAGCAGCTTCAAGGCAGCTCCCTGAACCAGCCACTGGGCTCAGCCCCAAGATTTTGACAGTTCTGGACAGCAGATTCTGTCAGCTTCTAGCAACACTAGGTTTGGCTGAATAGCCAGTCAGGGGAGCTGCCCAGAAGCTTCTGCTTGTAGCTGGGTGAAAAAGCTATTGGATTCACCCTTCATGTGCATATAATGCAGCAGTCTGCCTATGCAATAGATGCACAGGTATGCCTATGCAACACACACGTACAAATGGACCCACAATCTGAACACACACACACACTTCATGTGCATACAATGCAGCAGTATGCCTATGCAATAGATGCACAGGTATGCCTCTGCTGTAGGTGAGCAGGTATGCCTATGCCATAGACTTACTGCCAAGTTTGGTTTTGTGGGTCCCTAAAAATGAGACCATAACAGCGGTACATGTTGGTACCTTCGGAGTAATAAAGGAGATGCGTGCAAACTTCGCGCACAGTATAGGAGCCGTGCTGCAGCATGGAAGCAAAAAATAGGAGATCAAAGTAGCTGCATGTTGCTGCTAGGGCCTCTAAATCTGGAAAGGTAGATGGGAACTCCAGGCATGCATGGGATAGGTCCGACCAATGGGCCCGATAGGTCCGACCTATGGGATTGATGGGTCCGACCGATTCGATTGATGGTATCGACTGATGGGACCAGTGGGTCCGACCGATTCAATTGCTGGGTCCGACTGATAGGACCGATGGGTCTCGGTTGGAAACTTGGTTCCCATGGATAATTGGGGTTGGTAATCACTGTTTATTTTTGGGGCTACGTGTAGGAGCTCCTAGGCAGCTCCCTTCCAGCGTCCTTGGGCCTGATCAGAAGCTGATCTAGTGCTCCTGAAAGCTGACATGACGGGCACCCCAATGCAGCCAAAAGCTTTTGGCTTGGCCCAATGGCTTTCCCATGGAGCTGGCTGGAAGCCGCTAAGCATAGCCCCAAAAGGAAACAGTGCAACTATGCTGGTGGCAGCTGGGCACATGGCGGGGCTGGTGGGTCTGATCGACCGATACACTTGTACACAGTCTTGTAGTGAGTGTATGCGATCACAGACCGTTGGTTCAGCTGGTTCTTCACAATCCTGGCACAGTTGGGCTCGTATGCCAAGTAGTTCTCACGGCAGAGCAGCGCATTGAAATTGTACGCCAGGAAGGTTTCACACCTACAAGAAACCATGGTGGGCAGTCGTGCGTAAGTAAGGTGGTTACGTTCTTCTCTTTTAATGAGTGGATGCTAGATGCAAGTGACGGACAGATTGCTGATTAAGCTTTTTTCACAATCTGTGCGCAGTTGGGCCCATATGCCAAGTTACTCTCACGGCAGACCAGCTCATCGAAGCTGTACGCCAGAAAGGTTTCACACCTGCAAGAGACCATGAAAGACAGTCATGCAAAAGTAGAGGGGTAACTTTTCTCTTGTAATGAGTGGATGCAAGGAAGAGAAGGATAGATCGCTGGTTCAGCTTGTTCTTCACAATCCTAGCACAGTTAGGCTCGTATGCCAAGTAATTCTCACGGCAGCCCAGCACATTGAAATTGTACGCCAGAAAGGTTTCACATCTACAAGGGACCATGATAGACAGTCATGCAAAAGTAGAGGGGTAACTTTGTTTTCTCTTTTAATGAGTGGATGCAGTCTGCAAAACCAAGTAAACCCAAATAACATAGTAGCCATTCTCCAGCATGTACGGTACATGCAAACGGGAGGGTTCCTTCAATCTCATGTCCTGTGGCAGCTCGTACTAATTTTCAATTTCCAATGAGTGGATGCCAGACGCAAGTGAAGGATTAATAGCTGATTAAGCTTGTTTTTCACAATCTGTGTGCAGGTGGACTCATATGGAGGGAACGGCAGTATGATACCATATGATATCTTATGATGCCGGCAGTCTGACTAGGTTAAAGTTACCATTTTAATATATATCTTATGATGCAATTTGTATGATATGATATCATATGATAGCATACTCACCTTTGGCAAACATCATATGATAGCATACTCACCTTTGGCAAACATCATATGATAGCGTACTCACCTTTGGCAAACATCATATGATAGCATACTCACCTTTTGGCAAACATCATATGATAGCATACCCACCTTTGGCAAACATCATATGATTTGCCGATCCCTACTGATTAAGCTTGTTTTTCACAATCTGTGTGCAGTTGGGCCCATTTGCCAAACAGCACTTGCTGCAGACCAGCACATGCAACGTTACACGTTAATGGTAGCTTCGGGCCCAAAATACACAAACTTTAGCCCCTTTTCTTCAATTGCGGTGCTCATATGTGCTCTCGTGAGAATCTGTCCGGTGTAAATAAGTCTTATAATTGTGCGCAGTTAGGGTCATAAGCATGTGCCCATCGCCAGACCAGCACACTGAAGTGTTTTTTTAGTTGTGACAGGATTTTCTTTGTGGTTGTGAAAGGAGGTGGGTCTCCCTACAGAAACCAGCAACACGAAGGATTCAGTTTGAATGGCGTTGCCACTCCTACAAAACAATAGGCGCACTTCGGGTTAGCGGGAGATACTGACCCTCGACTAAACGAACATTCACCACTACCCCTGTACGCCAGAAAGGTTTCTTACCTAGGGTGTTTGGTGGTGGGTTTCCCATGACCCCAAACCAACGACCCCAAATAAACTCCATGACTCAAACCCACGACCCCAAACAAACTCCATGACTCAAACCCACGACCCCAAACAAACTCCATGACTCAAACCCACGACCCCAAACAAACTCCATGACTCAAACCCACGACCCCAAACAAACTCCATGACTCAAACCCACGACCCCAAACAAACTCCATGACTCAAACCCACGACCCCAAACAAACTCCATGACTCAAACCCACGACCCCAAACAAACTCCATGACTCATCCATTCTGGTCATGTCCCCATGAATAGACAGCCCCCAAGCAGTATGTAAACGATATCATGCTTGACAACCCTACCTATGACTCACCCATACTGGCCATGCTCCCATGCATAGACAGCCCCCAAGCAGTACTGTATTTCATGTATCTAAACAATATAATACTCGACAACCCTACCTATGACTCACTCAACCAAATCGGCTGCCCACCCTACCTATGCCTCACCCATACTGGTCACGCCCCCACGAATAGGCAGCCCCCAAGCACTACTGTCTTTCATATTATAAATGATATTAAACTTGACTACCCTACCTATGACTCACCCATACTGGTCATGCCCCCATGAATAGATAGCCCCTAAGCAGCCGGTGCCCTTCGGTGAAGCCTCAAACTGCTTGATGCATTCAGACTTGGACTTGTTGACAGCATACACAGTCTTGCTGGCATGGTAGCAGGCCATGTGTGAGAAGCCAAAGCCACCACAGGGACCTGTAGGTGTGGTGTGGTGGAGTGGAGTGGAAGCTGGATGTGTGTGTGTGTGTGTGTGTGTGTGAGGGGGGAGGGTGGGGGGCATGTCACCACCACATTCCATATGTGAGAAGCCAAAGCCACCACAGGGACCTGTGGGTGTGGTGTGGTGGAGTGGGAGCTGGATGGGGTGGGTGGGGTGGGGGTGAAAGCTGGCTGGATGTGTGTGTGTGTGTGTGGGGGGGGGGGGGGGGGGGGGGGGGGGGGGGGGGGGGGGGGGGGGGGGGGGGCATGTCACCTGTGAAACACACATGTATCTGAATGCATCTTATTGAAGTTGTGATGCGAAATACAGAATTAAAGAGGCAGCCAAAGCTGCTGTAAATTAGTTATCATAAATGCATAGTTTTGTACGCAAAATACAGAATTGAAGAAGAAGCCTAAGCTGCTGTAACTTAGTTATCATGCATAAGATCCACAAGCATGCATCTTATCCCATACCTTTGAGAGGAGGTGGAGGTGCACAAGGTTCCAGCTCTGGCTCTGATGGAGGAGTAGGAGATGGAAAGGCTGGCAGTGATGGATAGGCTGGCGGTGACGGGAATGCTGGGGCTGTTGGATATGCTGGGGGCAGTGGAGAAGGGGGAAAGGAGGGTAGTGATGGATACGCTGGTGGTGACGGGAATCCTGGGGATGTTGGATATGCTGGTGTTAGCGGAGAGGGAGGAATGGAGGGTGGTGATGTTTCAGCCTTGCACACGACTTGCCAGTACATAGCTTGGTCTGTCCGGTTGAAGTTGATGCCCACGTTTAACCCGCAGTCATAGTACAACACAGTGGGTCGGGTGTTCCTTTGGTTAAAAAACCACAAGGACGCACAGCACTTTTTGCTAGGGCCATCGGCACACGTGAAGTCGGTGAAGTTGAATTGCAGAAACCGGTAGACCGCCCCCCCTGGTTGGTCAAACTCAGGGCGTAACTGCTGATCCACCCAAGTTACCTCCCCCTGCTCTGAGTTGCTGGTATCATTGACCAGACCCAGCCACGTTGCGCTGCTACCATTGTAGAGGAAGTTCCCGGGGGGGAAGAGTGAGTCATCTCCAACAAAGAGGTCCTGATACTCTGCCACGTTGTTTAGAGTCAAGAGGGTTGCACCCGTTGAGTTACAGAAGTCAACTGCTGCCAAGAAGGAGTGGTCCGCATCAAAAGCAGCGGGGATGGAGTAGTGTGTGTACCTGTGAGTAGGGATGGAGTAGCGGGTGTGCATCACAGGTAGTGGGGATGGAGTAGTGTGTGTACCTGTGAGTAGGGATGGAGTAGCGGGTGTGCATCACAGGTAGTGGGGATGGAGTAGTGTGTGTACCTGTGATTAGGGATGGAGTAGCGGGTGTGCATCACAGGTAGTGGGGATGGAGTAGTGTGTGTACCTGTGAGTAGGGATAGAGTAGTGGGTGTACATCACAGGTAGTGGGGATTGAGTAGTGCGTCCACATCAAAAGCAGCGGGGATGGAGTAGTGTGTGTACCTCTGAGCAGGGTTGGAGTGCGAGTGGTCTGCATCAAAGGTAGCGGGGATGGAGTGGTGGGTCCGCATCAAAGGTAGTGGGAATGGAGTAGTTGGTGTCTATGCGAGCAGGGATGGAGTAGGGATGGTCCGCATCAAAGGCAGTGGGGATAGAGTAGTAGGTCTGCATCAAAGGTGGCGGGGCAGGCAGGGAAACACAAATTTTCCAACGACGCCTCGCCTTTCAGTCGCCATATGGTGATGCATGGGACTGGCTAAACTAGTCAGAAATGCCCCCCTGAGCCCCCCGGGCTCCACGCTCTGCAGAGTTTGGCGGGCAGCACGTCGCACTGGGGTCGCATTGAGTCGCTCAATTTGCAATGCATAGCACGATGGAAAATGTGAAGGCTGATCAAGACCCAAAGCAATCTTTCAACACTTAGTATCTTGAGGGAGGTCTCGTCAGCACCAGCACCTACTTGGCAATCATAACGGCATAATATAAATAAATAAATAATCATACCGGTAATAATAAATAATAAGCATAACGGCATAATATATTAAAATGGGAACATATGAACTAGGTATAACTGTATACCTGTAGTTGCCTCTGGTGACAGTCGTAGCTGACTCAGGGACCTGGTTGGCTTGCACCACAACTCCTGCAGAGGGGGGGGGGGAGGGGAGGGGGTATGTGTGTGCGTATATATATATATGTATGTATGTATTGAATGTATATGTGCATCGTGCATTCTGCTTGTTGCACTTCCTGATCTTGCCTGCAACTTGTCACTTAAATGCATGTGTATGTATGTATGTATGTATGTGTGTGTGTGTGTCTGCAGGTGTGTGTATGTGTGTGGAGTGATGTAGAGGAGTTAGGTAGATGGAGGATGCTATAGCTGTACCATAGAAAGGTATATGTATTTCTCTGGGATCATGATAGGTTTTATAACTTTTGGTTGTTTTATGCTGTATTATGTTTTGTTTATATTGTTTTGTATCGCACAATATTCTGGTTTAGGGTAGTTAAAAATTGGGTGTTTGCAAATTTTCACCCAGGAGGTGGGACCCCATACACAAAACAGCGACCACTGAGGATTCAGAAAGAAAGGTGGAGAAATTCGATATTTCAGGTTTTTTGAAAACTTTCCGGTTTGAGGTAGCGTTGCGTTTTTGTGTACTGATGTTGTTGTGTTTTTTTAGGTTATGTAGTGTTGTGCTGTACTGAGGTAGCTGTGTTTCTGTTGTGTAATGAGGTTGTGTTTTGTTGTGTTGAGGTTATGTAGTGTTGTGTTGTATTGAGGTTGTTGTATGTTCTATTGTGTAAGGAGGTTGTGTTTAGTTGTGTTGAGGTTATGTAGTGTTGTGTTGTATTGAGGTTGTTGAGTTTCTATTTTGTTGAGGTTATGTAGTGTTGTGTTGTATTGAGGTTGTTGTGTTTATGTTGTGTAACGAGTTTGTTGTGTTGTGTTTATGCTGCGTAGTATTGTGTTCTGTTCAGTTGTGTAGGGTTGAAGTTGTTGTGTTTATGTTGTGTAATGAGTTTGTTGTGTTGTGTTTATGCTGCGTAGTGTTGTGTTGTGTTCAGTTGTGTAGGGTTGAAGTTGTTGTGTTTATGTTGTGTAGTTTTGAGGTTGTTGTGTTTATGTTGTGTAGTGTGGTGTAGTGTGGTGTTGAGGTTGTTGTGTTCATGTTGTGTGATGTTGTGTTGTGTTGAGGTTTTTGTGTTTATGCTGTGTAGTGTTGTGTTGTATTGTTTTCAGGTTGTGTAGTGTCAGCATGCTTTCCATGTTGCAACCGATGAGGTCAGTTGACGGGAGCTAGGTGGAAGGTGCGTAGACGCGGAGTGAAGGAGAAGGGAGACGACTGGACTAGGATATCGTGACCCACAGCAAGGTCGACGCATCGGACGGTTCGTGTAATCCATCGGGGGTGTTCGGATTGACTGCTGGGTGAGGTCCCGCATGACCGGCAAACTGCCGTCAAGGGCCGACCAACAAGACCCGGAGGAGAGAAGACGGGGGAGTCGAGGCGAGACAACTACGCGGTTACGTTTCACTGACATAGCTCATCGGCATGAATGCTGGTGCATGCGGGTGCAGGCATGCTTAGGACAGCTTAGTGGATACGTTGCACATCGTATGCTTAAGGTGGCAGGAGCATTACTCGGACACCCAATGCGCACGCAAGCGGTTACGGTTCAGTTAGGTGCCTTACCGGAGTTTGGGGCGGGGGTGGGGTGGGGGGGCATTACATGCGTGTTACATACTCTAGGAACATGTCGCAATTGATGTAGCCATTGTGAGCTGCAAGAGCGCGACCGCTCAAGGGCGACCAGGCGGTTATGGTTCCGTTGGATGGCCCATCGATATGGAGAGAGGTGCATGCGGCATGGAATCAATGCGTGCTTCTGCGAGCTACTGTCACGCTGGATGATTGTCGCAGTAAGGGAATTGCGCGTCGAGATGCGGAGCGAAGCATGCGCTGCTAGCCGTGCTTGCTTTTGGCCCCACTGCCACGTACCTGCTACTGCGCACGCTAAGAAAATCAAGGAAGTCATCGGAGCCATTTGGTGCCTGCGCACTGAACACTGCGTCCTATTTTCCTTGTCGGAATTTGAAGAACTCACTGAAGCGCAAACAGGCTTTGATTGATAATAAGTCGGCAGTCGGGGGCAGCGAGCTTGAACGTAACCAGGAATGTAACCGCCAGGAGCTGACAGGTCATGCAACGGGCCATGTGCGCAGTACTTCAGTACTGTTCTAAGGTGGGAGTGACTTGGTAACTCAATGCGCAACTCAGCGTCTACATTTTCTGCGAATAACTCTGCCCGACCAATATTTCGAACACCGTCACGATTCCGCTTAAATTCAACATGCAGAATTACTAAGACGGGAACTGATCGCATCCCGCGTCCAATACCCTATTGCGCTAGCTACTCCGCCCCTGTGCTCGCTGTCTAGTTAGGGAGCCCAGTTCCCCTCTTCTGACTCTGCTGACCTCTGCCTGGTCTCCTCCCTTCTGTGCTGACGTGCGCTTTCTCCGCTTGAAAATAGCATAGCCATGGCGCCCAAGGCCAAAGCAGGAGCGAAACCGAAAAAGAAGGCGGAGGAGTCTTCGATATCTGTGACTGCGTGTTGCGATGTCATGAAAGGGGTAGCGGTAAGCATTTAAGCATTGTGTCATTGCTATGCAACCTCCAGGGACCATGTGCTGGTTGCATGCATGGATGCTATCCCACTTAAGGGGTGGCCAGGGTGTACATGACCTTCAGCCCCCCACCACCACCACCACCACCACCCACCCACCCACACCACACCACACCACACCCACACCTACCCACCACACCCACCCACCAGCACCAGCACTGTGGGATGGGATGAGATGGGAGAGTGGGGGGTTGGGGAGAAGGGGGGAGGGGACCCCCCACCCCCCCACCCTCCCCACCACACCACCACCGTATACATACACACACCAGCATCATAGGATGGGAGGGCGGGAGTGATGGTGCGGGATTCCTGTATACATCACCACCTGCATTGTCTGTAGTTGCCCATGTTGGATGTCATATCTGAATGACACTCCCAATCGTTTCTTTGGCGGCACAAAAAGGGGGTTAGTGTGATTGGAGAGATATGGACAACAGCATCACAATGTATGTCTGGGGTGGGGTGGGGTGGGGTAGTAGTCCCAATCGTGTCTTTGACGGGACACACATGGGATTAGTGTGATTGGAGGGATGTGGAAAACAGTGTCACAACGTATGTCTGGGGTGGGGTGGGGTGAGGTAGAGTGGGGGTGTAGTCACAATCGTCTCTTAAACGGCGTAAAATTGGGGTTAGTGTGATTGGAGCGATGTGGTCAACAGCATCACAAGGTATGACTGGGGTGGGGTGGGGTAGGGTGAGGTGGGGTGGGGTGGGGGTGTGTGGGGTGGAGAGAGTGATGGTTTCGAAACATTAGACGAACCTGTAACTCACCTTTGTCGTTGCCCTTTCAGCATTAGACATACCTGCAACTCACCTGTGTCATGGCTTTTTTTCAGCTACTAGCAGTAGCTTCTAGGCAGCTCCCCTGACTGGCTAGTCAGCCAAACCTGATGCAACCTAGTGCACCTTGAAGCTGACACAACCTGAATTGTTGCCATCTTGGGGCCTGGCTCAGGGAGCTGCCTAGAAGCTGCTACTGGTAGCTGAAAACAAAAGCTATGACCTGTGTCGATGCCCTTTCAGCATGCTTGTATTGAATTTCTGTTCTACACCTCTCTTATAAGCAGCTTCATTTTATCGGAATGCAGTACGAGCATTCCTTCGGTAGGTACAGAGATGATGTGTAGATCATTGTTTGAGTAATACCTATTAAGCTTGCATTCGGCTTGCAGAATGCAGTACGAGCATTCCTTTGGTAGGTACAGAGATAAAGTGTAGATCATTGTTTGAGTAATACCTATTATGCTTGCATTCGGCTTACAGAATGCAGTACGAGCATTCCTTCGGTAGGTACAGAGATGAAGTGTAGATCATTGTTTGAGTAATACGTATGAAATTGTTTGAATGCCAGTAGTGGTCATCTTCATTCGTGTATCAATAGGTGTATTGTGTGTCGTGTATCGTGTCTCCTTTCCTTTTGCAACTGCCTATTTGATAGGCATAGGCATAGTCCTTGTCAACTGCCTATTTGATAGGCACAGGCATATAAGACCTTTCCTTTTAAGACAAAGGTATTATGTTTGCATTCGGCTTGCAGAATGAAGTAAGGGCTATCCTCATCTAGTTACAGAGAAAATAATATAGGGAATAGATTGAATGACCTATTATGCTTGGATATGACTTCTTGTATTTATGGAACAGCAATATGATATCATATGATACCATGTCATCATATGATATCATATGATGGCGGCAGTCTGACTAGGCTGAAGTTACCATTTATATGCAATATCGTATGATGCAATTTGTATGATATCATACGATATCATACTCTCCTATGGTCAAAATCATATGATATGCCGGGCCCTACTTGTTTTTGCATGTGGCCTGCAGCCTACACCTGGGCCTGAACAAGTCTTGTGCTTCCTGGTTTCTGTGGGTATCACTAGGAATTCGAATTGGAAGACGGTGAGCAGCCCAGAGTTGGCTGAAACACCAGTGTAACATTTCAAATTCAAAATTCAAATTCAAAATTCAAATTCAAAAATAATCTGCAGCCAACACCTGGAGCCAAGGTGCTAAGTAAAGGCGAGGCTTGTATTGGGCTCTGGAGCCGAGCTTTGGAGGGTGAGACAGTGGTAAGTTGTGAAATGTTTTGCATATTTTGGGCGGAGACCCCCTTCTGGTGGGGGGGTGGGTGGGGGGTAGCTCCCAGAGTCACCCCGTTCTCCGATTGCCTGTTTGTGTTTGTTTGTTTGCTTGCTTGTTTGTTTGTTTGTCTGCTACATTCCAACCCTGGGGCTTACTGTCTCCTGGCACTGCCGTAAATCCTGGCTTCGGACTGCTGAACTCGATTTCGGTGCCAGCATTGCTACCATAGCCATCATGGCGCATAATCTCACCGCCAGCATTGCCATCATTGCCATCATGTTCTCTCTCTCATTGTTGCCTGCATGCAGCAGGAGGAGATCTTTAAGACTGGTATGGCGCCCCTCTAGCCCGTTTCAGTGATACGATTGGTCTAGTGGTACACCAAATCGCTTAAACGAGCGGGGTCGGGAGTTCGATTACCCCTACGGTCACCCTGAGCGTTGCAGGTCATTGTCAACCGCGATGGTAGCTTGTCCAGTCGAGGTGGTAGATCGTTCTCTGCCCGCGTACGACAGGTTCCCTTAATACCACGCCCAACCAGGCTTTATCGTTACTTTTTATGGCGCCCTTCTTACCTAGCTTCTTCGAGAAAGCCAGCATTGCCATCATCATCTCATGGCACATAATCCCATCGCCAAAATTGCCATCATGGCCATCATCATCTCATCGCCAGCATTGCCAGCATCATCGCATGGCACATAATCCCATCGCCAGAATTGCCATCATGGCCATCATCATCTCATCGCCAGCATTGCCAGCATCATCGCATGGCAAATAATCCCATCGCCAGAATTGCCAGCATGGCCATCATCATCTCATCGCCAGCATTGCCAGCATCATCGCATGGCACATAATCCCATCGCCAGAATTGCCATCATGGCCATCATCATCTCATCGCCAGCATTGCCAGCATGCTCTCATGTTCTCTCTCATTGTTGCCTGCATGCAGCGGGAGGAGATCTTTAAGACTGGTATGGCGCCCTTCCTGCTTAGCTTCTTAGAGAAAGCCAGCACTGAGGATAAGTACGCTGTCATGGGCGGTGTTCAGGCCCTGGCAAGGAGTGAAAAGCATGTCGCTGAGATAATCAACAACAAAGTCATTGTTCATGCGGTGAACATGCTTCAAGGGGACCATTCGAGATCCAAGGTAGGATTGGTGGGGTGCGATTTGGTGTGGTGTGGTGGTGTGGGGTGTGGTATCCAGGCCCTGGCAAGGAGTGAAAAGCATGTCGCTGAGATAATCAACAACAAAGTCATTGTTCATGCGGTGAACATGCTTCAAGGGGACCATTCGAGATCCAAGGTAGGATTGGTGGGGTGGGGTGAGGTGGGGTGCGATTTGGTGTGGTGTGGTGGTGTGGGGTGTGGTATCCAGGCCCTGGCAAGGAGTGAAAAGCATGTCGCTGAGATAATCAACAACGAAGTCATTGTTCATGCGGTGAACATGCTTCAAGGGGACCATTCGAGATCCAAGGTAGGATTGGTGTGGTGTGGTGGTGTGGGGTGTGGTATCCAGGCCCTGGCAAGGAGTGAAAAGCATGTCGCTGAGATAATCAACAACAAAGTCATTGTTCATGCCGTGAGCATGCTTTAAGGGGACCATTCGAGATGTAAGGTGTGGGGTGTGGGGTGGGGTGGGATGTGGGGTGGGATGGTGCGATGTGGTGTAGTGTAGTGGGGTGGGGTGTACAGGCCCTGGCAAGGAGTGAAAAGCATGTCGCCGAGATAATCAACACAAAGTTATCGTTCATGCGGTGAACATGCTTCAAGGGGACCATTTGAGATTCAAGGCAGGTGTGGTGTCATGTTGTGTGGTGAGGTGCGGTGTGGTTCGGTATCCAGGCCCTGGCACGGAGTGACAAACACATCGCCGAGATCGACAGTACATGCATCACTCACACGGTGAATATACTTCAAGGGGACCATTCGAGATCCAAGGTTGGTGTGGTGTGGTGTGGTGCGGTGACGGGGACCATTCAAGATCATACATAATTTGATTGTTTGATTTTTGGAGACACACACCACACCACACCACACTGCCCATCACCATAACACGCCACACAACACAGCACAACACACCACAACACACCTCCACAACACACCTGCACTACCAGCACCAGCACCACACCTTGTCTTCTACCACACCTGCACTACCAGCACCAGCACCACACCTTGTCTTCTACCACACCTGCACTACCAGCACCAGCACCACACCTTGCCTTCTACCACACCTGCACTACCAGCACCAGCACCACACCTTGTCTTCTACCACACCTGCACTACCAGCACCAGCACCACACCTTGTCTTCTACCACACCTGCACTACCAGCACCAGCACCACACCTTGTCTTCTACCACACCTGCACTACCAGCACCAGCACCACACCTTGCCTTCTACCACACCTGCACTACCAGCACCAGCACCACACCTTGCCTTCTACCACACCTGCACTACCAGCACCAGCACCACACCTTGTCTTCTACCACAACTGCACTACCAGCACCAGCACCACACCTTGTCTTCTACCACACCTGCACTACCAGCACCAGCACCACACCTTGTCTTCTACCACACCTGCACTACCAGCACCAGCACCACACCTTGTCTTCTACCACACCTGCACTACCAGCACCAGCACCACACCTTGTCTTCTACCACACCTGCACAACCAGCACCAGCACCACACCTTGTCTTCTACCACACCTGCACTACCAGCACCAGCACCACACCTTGTCTTCTACCACACCTGCACTACCAGCACCAGCACCACACCTTGTCTTCTACCACACCTGCACTACCAGCACCAGCGCCACACCTTGTCTTCTACCACACCTGCACTACCAGCACCAGCACCACACCTTGTCTTCTACCACACCTGC
Organism: Chlamydomonas sp. ICE-L; assembly: GCA_013435795.1. Classification (NCBI taxonomy): domain Eukaryota; kingdom Viridiplantae; phylum Chlorophyta; class Chlorophyceae; order Chlamydomonadales; family Chlamydomonadaceae; genus Chlamydomonas; species Chlamydomonas sp. ICE-L. The sequence goes on from JACBWV010000626.1 coordinate 31,259,960, forward strand.
ACTACCAGCACCAGCACCACACCTTGTCTTCTACCTCACCACCTGCACACCATACCATACCAGATGTGATCACCATTATCCTCCTGTCTGATTTCTTTCCACAGTTGCAGCTGCCCAGCTGGTCTCCCTGCTGGCCTGCCGATCCGATCCGAATACAGTACACCACACCATACCAAACCACACCACACCAAAACACAATACACTACAAGCTTACCTTGTACCACATCACCATTATCCTCCTGTCTGATTCTTTGCCACAGTTGCCAGCTGCCAAGCTGGCCTGCCGATCCGATCTGATCCAAATACTGTACACCACACCATACCAAACCGCACCTATCCACATCAAACCACACCAAACCAAACCACACCATACCATACCATACCATACCATACCATACCATACCATACCATACCATACCATACCATACCATACCACACCAAACCACACCACACTACAGATCACCACACCACACCACAACCGTATCTTCTACCGCATCACCATTATCCTCCTGTCTGATGCCTTGCAGCTGCCCAGCTGCTCTCCCTGCCTGCCTGCCGATCCGAGTACAGCACACCACACCTTATCTTCTACCCCACCACCAGCACAGCACACCATACCACATGTGCCAGCTGCCCAGCTGCTCTCCCTGCTGGCCTGCCGATCCGGTCCGGTCCGAATACAGTACAGCATACCAAACCACACACAACCACACAAAACCACACAAAACTAAACCACACCAAACCAAACCACCCTAACCGCACCGCACCAAACCAAACCAAACCAAACCAAACCACCTGCAGCACAGCACACCATACCATAGCACATGTGATCAACATTATCCTCCAGTCTGATTCTTTGACACAGTTGCCAGCTGCCCAGCTGCTCTTCCTGCTGGCCTGCTGATCCAATCCGATGCGATGTGAATACAGTACACCACACCATAACAAACCACACCACACCACACCACCAGCACACCAAACCACACCAAACCACCACCACCATCACAGCACACCATACCATACCACATGTGATCAACATCCTCCTCCTGTTTGATTCACAGTTGCCAGCTGCCCAGCTGCTCTCCCTGCTGGCCTGCCGATCCGATTACAGCACACCACACCTTATCTTCTACCACACCACACCACCAGCACACCATACTTCATGTGATCAACATCCTCCTCCTGTCTGATTCACAGTTGCCAGCTGCCCAGCTGCTCTCCCTGCTGGCCTGCCGATCCGATTACAGCACACCACACCTTATCTTCTACCACACCACACCACCAGCACACCATACCTCATGTGATCAACATCCTCCTCCTGTCTGATTCACAGTTGCCAGCTGCCCAGCTGCTCTCCCTGCTGGCCTGCCGATCCGAGTACAGCATCAAAGTTGCTGACCTAGCCCTGCCCTCCCTCCTCCATGTCATCATGGGGGAGGAGGATGGTTGGGCACAGTGCAGGATGACTCAGCACCATGTCTTACTGGCAATTAAGTCATTGATAGAAAACACTGTGGTGAGTGTTTGGATTTTGTTTAGATTTGAATTTTGTTTGGATTTTGATTTTGAATTTTACTTGGAGTTCGATTTTGTTTGGAGTTGGAGTTGGCTTTTGTTTCGATTTGGAGTTAGATTTTGTTCAGGGATTTTTTTTCCGGAATACATTTCGATCGGAATACGAGACCTCGTTTTGGCCAAAATTGCTGGAATAAGAAACCTAAAAAAAACAATTTTTTGTGTGCTGAAAATGACCCAAATTGACCAAAATCTGAATAAAGATCCTGTTTTGGGAGGAAAATAGGGAGGAACACAATAAAAAGGAATAATATTTCCTCTTTTTGATTCGAAAAAAATATCCCTGATTTTGTTTTTGGATTTTGTTAATACTCAAGACAAACACCGTGCATTCAAAAGCTGCGTCACAATTCACTCAATCACCATCACTCACTTATTCCCTTGTCCCACTCCAGGGTGAGAACCCAGAGACCAAGCACCTGCGCCGCATGGCCCTTATCGAGCTGGGCATCATTCCAGTGCTAGTGGGGTTGGTGTCCTACATGCCCCGCATGCCCCCCCCTGCAATTGTCCCAGCACCACCACCAGTGATCTCGAAGAAATCAGCTAAGGCTTCCAAGAAGTCAAAAACCTCGTCCTCAGGCTACCCCCAGGTGGGGCACACTTTTTCTTTACTTTTTTCCCTCGTTGATGTTCTGACCGGATCCTCAGGCTACCCCCAGGGCAGGTGGGGCACACTTTACTTTACTTTTTTTTACTTGGCACACAAATGCTTTGTGATATTTGTAAGCCCCCTTTACTCCGTCAAACCGAGGGCACATTTGAAGTCCAGTCGGACACCAGGAAAATGTCATCATCATCAGCAGCAGCAGCATCTTCAGGCTACCCCCAGGTGGGGCACACTTTACTCTACTTTTTTTTAGCTGGCGCACTAATTTTTCGTGATATATTTTGAAGCCCCCTTGACTCCATCAAGCCTAGGGCAAATTTGAAGTCCAGTGGGGCATCAGAAACAAGTCCTAGGCAGCATCACAAGCGACGCGGAAAATTGGCGGAGAGTGTTGGTAACAGAATGACAGGTGGCAACGGAATGGAGCGTTCTGAAGCCAGTTAGTAATGAGGCAGTTGGCTTACGTGTCAGGCTTTGTGTTCGTCGTACGGTTGTCAGTCACACAAACAAACAAACAAACAAACAAACAGACAACGGGGTGGCCCTGGAGGCTTCCGCCCCCCAGAAGGGGGGGCTCCGCCAAAAGAATGGCAGAGAGTGTTACCGGAGCGTCAGTTGGAAACGGAATCGAGTGGACCAAAGCCAATTAGTTACGAGACAGTTGGTTACTCAGGCTACCCCCAGGTGGGGTACACTTTTAACCAGATAGATTTGCCCATAAATGTTTTGTGATGTTCATCAGCCCGCTTGACTCCGTCAAGCCGCGAGCACATTTAAAGTCCAGGAGGGCTCCAGGAAATTCAACATCATCATCCTCATTATCATCATTATCATCATCATCATCATCATCGTCATCATCATCATCATCAATTGCAAACAGAAAACAACAACACAACAACACAACAACAGCATAACAACTCAAAAATACGACGGCACAACAACAACAACACAACAATAACACACAACAATAACAATAACACAAAAAATAGCAATACAAATAAAGACAACGCACAACAGCAACAGCAGCAACACAACAACACAATCCTCTTGACAGGGACGCAAGGATGCCATAGCCACAGGTGCAGTAACTTGTCTACCATTCCTTGCCTTGTGCCCAGAGGCTGTAACACAACAGCGCAACAAGCCCAGAGTAGCCCAGAGCTTTTAACACAACAAAACAACAACACAACAGCACACCAATACAACAACACAACAACACAACAACACAATAACACAACAGCACAGCAATACAACAACACAATAACACAATAGCACAATAGCACAATAGCACAACAGCACAACAATACAACAGCACAATAACGCAACACAACAATACGACAACACAACAACACAACAGCACAATAACACAACAACAACACAAGAACACAATAGCACAACAACACAACAACACAACAGCACAACTAACAATAAACAATAAACAACAACAAAATCCTATTGGCAGGGACGCAAGGATGCTATAGCCACAGTTGCAGCAGCATGCCTACGCTTCCTGGCCTTGTGCCCAGAGTTTGTGGATGGGTTGCTAGGTAAGATTTGCATGTGTGGATGTTCATGCCTGTTATCTGAATCTGAATCTTGCATGTGTGTGGACATGTATACCGCTAATCACTGGTTGATGTGAACTAATGCCATAGCCACAGTCACAGCAGCATGTCTACGCTTCCTGGCCTTGTGCCCACAGTTTGTGAACGGATAGCTAGGTAAGATAGTGTCCGTGTGTTTTTTGTGTTCGATGGGGGGGGGGGGGGGGGGGGGGGGGGGGGGGGATGGAAGTGGAAGTGTTAATGGCCGCCCCAGGCTGGCAGGGGGTAGAGGGGGGGGGGGGGGGGGGGGGGGGGGGGGGGGGGGCTAACTCAGAAAGCTACAAGAAACCCTCCTTTTGAGCTAAAACTAATCTCTGCCCCTCTCAGGCTCAGGCAGCTTGCAGCCGTTTGTCAGCGCCCTCCACAGTTCAAACGCCGAGCAGTCTGCCTACATATGCGGCATTCTGTGGGAGGTGTGTGCCGAAGAGAACGTGGCAACAGCTGTGGAGGAGTGTGGGGCAGTGCCTGCGTTGCTCCATGTCGCCTCCAAGTACTTGCTGGAGGCAGCTGTGAAGAGTGAGTATACCTTAGTCGGTAAGGGGGAAGTAAATGAATGAAGGAATGAATGGCTGAATGAATGGATGAATGAATTACCAACCGACTGGCCGCCCAAGAGAACTTGGCAACAGCTGTGGAGGAGTGTGGGACAGAGCCTGCGTTGCTCCATGTTGCCTCAAAGTACTTGCTGGAAGCAGCTGTAAAGAGAAAGGATAGCTTAGTCGGTCCGGGGAAAGTAAATGAATGGAGGAATGAATGGCTGAATGAATGAATGCGTGAATGGATGAATAAATGACCGACCGACTGGCTGCCCAAGAGAACTTGGCAGCAGCTGTAGAGGAGTGTGGGGCAGTGCCTGCGTTGCTCCATGTCGCACCAAAGTACTCGCTCGAGGCGGCTGTGAAGATTAAGTATCAGGGATTTGTTTCCCCGCTATATATAGCGATCGCTCCTTTTGACCCCGTTTGGGCCCAAATTATAGCTGCATGTTTTTTGCTTGCCCAAAATGGTCTTGAAAAGCCATAAAAAGCTATAAACGCTGTCCCTGGAGGAGGCCTATAACCAGAAAGCTAGAAATGCGTTTCTCCATGTCGCCTCAAAGTACTTGCTGGAGGCGGCTGTGAAGAGCAAGTGTAGCTAAGTCGGTAAGGGGGAAGTAAATTAATGAATGAAAGGCTGAATGAAGCAATTCGTGAATGGCTGAATGAAGCAATGCGTGGATGGCTGAATGAATGGATGAATGGCTGGATGAATGGATGAATGACTGATCGACTGGCCGCCCAAGAGAACTTGGCAACATATGTGAAGGAGTGTGGAGAAGTGCCTGCCTTGCTCCACGCCGCCTCAAAGTACTTTCTGGAAGCGGCTGTGAAGAGCAAGTATAGCTCAGTCGGTAAGGAGGATGTTAAAAACGTCAGCTGTGTAAATTGCTATGCTTTGATGTGGGCCCTGGATATTTTGCTAACATGTAATGGTGTAAGAATTCATCAAATATTGTTTCAATTTATGAATGCATGCATGTTGTTACAGTCCAGGGTGTAGCCAAATAGGCTAAAGGGACTTGCCCGACCCTGATTTCAGGAGGGGCTGAAAAGATAGAGCACTGATAAACTGAACCTCAAACAAAATTTTACGGACAGAGGCCCTGAATTCGTGCTACAGTATCAATTTAATCAATTCGTGCTACAGTATCAATTTAATCAATTCGTGCTACAGTATCAATTCACATCAAGTTTGTTGATCAATTTATCAGATATTTCCATCCTACAAAAGATTTGGGATTCATGAGCAGCTTCATGCTGGAATATGTTTACAACCAACTCAGGTTCAATTCTCAATTTCACTCACTCACTCACTCAAAAATCAATTTCCTACCCTGAGAGAATAAAGGACATTTTAAGATGAAATGCATTATCATGAGCAGCTTCATGCTGAAATTTTTACAACCAACTCAGGTCCAGTTTTCAGTGTCTCAAAAAGCAATTTCCTATCCTGAGAGAATAAAGGACATTATAACACAAAATGCATTACTCATTATCTTCTGGGTCCCATCCCCACCCCACCCGCCCCACCCCATGAATTACTCATTATCCTCTGTGCATTACTCATTCTCCTCTGTGCATTACTCATTAAGTCATTATCCTCTGTGCATTACTCATTAAGTCATTCTCCTCTGTGCATTACTCATTAAGTCATTATCCTCTGTGCATTACTCATTCTCCTCTGTGCATTACTCATTAAGTCATTATCCTCTGTGCATTACTCATTAAGTCATTCTCCTCTGTGCATTACTCATTAAGTCATTATCCTCTGTGCATTACTCATTCTCCTCTGTGCATTACTCATTAAGTCATTCTCCTCTGTGCATTACTCATTCTCCTCTGTGCATTACTCATTAAGTCATTATCCTCTGTGCATTACTCATTCTCCTCTGTGCATTACTCATTAAGTCATTATCCTCTGTGCATTACTCATTCTCCTCTGTGCATTACTCATTAAGTCATTATCCTCTGTGCATTACTCATTAAGTCATTATCCTCTGTGCATTACTCATTCTCCTCTGTGCATTACTCATTCTCCTCTGCCTCTCTGCATACAGAGGCGGGCAGTGTTCAACAGTAACAACCAATTCCCCCCCCCCCCCACCCATTCCCCCCCCCCCACCCACCTTGCATTACTCCTTATCCCTCGTGCATTACTCATTATTCCCTTACTTTCTTACAGAGGCGGGGCAGTGTTCGAACACCCTATTACCACCCCCCACACCTACCCAACCCCCCCCCCCCCCCAAACCCCCCCCCCCCCCCCATTTTTCCCATCCCCCCCCTCCATACCTAACCTTGCATTACTCATTATCCTCTGTGCACTACTCATTATCCTCTTACTTTCTTACCGAGGCGGGCAAGTGTTCACAGTACCCCCCCATTTCTCCCCCCAACCCCCCCCCCCCCCCCCCCCATCCCATCCCCCCCCCTAACCCTTGCATTACTCATTCTCCTCTGTGCACTACTCATTATCCTCTTACTTTCTTACAGAGGCGGGCAGTGTTCACAGTACCACCCCATCCCCCCCCCCCCCCACACACACACCACCCCATCTCATCCCCCCCCATCCCATCCCCCCCCCAACCTTGCATTACTCATTATCTTCTGTGCACTACTCATTATCCTCTTACTTTCTTACAGAGGCGGGCAGTGTTCACAGTACCGCCCCATCCCCCACCCCACCCCACCCCATGCATTACTCATTCTCCTCTGTGCATTACTCATTCTCCTCTGTGCATTACTCATGCTTCTCTGCCTCTCTGCTTACAGAGGCGGGTAGAGTTCACAGTACCACCCCATCCCATTTCCCCCCACCCTATGCATTACTCATTCTCCTCTTACTTTCTTACAGAGGCGGGCAAAAAGGCCAAAAGCGACAAAAAGGACGACAAGAAAAAGAAGGAAATTTCAAGCAACGAACCTCCTCCACCACCAAACTACTCGGAAATAGCAGTGTGTAACGCAACGGGGGCTCTTCACCATCTGTCCTTTTTGGACCAAGCGAAGCTAAAGGTAGGCAGGTTCAGGGGATTACAGTTAACATATCCAGCTCCGGCCCGGTAGCTAGAAGCTGTAAGGAGCAATCTTTGTCGGTTTGCTATTGGTCCAAGGTGGTGGCCGCGCCCTGTAACGGAACCGGGAGCGTGGTCGCAGTCAAGTACACCACCGGACCAAGCGAAGCTCGATGTGTGCAGGCTAGCCTGGAAATGTCTTTAATCTGCCTACTGACCTGTGATTACATTCTGTGCTCTATAGAGTGTGGTGTAGTAGCGTCTAAACTACCCATGGGGCTCTTCATCATCTGTTGTTCTTGGACCAAGCTAAGCTCAATGTATGCAGGCTGGCCTGGACATGTCTTTAATCTGCCTACGAACCTGTGATTACATTCTGTGCTCATAAGTATGGTGTAGTAGAGTTTATGCTACCCATGCGGCTCTTCACCATCTGCCGCTCTTGGACCAAGCAAGGCTTAAGGCAGGTAAACAGGTGGTGGCCAGGTGGAGGTAGAAAAGGAAGACATGGTAGACAGGTAGTCAAGGTAGACAAACTAGCCTGGACATGTCTTTAATCTGTCTCCTGATCTGTGATTACATTCTGTGCTCAGGAGTATGGTGCAGTTGCGTTTATACTACCCATGTTTGCTTGGCTCACAGACGGTGCGCAGCCTGAAGGCTGATACAATGTGCAATCCAATTAAAGTTATCATTGTTGGCTTGGCTTGGCTCACAGACGGTGCGCAGCCTGAAGGCTGATACAATGTGCAATCCAATTAAATTAATCATTGTTGGCTTGGCTTGGCTTGGCTTGGCTTGGCTTGGCACAGATGGTGCGCAGCCTCAAGGCTGATAAACCATGTATCCAAACCAAAGCAGGTATGGAATAGCAGTGGCTGTGCACACTGGTGGTGGTGGTGTGTGTGTGTGTAATAGGAGTAGTAGGAATAGCAGTGACTGTGCACCCTGGTGGTGGTGGTGGTGATGGCTGATAAACCATGTATCCAAACCAAAGCAGGTGTGGAATAGCAGTGGCTGTGCACACTGGTGGTGGTGGTGTGTGTGTGTAATAGGAGTAGTAGGAATAGCAGTGACTGTGCACCCTGGTGGTGCTGGTGGTGGTGGTGGTGATGGCTGATAAACCATGTATCCAAACCAAAGCAGGTATGGAATAGCAGTGGCTGTGCACACTGGTGGTGGTGGTGTGTGTGTGTGTGTGTGTGTGTGATAGGAATAGTAGGAATAGCAGTGACTGTGCACTCTGGTGGTGCTGGTGGGGGGGGGGGTGATGGCTGATAAACCACGTATCCAAACCAAAGCAGGTATGGAATAGCAGTGGCTGTGCACTGGTGGTAGTGGTGTGTGTGTGTGTGATAGGAATAGTAGGAATAGCAGTGACTGTGCACTCTGGTGGTGCTGGTGGTGGTGGTGGTGATGGCTGATAAACCATGTATCCAAACCAAAGCAGGTATGGAATAGCAGTGGCTGTGCACTCCACCACCTAAGCTGAAAGCAACCCTCCATCCCCCCAGCACCAACACCAACACCAGAGCCAAAGACAAAGACAAAGCCGACCCCTCAACCCCCTATCCCCCAACACCAACACCAACACCTAAGGCAAAACCAACCCACCAACCCACCAGCTCCCCATCCCCCCGGCACCAGCACCAACACCAGTGCCAAAGCCAAAGCCAAAGACAACCCCTCAACCCCCACCCCCCCAGCACCAACACCAAAACCTAAGCTAAAACCACCCCCCCACCCCCCCATTCCCCCAGCACCAGCACCAACACCTAAGCTAAAACCAACCCCCCCAACCCCCCATTCCCCCAGCACCAACACCAACACCTAAGCTAAAACCAACCCCCCAACCCCCCATTCCCCCAGCACCAACACCAACACCAACACCTAAGCTAAAACCAACCCCCCATCCCCCCATTCCCCCAGCACCAACACCAACACCTAAGCTAAAACCAACCCCCCAACCCCCCATTCCCCCAGCACCAACACCAACACCAACACCTAAGCTAAAACCAACCCCCCAACCCCCCATCCCCCCATTCCCCCAGCACCAACACCAACACCAACACCTAAGCTAAAACCACCACCCCAACCCCCCATTCCCCCAGCACCAACACCAACACCTAAGCTAAACCAACCCCCCAACCCCCCATCCCCCCATTTCCCCAGCACCAACACCAACACCTAAGCTAAAACTAACCCCCCAACCCCCCATCCAGATTTGCAGTGTAGGTGGTGCCCCCATCTTAGTCGCATGCTTGAAGCTTCCCAATGTCCAGACCTTTGAGAACGCAACGGGATCGCTTTGGAATGTTGGTTTGGACTCTAACAACACGTGGGCACTAAGGGAAGCTGGAGCCCCAGCGTAAGTGCCTGTGTGTGGGGTGGGTGGGTGTGGGCAGGGTGGGTGGGGGGGGGGGGGGGATAAAGGCCTCTTTCCGGGCAGGGGGGTCTATGGTCTAAGACATAAGTTGAATACTTTCTCGAGACGGGACAGCCCCAGTGTAAGTGCCTGTGTGCCACGTTTTCTTCTCCGTGCGACGCGTCACGAACGAAGACGAGATATGAACAGCTGAAAGAGGCTTTGCGAGAGAGCCGTGTCAAGCCCCTCGCCCTCATTGCCCCCCTCGACCCTTGTCCAGCTGGCTGGGGCCCCCTCATGGATGGTCGTGTCGAGCCCCTTGCCCCCATTGCCCCCCTCGACCCTCTTTTATGCAGCCTAACTATATTCTTGCCCCCACCCCAACCCAACCCACCCCAACCCACTCCAACCCAACCCAACCCAACCCAACCCAACCCAACCCAACCCAACCCAACCCAACCCAACCCACTCCACCCCAACCCAACCCAACCCAACCCAACCCAACCCACTCCCCCCCACCCCACCCCACCCCACCCCACCGCAGGTACTTGTCTAAGCCCGTGCCGGATGGTTGGCTTATGGATGGTCGTGTCCAGCTTGGCCTACGCAGTGAGAGTGGACGAGCTCTGGATCAGGATTATGACGCTGACCCTGGAGCCACCTTTTTGACACAAGCGCCCAAATCCCCCGCACCCTCACCCCTGAGAAAACTGTTTTGAGAGGTGTACCAGATGGTTGGCTTACGGATGGTCGTGACCACGTTGGTCTCCGCAGTGAGAGTGGTAGAGCACTTGAAAACTGGATCAGAATTATGACGCTGACCCTGGTGCCAACTTTTTGACACAAGCGCCCACATCCCCTGCACCCTCACCCCTGAGAAAACTATTTTGAGAGGTGTGCCGGATGGTTGGCTCACGGATGGTCGTGTCCAAGTTGGTCTGCACAGGGAGAGTGGCTGAGCACTGGGATGAATGAGTGATAACGCCTGGTAGGGCGTGGTATTAAGGGAGCCCCGTCTTGCGGTGGTAAGGAACGGGCTGATACTTTTCCTGGACAAGGCTACCATGGCGGTTGACAGCGACCGTGAACACTAAAAAGAAAGCACTGGAATATTGGATCAGATTATGATGCTGACCCTGGAGCCACTTTCTTGACACAAGCGCCCAAATCCCCCGAACCCTCACCCCTGAGAAAAATATTTTGAGAGGTCTGCCGGAGGCCTGGCTTATGGATGGTCGTGTCCACATTGGTCTCCACAGTGAGAGTGGATGAGCTCTGGATCAGATTATGACGCTGACCCTGGAGCCACCTTTTTTACGCAAGCGCCCAAATCCCCCGCACCCTCACCCCTGAGAAAACTGTTTTGAGAGGTGTGCCGGATGGTTGGCTTACGGATGGTCGTGTCCAGGTTGGTCTCTGCAGGGAGAGAGTTAGAGAACTTAAATACGGGATCAGAGTTATGACGCCGACCCAGGAGCTATCTTCTTGACACAAGCGCCCAAATCCTCCACACCCTCACCCCTGAAAAACATATCTTGAGAGGTGTGGGGAGAAACGCAATGTTGCAATGTCTGTATTGAAATTGGTGCTGACAAAATGCTTGCTTGCTGCAATATTGCCTATCTAATTTTTAGAAGTAGTTAATAGGCCCCCCCGGATGTTGTGGAGTGGGCTTGTCTTGGCTCAACAATGGCCTGTTGATGACAACGTTATATATTGCTCTCAAACTCAGGGCCACCATCCAGCCTGGATGCCAGGCTAGCAGGGTTGTTCAAAACGCTGCATCTTGCGTCTCAGGCACAGATATTGGAGGGATCGTTGCGTCTCAGATGCAGATGTTGGAGTCTCCCTGAATAACCCTGCCTCCGTCGTATGCTTACAATTCGTTGGGTATCAGTTCATCAAGTGGCTGCCGCAGTTAGTTGTTACAGTCCAGGGGTATGCCAAATAGGCTAAAGGAACTTGCCCAACCGTGATAGGAAGGGCTTAAAAAGAAAAAGCATTAATGAACTGAACCCCAAACAATCGTTTTACCGACGGGGGCCCTGAGTTCATGCTGCAATGATCATTTAATTATACAATGCTTACAATTCGTTGGGGATTAGTTCATCAAGTGGCTGCCTTAATTAGTCCCTCCTGATAGTCCATCATTATTCTTCATGTTTTGGGGTGGGCAACTCCTCATGGCCTGTTTGTGTGTGTATGCAAGTGGGGGGGTGGGGGGGAGTGGGTAGCATGGTGTGTGTGTATGCAAGTGGGGGGGTGGGGGGGAGTGGGTAGCATGGTGTGTGTGTAGTAGTTGTTCATCCCCCCCCCCCCTCCAGTTTACTACTGGACCATGGAATACTTCAACTTTGGGGGGGGGGGGGGGGGGGGGGGGGGGGGGGGGTCTGTGCGTGTGTGTACCTACTCTATCTACCCGTGGACTTATGCTTGCATTTGAATTGGCAGAACAGAACAGGGTGAGCCTAACATGGATGAGTGCTTCCTGAGGTGCTCACGTTGAATAAGACCTGGACTAAGACTGTTGCATACATGCGCAATCCAGGTGTAGGCAGATGCTAGGCTAGGCTACGCTAGTAGGCAGATGCTAGGCTAGGCTACGCTAGTAGGCAGAGACAATTATAGACCTTCTGGAATAAGTGGTTGGCCCCAGTGCAAACAAACAGGCTGGCCCCCTCAACCCCAAGCCTCGTAATATGGCGTACTATTTATTTATGTATTTATTTATTCATTTAGAGAAGGCTTATATAAATGAGACCAGCCGACCAGTTCATGAGGGTGGGGGGAAGTTGGCCCACGCTTAGCTGGTCAGCATTTATTTGCCTTAACTACCTCAACCACCTCAACCTAGACCCTATCTTGCTTTGATGACATGGTCTATCAGCCTCCAGGCTTCTCACCGTCTGCAGGAGGAGTAAACATGGGTAGCATAAGCACTACTACATCACACTCCCGAGTACAGAATGTTGTTTTTATTATATGGTCTATCAGCCATCAGGCTGCTCACGGTCTGTGGGTAGAGGACTAATAGTTTAATACACCAACTACGACACCGTACAACCGAGTACAGATTTCAGTCGCGTGTGTCCTTTGTAACAGTACAACTGAGTACAGAATACGGTACAGTCACGTGTGTCCTTTTTACCGTACAACTGAGTACAGAATGCAGTTACGTGTGTCCTTTGTAACAGTACAACCGAGTACATAAATTCATAATACAGTTACGTGTGTCCTTTGTAACCGTTCAACTCAATTCAGAGTGCAGTCACGTGTGTCCTTACAATTACACGTGTCCAAGCCTGATAATGAGACAAGGTGGTTGATACGTGCATGCAGGGACCCATGTGCCGAGTCTTTGGAATTCGAAAACAAGGATGGGCCACCAATATACAGCAGGGCCCCTTATATCCATCATCTAACCCCCTGTCCCCCTCCCCCCCCCCCCCCCTAACCCCCTCCCACGGTCCCACCACCCCTAACCACTACTCCAAATTGAACTTGGTTCCATAGCTCCAGCCAGCAATTGGGCTATACGCCGAAATCGGACACAAACCCTTCAAAATCTGCGTTGAGACGTGAAACACAACGGTTTGGTTTAATTCAAATCTAAGTATTTTGATCAAAATGTACAAAAGATGATCCAATCTCTTCATACATTCATGGATAAACAGAGGTAACCAAGCGGGCCAGCAGGGGGGTCAACAGAATTCGACCCCCTTCGTCTGAAATCCCCGTGTTGTAAATCTCCCAGTCTCCTGATTGTGCTGGTTACCTGAGAATGAGTCAAATTCTGAACCCCGTTGGTCTCTTCATTCATCCTGTTGTTTGGCACTTCCGAGCGAGATGATTTTTACTCCGTCAACTGAAAAGAAATTGGAATAATGCACAGCGCCGCTCTGACAGCGGAACGATTCGCGAAGGTGAGAAACTCATAAACTTCTGACACGGTTCATTACAAGAACCAGAGGGACTAGAACCCAGGGCCAGCTCCCTGACCAGAACCCGACGATCCTGCGAAACTGCCATTATGTACTGCGTCCGGTCACTCGCTTGTACAGCGTGTGTGATCACACCACTGCTGCTAGCCGGGTTCATGTCGATCCGAGGTTGGTCGGGAATCGGTTAGGCGAATTTGATTGTGTCGGTCTTGATCTGGGTTTCGCTTGCCATGGTCCCAGGCAGGGTAGGACCCTCACCTGGGGTAGAACAGGCCGCGCGGTTCTGCGATTCCCCCAAAAATCCGCGAAAGAACCGACCGAAAATGAAGCCGCAGTTAATAATTGGAACCGACTAGTCCGGGCTACGAGTTGCGGTCTGAGAAACATATCGGATCAGGAACCAGATCTGCGGGGACAGGGCCACAGGCGGACAGGCCTGAGGGGCTGGGGGGGATCTGACCCAGCCAGATCGTCCCACTGTCGCAGTCAGATCGCCTGATGGTTGCCTTGCTTGATCTTTATGTTGTACATGTGGTTAAATCGTTTCCAACAATATTGCAATGCAGTAGTGCACTTCCGAGGTACATACCGTATAAGGGTTATACTACGGGTACTGTATTATACTTATGGGGGATCCTGCAATTCTATCCCTTGGTCTAAATGTTCGATGCAACTCATGTGATCATTTGACCGAGTGTATGACAAGCTACTTCTCGTGATTATTCATGTTGTTGCTGTGGTACAATCGTAACCAGCAATATTACATAGTGGCCTTGTAAACACGTCTGTTTGGCCTTGTAACTTGAACTTGGTTACATGCCTCCAGCCAAGAACTTAGCTGTTAGCCATCTTAGCCAGTAAAAGCAAAACTTGGGCTTGGAAACCCGAAAACCTAACAAGTATACCGGTATGTGACCTTGCAAAAAGTGCGGGCTGTCCGCAGAAAAAACATAACCAAGGTCTGATCGCAGAAAACACAACATTCAAAGTCACAACTGCGGTTCTGACTTAGGCGGGGAAACAGAGCCGCAGTAAAAAAACAGTTTTTTTTTGCATGGTCCTAAAGCATTCAGGCTGCTCAAGTGCTCATTGCCTGCGAGAGTGCAGGGATGCAGGTAGGACAAGCATGGGTTGCAGGAGTGTTCAAGGGTACTTCAAAATGTATGTTTCATGAGCCAAAGTCTACATTTGCAACATACTGGACCCTCCAACGTGTATGTATACCTGAAACGTTACGTTTTGAGCAATCCTTTGGGGGGACAGCACGTCCATTCCAAAACAAGCGAAAGGGTCCTTGTCCAGGGTACTGCATGACGCGCGCTATTACGCGCCAGCGCGCAAGGTTTGGAGCCCGACTGCGCGACAGACACCATTTTTAAACCCCCTCTGGACGCAGCGCGCAGATTTCCGTTTTCGGTTGAGTCAAAAGCGCAACCCAAAATGACAAAATGTGGTACCCTGGTCGAGTCCATTCTGTTTCTTGTTTTGGAAAGAAGGGCTGAGTTGTTTCCTCTTCTGTTCTGTCGGAGGATCAAGACAAAAGGGCACATTTCGGCAAGCGGAAGAAGAAACGAATGACCCAACAAGCGTATTCGCAGGTCTAATGATAAACTAGTGCATACCACTGTTTCCTATTCGGGTTACGCGGTTACCTATGGCAGCTTCCAGCCAGCTCAATTAGCCAGCCACTAGGCCAAACCTCCAAGCCTTTCTCAGGAGGACAGGACTAACAAGTTTCGGCCGTCTGTATGTATCTGGGAGTAGCTACGACGCTGTACTGCTACGTACAGTGACTTCGCGAGCACTGCTACGTATCATTGACAGTGACTTTCGAGAGCATCTTCCGTGCGCATCCTATCAGGGCCCAATTCGTATTCATCCGGAAGCTATTGATCTAATTATTGATTTCACCTTCGTTGCGTCCCATGCCGAGCTCATAACCCTTCTTCGACACACTGTCAGAGCACAAGGTTTCCTGCCCCATACCTCACTATGCCCGCCCCTCGCGGGAATAAACCGTCTCTGGTGGACCACCTGAATCTCCAGGCTCCTAAGAAACCCGTCAGCGCCATTCTGAGCCTCTCCAAGTATTATGTCGCTGCAGATCTGCTCTTGCGTCAGGTGGGGCCCATGCATCGCGATTTTCATTCCCAGCTACGTGTAAGTAACGCATTCGTATGATAACGTCTCCAGTCATCGACCATCCAACGATAATTCTCTTCACACTCATCTCTCATCTCACACACTCGATTGCCCCACTTCGAAGGCGCATACTTATCGCGCGGCTAAGAATGATGAACAGCTGTATGTCATCCTCATGCGTTTCGCAAGGTGAGAGTGTGACGAT
The DNA here is from genome assembly GCA_013435795.1 of Chlamydomonas sp. ICE-L. Taxonomy (NCBI): domain Eukaryota; kingdom Viridiplantae; phylum Chlorophyta; class Chlorophyceae; order Chlamydomonadales; family Chlamydomonadaceae; genus Chlamydomonas; species Chlamydomonas sp. ICE-L. The sequence goes on from JACBWV010000626.1 coordinate 31,275,955, forward strand.
TTCAGGTTTGGGAGCTGGGTAGAAACTAGCATGCTAGAATTTGATCTGACACCAGCTTCACTAGCCACTGACTGTGTGCTGCCAGCTCTGGTTACAGCCTGGTGCGGAGTGTTAGATTTTATTCAACAGCACTGTCCTATTCCCTGGTCTGGTTGTGTGGATACAAATCCTCAGGTCAAATGTGGCGTGTTGGCTCATATTCTTTGTCCCGTACAGTCTCAGGTTCATTGACTACAAAACACAGAAGGTCTTGTCTGGTCTGGTCTGGACTGGTCTCAGCAGACCAGACAGTCTGCACTGCCCAGCAGACTTGAGCAGACAGCAGACTGGTCTTCATTTACTCAAAGGCACCAGTCTGCTCAAGGGACATATTGACCTGGAGTAGTCTTACACACTGTCTAATCTGCTAAGTATGCCACCTGGCTTCCGTGGGTATTGCACGGGGGGGCCGAGAGATGGCTGAATAACATGTAACAATTCAATTTCATTCAAGGGACCTGTGCTTGCCGTGTCATTTTTTTGCCAAGCCTATAATGCTAATGGTCACACTATGCTGATGCTAAGACTATCATTAATATTGATGCTTCTGCTAACACCAATAATAACATTTATGCTGATGCTAATGCCCCCCTCCCCCCGGATGTTGTGGAGCGGGCTTGTCTTGGGTCATCTATGGCCTGTCTAAGACAACAATCGTTTTGTAATGTTATGCTAAAACTACTCTTGTTTGTGTGCAGCTTAATCCTTGAAACAATTCCCAGTCACCATGACTTCAAAAAGGCAAACCCTGACTCGAAGTACATGGAGCTTAAAAAGGTTAGTGCACTCTTGCCATACCACACTGACACGAAAATGTTACCTATTTTTAAATTTGAATGTCTTTTTGAGGGGTTTTATTATAATTCAGTTTTTGTCCTGAAGAATGTAGTTTGACGTTACACATTTGACGGTTTTTATTTGTATATAATTATATAATATATATATAAATATATGGTATATAAATATTTGTATAAAATTCAAAAGCGCAACTGAATGTTTCTACTTGAACATGTTACATTGGTTCATGGCCTGTTCTAACTAGCACAAAAAGGCCTTGTGATAACATTGTGTACCGGTACTCAGGAGTGTGGTGTAGGTAGTAGTGTTCATACTTCCCATACCGTACTTAGTCAGTCTGCAGAAGGTTAGCAGGCTGAAGGCTGAAACCATAGACCATGTAACATAATCAATCTATATTTATATGCCGGTAGCATACCGGTAATCATTAGGGTATATGGTTCTGCAAGTAGGGCAGAGAGTACTCTGCATTAAAGCCATACCATCATCTTGCTCAGCATAGCACTACCAGATGCATGTTATTTGAAATAATTACGGTAATACATTCAATCTTAAACGTCAACTCAGTTAATCGTCACTAAATCTCTTGCTCAATTAATCGGAGTTCTAGGCCTTGCAAATAAGACAACCCATAAACAAGAGCACCCAGTGTGTTCATGTATTGCTCAGCTAGCGTAGAAGGACCAAGGGCAGTTTGTCCTCATTGCTCAAACCCGGATCAATCCCCTTTTCTTCGGAAGGAGCGTCTGATCGTCGTCGGGGTGGTCAACGGTCGCTGTCGCCAGGGTAGTCGAGGGGTTGCGAGCGACTGCCTCTCGATTTTCGGCTGCAACCCAGTTCAATTGGTTGTTGGAAGCGGTGATCTGCCCAGGTTGTAGATGTTTAAAGAAACACCACATACTGCTTTGATTATTGTGATTTGGAGCTACTAGAGGGCGCAAACGCCCCTTAGGGGATCTATCAAGGGGCTGAGCCATGAGATCTGGGAAAGCTTGTCAAGCGCTGCATTTTTAGCCGGCAGGCGCAGGGTGATGTCCTAAGGGGGGTTAGTAAGCCCTATGTGGAGCCTATTCCCTATTATCACACCTAAACAGGTTGACGGGTTTTTTCCGCAGAAAATACTACACGCCTCGATTGGTCAGGTGCTCCGTCAAATTATAACGCTACATTTTTGTGGCAGTAAAAAAAAGTAACTTGTTAGCATGTATTTTAACAAAATGAGCTTCTCAAATAAAAAATGCAATACGTTTGTGTAACCTATGTAGAAAACGTTGTTATCGATAGGGGAACGGGAGGATCGTTATCCGTCACTGTTTGTTTCTATTACACTGGAGAATAGACCCATATGCTTAGAAGAGTAACGCTGGCCAGTAGTACATGGAGCATGGTTTTTCTTTTCAGCGACGAGCAGCAGCTTCTAGGCAACTCCCTGTGATCTCTCTTCATCCAAACCTGAAGAAACTTGGGCACCTGGGAGCTGATATCAGCAGCTTTCCAGTGCTCCTGGAATATTTGTGTTTGTCCCAGTGGCAGTCTCAGGGAGCTGCCTAGAAGCTGGTGCTGGTAGCCGAAAAGGAAAGCACTGACACGGAGCTTAAAACGGTTAATACACCCTTGTATGCGTTACGTTTGTTTCTATTTCTGTTGACAATACACCGATAGGCTTTGAAGACCTGCCCTGACCCCTCGTACATGGCACTTAAGAAGGTTAGGACACTCCTTCATACATTATGTTTGTTTCTATTGGGACGAAAATAGAGAGATAAGCTTATAAGACCAACCCTGACCCCAAGTGCATGGAACGAAGCAGGTTGGCACACACTTGTATGCATTATTTGTGTGTCTATTTCAGTCCAGAATATACCAATAGGCTTAGACTACCAACCTTGACCCAATGGACATGGAGCTCAGGAAGATTAGTACACTCTTGTATGTGTTATGTTTATATGTCTTTTTCAGTCCATAATATGTCAATAGGCTTAGACTACCAACCCTGACCCAACGTTTATGGAGCTATGGAGCTTAGGAAGGTTAGGACACTCTTGTATGCATTATTCTGTGTCTATTTCAGTCCAGAATATACCAATAGGCTTAGACTACCAACCCTGACCCAAAGTACATGGAGCTTAGGAAGGTTAGTACACTCTTGTTTGCATTATGTTTGTTTCTATTTCTGTTGAGGGTGTACAGATAGGCTGAGAGGGACTGGCTGCCTTTAAAATGAATATGTGAGGTTTAAAACCAAGCCTGGACTAGCGACAAGGCATTTCTTTTACTTTTTTTGTCATGCAACGCGTCGCAAATTGAGCAACTCTGCGCGACCCCAGTGCAACGCGCTACCCCCCAAACCCCGCGCAGCGTGGAGTCCGAGGGTTCCGGGGGGGCATTTCTGACTAGTTTTGCCAGACCCATGCGTCGCTATGCAGCAACAGAATGGCGACATGTCGCACACAACACGAACAGTTGCCAGGACTAGCGAGAAGGCTCTTCTTGAGATAATCATAAGTCTGGATCCAGTAAACATTATTTGTGCCCTTTGCAACTAATTTTACAGTGTTTATACACTAAGCGACGCATTGTAAACTTCTACCACTGCTGCATATCAGTCAACCCTACGCCAACACCAACACCTTCACGAACACTACCAACACCACCACCAATCACCGAGGGTGAATCAAGCAGCGGCCAAACAACTGCACACTGCTATTTGAACGATCTGTTTGTGCATCTCCTCACATCAACAACCCTAAACAACTGCACACTGCTATTTGAACGATCTGTTTGTACATCTCCTCACATCAACAACCCTAAACAACTGCACACTGCTATTTGAACAATCGGTTGTATATCTCCTCACATCAACAACCCTAAACAACTGCACACTGCTGATTGGACAATTGGCTTATACATCTCCTCACATTAAAAACCCTAACCAACTGTGCAGAGCTGATTGGACAATTGGCTTATGCATCTCTACACATCAACAACCCTGACCAACTGTGCAGAGCTGATTGGACAATTGGCTTAGACATCTCCTCGCATCAACAACCTTAACCAACTGTGCAGCGCTGTTTGGACAATTGGCTTATACATCTCCTCACTACCCTAACCAACTGTGCAGAGCCTTATGGCCCGCTACATGTCAGAGCTGGAAGCCATTAGGGTGTCTCTACAGATGAAGGACATGAGCATAAACCCCGTTGCTCATTCCAAGAACCGACCACCGGAAGCCGTCCAGCTAACCACCTCCAACCTCCCTGGTGTGAACTGGAGCGAGGCGGGGGCAGTCGGCGCGGTCACAGCCACAGGGGGCTATGGACTATCCACAGGGGGCTATGGACAACCCCCCGCCCCTCAATTTCTAGTCGATGACTTATTGGAGATCGTGAACGGTGGTCCGACTGGAGCTCCAGCTAGCGGCGCCACTCGAACTCAATCCCAGCCCCCATCCAGTAGTGCAACCTCACCTGCACCTCCGCCCCCGCCAGCCTACCAAGCCAAGTACTCTCTTCCTAGTGCTGACGCCGGCAGCCGGCACGCGTTGTACGCCACTAAGAGCCCAGAGAGCTCATCAGGTCGCTACCAAGCCTCCCCTGCATCTAGAAGCTCCTTAATGCCGTACCCACAGCTAGACAGACTGTCAGTTAGTGAGTCAATACCCCAACCGCCGCCGCCGCCACCGCCGCCACATCAGCCGCCATTTCCTAGTCCTTCGGCAGGCCCTTCGCTTGGCCCTCAAGAACTGGAGGTGAGGGTTCAGGCGATAGGGTTCCTCTTGGCCCTAATAAACTAGAGGTGACGGTTAAGGGTTCAGGGTTTAAGAGTTAAAGTTGGCCCTCAGGATCTGAGGGGAGGGTTCAGGGGTTAGGGTTCCTCTTGGCCTTAAGGAACTAGAGGTGAAGGTTAGGGTTCAGGGTTCAGGGTTTAAGAGTTCAAGTTGGCTCTAAGGAACTAGAGGTGAGGGTTCAGGGGTATGGGTTCCTCTTGGCCCTAATGAACTAGGTATGAAGGTTTAGGGTTCAGGGTTCAGGGTTTAAGAGTTCAAGTTGGCCCTCAAGAACTAGAGGTGAGGGTTCAGGGTTTCAGGGGTTATGGCTGCTCTTTGCCCTCAGGAACTTTAGGTGAGGGTGCAGGGTTCAGGGGTTAGGGTTCCTCTTGGCCCTTAAAAAATAGAGGTTAAGGGTTTAGGGTTCAGTGTTTAAGAGTTCAAGTTGGCCCTCAGGAACTAGAGGTGAGGGTTCAGGGGTTAGGGCTGCTCTTTGCCCTCAGGAACTAGAGGTTAAGGGGTTTAGGGTTTAAGAGCTCAAGTTGGCCCTCAGGAACTAGAGGTGAGGGTTCAGAGTTCAGGGGTAAGGGTTGCTTTTAGCCCTAAGGAACTAGAGGTGAAGGTTTAGGGTTCAGGGTTTAACTTAAGGTTCAGGGTGAAGAGTTCAAGTTTGACCTTAGGAACTAGAAGTGAGGGTTCAGGGTTCAAGTTGGCCCTCGGGAACTAAAGGTGAGGGTTCAGGGTTCGAGTTGGCCAATAGGGACAAGAGGTGATGGTTTGTGCTCAGGGTTTGGGGTTGGGGTTCAACTTCGCAGTTCGTACGGCTCATCCGTTGATCAAATGTCTGCTTGAACTTGAACTTGGTTACAAAGCTTCAACCAGCAATTTTGCTGCTCGCCGTCTTTGGCAGTAAAGAAAACATATTACCATGTAAACTGCCTACACTCGTGTGCTTGCATTCCAAACTTCATAGTTTTTATTTTCAGCTAAGAGCAGCAGCTTCTAGCCACCCTGGAATTGCTCACAACCTCGTCCTCCACCCCCTCCCTCAGCACCCCCTCTCTACGCTCCACAGGTTGTCACCTACTCCCCATATCAGCACTTGGGCCACCCTGTGAACTGCTCACAACCTCTTACTCCACCTCCTCCCTCAGCACCCCCTCAACCAAACAAACCTCCTCTCTACGCTCCACAGGTTGTCACCTACTCCCCATGTCAGCACTTGGGCCACCCTGTGAACTGCTCACAACCTCTTACTCCACCTCCTCCCTCAGCACCCCCTCAACCAAACAAACCTCCTCTCTACGCTCCACAGGTTGTCACCTACTCCCCACGTCAGCACTTGGGCCACCCTGTGAACTGCTCACAACCTCTTACTCCACCTCCTCCCTCAGCACCCCCTCAACCAAGCAAACCTCCTCTCTACGCTCCCACAGGTTGTTACCTATTCCCCGTATCAGCACTTGGGCCACCTTCACCACCACCACCACCACCACTGGCCACCTTCACCACCACCACTTGCCATAACCATAACTCCCACAGGTTGTCACCTATTTCCCATATAAGCACTTGGGCCACCCTGATGACTGCTCACAGCTCCTCCTCCACCTCCTCCCTCAGCACCCCCCTCAAACACACAAACCTCCTATCTACGCTCCACAGGTTGTCACCTATTCCCTGTATCAGCACTTGGGCCACCTTCACCACCACCACCACCCCATTCAGGCTGTACTCTCCCTATACTGGCCTTGACCACCACCACCACCACCACTGACCACCTTCACCACCAACCTCAGCCCCCCCCCCAAAACAAACAAACCTCCTCTCTACGCTCCCACAGGTTGTCACGTACTCCCTGTATCAGCACTTGGGCCACCCTGATGACTGCTCACAACCTCCTCCTCCACCTCCTCCCCCAGCACCCCCTCAAACAAACAAACCTCCTCCTCATGCTCCCTCAGGTGGTCACCTATTCCCCTTATCAGCACTTGGGCCACCCTGGGAATTGCTCACAACCTCCTCCTCCACCTCCTCCCGATGAACCCCCCTCAAACCAACTAGCGCCTAGCTATATACCGCCGCCTCCGCCCCCGGACACAGCCTCCTCCCCAGGGGGCGGTATGCGTCAGATAGAGAAGAAAGCACAGCTGAGGGATGTCCATATCTCTTTAGCGCTCATGGAGGACTTCTTGCACTTTGCCGCGTCCAACACCCGCAAGGGTATCGAATCATGTAGGTTGTTAACTCACGTGAACTGTGTACTGTGGGGTGGTACGTGTCACATAGAGAAGACAGCACAGCTGAGGGATGTCCACATCTCACCTAATAAGGACTTATTGCACCTTGCCTCATCCAACACCTGTAAGGGTATTGAATCATGTCGGTTGTCGACTCACGTGCACTGTGTACTGTGTGTTTTGTACTGTCAGCTGGTATGTGTCAGATAGAGAAGACAGCACAGCTGAGGGATGTCCAAATCTCTGTAGCACTCATGGAGGACTTTTTGCACCTCGCCTCATCCAACACCCGCAAGGGTATCAAATCATGTAGGTTGTTAACTCACGTGAACTGTGTACTGTGGGGTGGTACGTGTCAGATAGAGAAGACAGCACAGCTGAGGATTGTCCACATCTCTGTAGCGCTCATGGAGGACTTTTTGCACTTTGCTGCGTCCAACACCCGCAAGGGTATCGAATCATGTAGGTTGTTGACTCATGTACACTGTGTTATGTGTGTTGTGTACTGTACACTTAGTACTGTGCCCCACACACACTGCAGTGCCTTGAACTAACACTGCCGTCCTCTGCTTCCAGGTGGTGTGTGGAGGTAGGGGTAGGGCGGTGGTTCGTGTGTGTGTGTGTGGTGGTGTGTGTGTGTGGGGGGGGGGGGGGGGGGGGGGGGGGGGGGGGGGGGGACAGCCCCACACACCACGTAGCCCCACACACTGCAGCGCCTTCAACTGACACTGCCGCTACATGCTTCCAGGTGGTGTGTGGAGGTGGGGGTAGGGCAGTGGTGTGTTAGTGTTGGGTGGGGGGTGGGGGTGGTGGGGCAGGAAACACACACAGCCTCACACACCGCATTGCCTTAACTGACACTGCCGCTACATGCTTCCAGGTGGTGTGTGGAGGTGGGGGTAGGGCAGTGGTGTGTTAGTGTTGGGTGGGGATGGGGGGGGTGGGGCAGGAAACACACACAGCCTCACACACCGCATTGCCTTCAACTGACACTGCCGCTACATGCTTCCAGGTGGTGTTTGGAGGTGGGGGTGGTTTGTGTTTGTGTTTGTGTGTGTGGGGGTGGGGGTGGGGGTGGGGGCAGCCCCACACACCACAGCCCCACACACCACAGCCCCACACACAACAGCCCCTCACACAACACAGCCCCACACACTGCAGTGCCTAGTACTACTAACACTAGTACTAACACTGCCACTCTCTGCTTCCAGGTGGTATACTAGGGGGCAGCGGATGACAGGGGGGGGGCAGCCCCACACACAACAGCCCCACACACAACAGCCCCTCACACAACACAGCCCCACACACTGCAGTGCCTTCAACTAACACTGCCGCTCCCTGCTTCCAGGTGGTATACTAGGGGGCAGCATGTCAGCGGATGACAGGTGGGGGGGTGGGGGGACAGGAAACACACAGCCCCACACACCACACAGCCACACACACTGCAGTGCCTTACTACACCGCCTACTACTAACACTAGTACTAACACTGCCACTCTCTGCTTCCAGGTGGTATACTAGGGGGCAGCATGTCAGCAGATGACAGCATCTTCACGATCAACTCTTTGATCATTCCAAAGCAGGAAGGCACCACCGACACTGTGCAGGCCCTGAATGAAGAGGAGGTGTTTGAGGTCCAGTTTGAAAAAGAGTTGTATCCACTGGGTTGGATTCACACCCACCCAACTCAGGTATGTGATAGTGCCCTAGGGATTGTTTTCCGCTAAATGTAGCAATCGCTACTTTTGACCCCGATTTGGCCCACATTGCCCTAAAGCAAAATGTTGACCCCGATTTGGCCCACATTGCCCTAAAGCAAAATGTTGACCCCGATTTGGCCCACATTGCCCTAAAGCAAAATGTTGACCCCGATTTGGCCCACATTGCCCCTAAGCAAAATGTTGACCCCGATTTGGCCCACATTGCCCTAAAGCAAAATGTTGACCCCGATTTGGCCCACATTGCCCTAAAGCAAAATGTTGACCCCGATTTGGCCCACATTGCCCTAAAGCAAAATGTTGACCCCGATTTGGCCCACATTGCCCTAAAGCAAAATGTTGACCCCCTAAAAAGCTGGGTTGGATTCACAACCCTGAATGAAAAGGAGGTCCAGTTTGAAACATAGTTGTACCCACTGTATTAGATTCACACCCACCCAACGCTTGTGTGTGATAGTGCCCTAGGGATTCTTTTTCCGCTAGATGTAGCGATCAAACACTTTTTGACCCCGGAAAATTGCCGCCTTTCCCCATACTCTTCTTTTCTATTTTCTTCCCTTATGTTACAATTAGGGCTCATCCTTAAGGCATCTATAGTATCGTAGTGATTCTCCCCTTAGTTTCTCTTCTGTATTACAATTCCTAGATCTATTCT
>JACBWV010000626.1:31285251-31401557 GCA_013435795.1 Chlamydomonas sp. ICE-L
GATGGTGAGTGTGTGCATGGTGTATGATGGTGAGTGTGTGCATGGGTGTATGTATTGATGAGTTGGTGTGTTGCATGGGTGTATGTATTGATGGTGGTGTGTGCATGGGTGTAGTATTGATGGTGAGTGTGTGCATGGGTGTTGTATGTAGGTGAGTGTGTGCATGGGTGTATGTATTGATAGTGAGTGTGTGCATGGGTGTATGTATTGATAGTGAGTGTGTGCATGGGTGTATGTATGATGGTGAGTGTGTGCATGGGTGTATGTATTGATGGTGAGTGTGTGCATGGGTGTATGTATTGATGGTGAGTGTGTGCATGGGTGTATGTATTGATGGTGAGTGTGTGCATGGGTGTATGTATTGATAGTGAGTGTGTGCATGGGTGTATGTATTGATAGTGAGTGTGTGCATGGGTGTATGTATTGATGGTGAGTGTGTGCATGGGTGTATGTATTGATAGTGAGTGTGTGCATGGGTGTATGTATTGATGGTGAGTGTGTGCATGGGTGTATGTATTGATAGTGAGTGTGTGCATGGGTGTATGTATTGATAGTGAGTGTGTGCATGGGTGTATGTATTGATAGTGAGTGTGTGCATGGGTGTATGTATTGATGGTGAGTGTGTGCATGGGTGTATGTATTGATGGTGAGTGTGTGCATGGGTGTTGTATTGTAGTGGTGTGTGGCATGGGTGTATGTATTGATGGTGGTGTTGTGCATGGGTGTATGTATTGATATGTGAGTGTGTGCATGGGTGTATGTTTGATGGTGATGTGTGCATGGTGTTGTATTGATGGTGAGTGTGTGCATGGGTGTATGTATTGATGGTGAGTGTGTGCATGGGTGTATGTATTGATGGTGAGTGTGTGCATGGGTGTATGTATTGATGGTGAGTGTGTGCATGGGTGTATGTATTGATGGTGAGTGTGTGCATGGGTGTATGTATTGATAGTGAGTGTGTGCATGGGTGTATGTATTGATAGTGAGTGTTTTCTTAATCACAAGCGATATAATGCCAATGCATTGATGGTGAGTGTGTGCATGGGTGTGTGTATTGATAGGGAGTGTGTGCATGGGTGTTTGTATTGGTAGTGAGTGTGTGCATTGCTGGGATCCTATTTAAGCCAGAGTCCCCTAGGGTGTGGGACGGGGACAGCCTTAGCTTGACCTACCGCTGCATTTCTGGTGAGTGAGTGCAAGGGTGTTTGTATTCATAGAGAGTCACTGGTAAAATGACCACGACAATTATACCCTTGTTTTTTGTACGTGAGCCCCGTCTTTAGGCTGAAGGGAACGAGCTGCTACTTTACCTGAACAAAGCTACCATGGCCGATGACAGCGACCGCAAACACTAAAGCACACCCACAGGGATTCGAGCCTTGCACCATCATCATTTAAACGAGCTCTACCATTGAGCCATTTGTCGAAACGGGAATTATCAAATGTATAGTGCCAATGCATGTATGGTACAGAATGTAAAGAGTTGCAGTGCCAATGATATGTTATAAATGTTGTACTATCAAAGCAACTACCAATGCTACTACCAATGCCATTGCCATTGCCAGTACCAACGCCAATGCCAAGACAAACACCATTGTTAATGCCAGTGCAAATACCAACGCCAATACCAACATCAGTACCAATGCACAAGGTCCATCGCCAAAACCAGTACCAATGACAATGCCATCACCAACACCATTGGCAATGCCAGTGCCAATACCAATACCAATGACAATGCCATGACCAACACCATTGTCAATGCCAGTGCCAATGCCAGCGCCAATACCAACATCAGTACCCATTCACACGGCCCAACGCCAAAACCAATGCCTAAACCAAAACCAATGACAATGCCAGGACGGACACCATTGTCAAAGCCAGTGCCAGTGCCAATGCCAGTATCAGTACCAATGCCAGTATCAGTACCAATGCCAGTATCAGTACCAATGCCAGTATCAGTACCAATGCCAGTATCAGTACCAATGCCAGTATCAGTACCAATACCAACATCAGTACCAATGCCAGTATCAGTACCAATGCCAGTATCAGTATCAATGCCAGTATCAGTACCAATGCCAGTATCAGTACCAAAGCCAGTATCAGTACCTAGGCCAGTATCAGTACCAATACCAGTATCAGTACCAATGCCAGTATCAGTACCAATGCCAGTATCAGTACCAATGCCAATATCAGTACCAAGGCCAGTATTAGTACCAATGCCAGTATCAGTACCAAGGCCAGTATCAGTACCAATGCTAGTATCAGTACCAAGGCCAGTATCAGTACCAATGCCAGTATCAGTACCAATACCAGTAACAATACCAAAACTAATGGTCCAATACCAACGCCAACGCCATTGCCAATGCCAATGCAAATACTGTTTCTTATTAATGCAAAACGAAACCAACCCCATGCAGGTAATGTGAAGTATGTGTACCCCTTCCAACACCAATACCAATGCCAGTGCCAATGCAAATGCAAATACTGTTTCTTATTAATGCAAAATACCCCCCCACCCCCCCCCTGCAAATTGAAAGCAACCCCCTGCAAAATGAAACCAACCCCCTGCAGGCAATGTGAATTTGTTTTACCCCTTTCGACAGCCTTTCAAATTCATCCACCCATACACCCATCTATAGCACCCATTCACCCACCCATCCATACCCATCCTTACCACCCATACTCACACACTCATACTCAACCAGCCATACCTACCCACCCACCCATGCACATGCACTCCAAATCCAAACCCATGCCATAACCCACCCCATGCAGGTAATGTAAAGTATGCGTACCCCTTCCAACACCAAAACCAACGCCAGCGCCAATACCAAAGTAAATACTGTTTCTTATAAATGCAAAACGAAACCACCCCCCTGCAAAATAAAACCATCCCCCTGCAAAATGAAAACAACGTCCTGCAGGTAATGTGAAGTATGTGTATCCCTTCCAACAGCCGTTGACGGACTTTGGAGCTCAGCTGAAGAGAATGACAGCTCTAAGGGAGTCGCTGGGTTGGAGGATTATTGGGTGTGAACTTATTGAGTGCTACCAGTTCTAACAGCCCTCTATTTGCAAGCGTCGCTGCTAATCCTTCCAACAGCCGTTGTAGGACTTAGGAGTTCAGCTGAAGAGGATGACTGCATTAAGGAGTCGCTGGGTTGGAGGATTATTGGGTGTGAACTTATTGATCGCTACCAGTTCTAACAGCCCTCTGTTTACCGACGTCGCTGCTAACCCTTCCAGCCGCCTTTGACCGACTTACAAGCTTAGCTGAAGAGGGTGACTGCTCTAAAGGGCATCGCTGGGTTGGAGGATTATTGGGTGAAAACTTATTGAGTGCTACCAGTTCTAACAGCCCTCTGTTCGCCGACGTCGCTGCTTATCTATTCAGCAGACTTTGGAGCTTAGCTGAAGAGGGTGACTGCTCTAAAGGGCGTCGCTGGGTTGGAAGATTATTGGATGTTGGCTTATTGAGTGCTACCAGTTCTAACAGCTCTCTTTTTACCAACGTCGCTGCTAATCCTTTCAACAGCCGTTGACAGACTTACGAGCTCAGCTGAAGAGGATGACTGCACTGAGGGAGTCACTGGTTTGGAGAATTATTGGGTGTAGGCCAGGGTTGTTCAGGACGCTACTTCCTCCTTCACAGGCGCAACGTCGAAGGGTCCGTTGCGTTGCAGGACGCAACGTTGGGAGAGTCTGTTGACCGGAATGAAGGGTCCGTTGCGTCGTAGGACGCAGGCTATACAATTGGTTGCGTCTCAGGCAGCAGGGCTGGGGGGCAATTTTCTCTTGAATGGCCACAATTTATGGAGGCAGTGTTTGATTCACCACTCCAATGTGATTTGCTCTTGGATTCCTCTGCCTCTTTACATTAGGCGGGGTTACTGGAATTGTTTTAGCGAATGCTGGGGTTGACGTGTTGCTCCATGATATGAGTCGCAGAAGTTTACACAATTATTTAGATAAGGCAAAGGCATTAGCTAAGAAAGATTGATGCTTTTTGTGGGCTTACTGAGTGCTTCCAGGGTACCTCAGGAGGACCCCCGGCTCTGCTGCCTGAGACGCAACCAATTACATAGCCTGTGTCTTGCAATTCAACGGACCCTTCCTTCTGGTAGCCTGGTAGCCTGGTAGTCTGGTAGTCTGGTAGCCTGCGTAGTCTGGTAGCCTGCGTAGTCTGGTAGTCTGGTAGCCTGGTAGCCTGCGTCCTGCAATGCAACGGGCCCTTTGATGTAGCGTCAGCGATGGAGGACGCGGCGTCTTGAACAACCCTGAGTGCTACTAGTTTTAACAGCCCTCTATTTGAAAAATGAAAAATACATTTACACTGTAATACATATAAATAAATAATAGTAGGGATCTCTAATACATTAACATCATACATATAAATAAATAAATAGTACGCCTAATTATGGGGCGTGAGGTTGAGGGGGGCAGCCCGTTTTCTTGCACTGGGGCAGCCCGTTTTCTTGCACTGGGGCAGCCCGTTTTGCGTTGGGGCAGCCCGTTTTGCGTTGGGGCAGCCCGTTTTCTTGCACTGGGGCAGCCCGTTTTCTTGCACTGGGGCAGCCCGTTTTGCGTTGGGGCAGCCCGTTTTGCGTTGGGGCAGCCCGTTTTGCGTTGGGGCAGCCCGTTTTCTTGCACTGGGGCAGCCCGTTTTCTTGCACTGGGGCAGCCCGTTTTCTTGCACTTTTTTTTCTTCTTGAGACTTCTCATTTGTTAGCTTCTTACCTCCGCCACTGTAAGTGGTTGAGATCTGGGTCCTGCTCTAAGGGGTTTAATACCTACGCCACCAAAACGGTGGTTGGGAGTTTGGTTTGTTTGTCCTCGACACACCCCTGATGTAATGGGGTTTTTTGCTTTGTGGGTGCTTTTTCTTTTTGTTTAAAGCACAGAGTCTCATACACCCTCGCGGTGTCAAGTAGACTTTAACATGTAATGTAATGTAATGTAATGTAATGTAATGGGGCCAACCACCAAATAATACGTATATACATACAGTATACATATTATGATACGTTCCAGGGGTAGGCCAAAGAGGCTCAAGGGACTTGCCCAGCCGTGACAGAAAGGGCTAAAAAGAAAACGCATTCACAAACTGAACCCCAAACAATCGTTTTACGCGGGACGCGGGCTCAGAGTTCGAGCTATAGTCATAATTTAATCCTACAATCAGGAGTAAACAAATGGACTATGGAAAGAGAGTTGGTGTCGCGAGAAAATGAAATACGAAAGAAAATGAGACTTAGGGTATCGCTGATCTGCGAAGTCCGAGGTAAGCAGCCTCCCTCCGTTCGAACTTGAACTGTGGGCTTGAATTCGAACGGTGAGTGCCACGTGCGTTTGAACAGGAGATCCGATTTGCCCGGGTTTCACCTCGGGAGTGGACTACCTGGAGTTCGGCCATCATGCAATGCTGCAGCGAACAAAACATCATCTGGAAGTGGGAGCCCTTTGAATTTCCGATTTCTAGCTTCCTTTCCCGAGGCTGCTTCTATTCAAACTTGTTTTTCGAACGAAACGGTCCCAGCCCCCTTGCCCCCCGGCCCCCCTGCTCCTCCATGCTCCCCACAGTCCCACACGCTCATGCGTATCTGATCCGGCCCTGCTCCAGGTTGCCCGGCTCCAAAGTCTTGCTCCTCCGATCCTTCTCCTTGTACAATTTGAATTTTCACAAAAATCGCCAAAATCGCCCAAATCACGAAAAACGGCCAGATCAAAAATCGCCAAAATTGCCGAGCTGGCACCGGGGAGGTTTTACTTTTTGTTTCCGGGGACGCGAAAACTCTCTGTGGAACTCTCTCTGGAGCTCTCTGTGGAACTCTCTGTGGAAACACACCCTAAGGTTTACCCCCCCGAGCGCAGCACGAGACCTTCAATAATTCGATTCGACAAGTGTTGAAAATTCCTTCATTCCCTCCCCGACGCTTCTGAACAACTCGTTAGCCACTTTTACGAGCCAATAATAGGCGCAATGGACACTCCCACTCCAGCGGATCTCTCCCCAGGAGGGCTGTACTCGGTTTACAACAGCCTGCCGGTGTCGATGCCTATGACGATGCAGATTCTAGGTGCGATACATAGACTGTCGATGTCATGGAATCTAGTAGAAAGCGAATCTTGGATTCAGATCCAGTACCATGCATCCGGGTTGCTGGTGCTGGTGCCAGTTGTAAGGCATTTTCTGGTTTCCATGTAGGTTGCCGGTGATTGGATGGTTATTGTTTGATTGCATAGTCACAATCAGTAGATGGAGTTAGCATGAGTAGGTTAGTTTGGTTCGATTACAAGGTCTATCATCCTTCAGGCTGCTCACCCTCAGTAGATGGAGTAAGCATGAGTTGCTAAGCTTGGTTTGTTTTGATAACGTTGTCTATCTACCTTCAGGCTGCTCACAGTCGGCAGGCAGAGTGAGTGTGGATAGCAAACACCTACACCACTACAGCTACACCTACACCACTACACCAACACCTCCACCACTACACCTACACCACTACACCTACACTCTTGATCACAGGATGCAATCATATCGATGAAGACAGTAGGCAAGACATGATCTGGTTTCGAGCTTGAAGGGTTGCACTCGGCCCCAACCCTTCTCGCCACACAGATCTGAAACCTCTAAACAGCCCCCAACCTCTGAACAGTGTCCATGCCTACCCACATGCACAAATACAAACACATACATACAAAGATATCCCCCCCCCCCCCCACCCCACCCACCCACCCACCCACCCAACCCTTCTCGCCGCACAGATCTGAAACCTCTTAACAGCGCCCACCCTGTGGACATCGTCCATGTCTACCCACATGCACAAATACAAACACACACATACACACATACCCCCCCACCCCCCCACCCACCCCGACATGCCTACCCAACCCTTTTCGCCACACATATCTGAAACCTCTGAACAGTGCCCATGCCTACCCACATTCACAAATACACACACATACCCCCCCCCCCCCCCCCCCCCCCCCCCTACACACACGCGCACGCATGCCTACCCAACCCTTCTTGCCCCACAGATCTGAAACCTATAAACAGCGCCCAAACTCTAAACAGCGTCCATCCCTAACCGCATGCACAAATACACACACACACTCCTCCCCCACCCTACCCCATCCCACTTACCCAACCACCCACACCCACATCCACACGTGCCTACCCAACCCCTCTCTCCACTCAGGTATAAAACCTATCAACATCTCCAACGAGAGACGCTTTCGGGTGGTTCTAAATGACGGTTATACAGCCACCAGTGCTTTGCTGGTCCCCCAGATGTATGAGAAGATTGACGAGGGTAGCTTGATGGTTGGATCCATCGTGAATGTCGTGGACCTGATAGCCAGCAATGTAAATGGCAAGACGTAAGAGCAGGAACGGGAGGTTCATATTCATAAGTCATATAGGCCGGGGGGGGGGGGGGGGGGGGGGGGGGGGGGAAGGGGATGTGTGTGTGTGTATTTGTGTAAGTGGGTAGGCATGTTAGGTGTACCATCCATTGTGATCCATTGTGAATGACGTGAACCTGATAGTCAGCAATGTCCAGGTGAAGAAGTAAGAGCAGGAACGGATGGTTTTTTTGTGGGGTGGGATTGGGGTAAGGGGGGTGAGAGGGAGGGGGAGGCGGGAAGGGGGGATGGGGAGTAGGGGGGGGGGGGGGGGGGGGGCAGGAGGTTTGTGTGTGGGGTGGGGTAGGGGGGCTGCGGGGCTGCCCGCCCCATTGGCTGCTGTGCGTGTGCGAATTGTAGCGCATAAATGATGATGATGATGATGATGATCATCATCATCATAATCATCATCATCATAGTCATCATCATCATCATCATCATCAACATCATCACCATCACCATCATCATCATCAGCATTCGCATCATCAGCATCAGCATCAGCATCAGCATCATCAGCATCATCAGCATCATAACGTCAGCATCATCAGCATCATCACCAGCATCAGCATTCGCATCATCAGCGTCATCAGCATCATCAGCATCATCAGCAACATCAGCATCATCAGCACCATCAGCATCATAAGCATCATCACCATCATCATCACCATCATCACCATCACCATCATCATCACCATCATCATCACCTTCACCATCACCATCATCATCACCATCATCACCATCACCATCACCATCATCATCACCAGCATCATCACCATCACCATCACCATCACCAGCATCATCATTAGCATCAGCATTCGCATCATTGTCATCATCAGCATCATCAGCATTATCATCAGGATCATCATCATCATCATCATCATCGTCTTCATCAGCATCATCGGCATCATCAGCATCATCAGCATCCTCAGCATCATCAGCATCAGCATCATCATCATCATTGTCATCATCGTCATCATCATCATCAAATCTTCCTCCCTCTCCTACCCCTTGAACCAGGGTGCTTGCCGCCCTCAACCTGGTGCCTTTGGCCATCTATCCTGATCCAATTGGGCCATGCCTGCACATCCATGTCGTCCCCCCAGCTGATTTGTTGGCTTGCCTTCCCAGTCCAGCAGGCTACCAGCAGATTTCCCCACCCCAAGATGAAGCCTGCCTGGAACAATTCGGAAATTACTCTTACGAGCTAATAGGCGCAGTGGACACTCCCACTCCCGCGGACCTCTCTCCAGGAGGGCTGTACTCGGTTTACAACAGCCTGCCGGTGTCGATGCCTATGACGATGCAGATTACAGGTGCGATACGTAGACTGTCTCTGTCGTGGAATCTAGTAGCGAAAGCGAACGTCGGATTCAGATCTAGTTCCATGCACCTGGTGCCAGTTGCCAGGCATGATCTGGTTTCCATGTGGGGTGCTGGTGATTGGATGGATATTGTTTGGTTATAAGGTCTACCATCCTTCAGGCTGCTCACCGTCAGTAGATGGAGTAAGCATGAGTAGTTTAGCTTGAATTGGTTCGCTAGCGTGGTCTATCTGCCTTCAGGTTTGATAGCGTGGTCTATCTGCCATGGCGGGCATAAAAAGTGTGGATAGCATATGCCTACACCTATACCACTCCACCACTCCACCTACACCTGCACAACTGCACCTACGCGTACTCCTACACTCTTGATCACAGAATGCAACACAATCGATGAAGACAGTAGGCACGTCATGATCTGGTTTCAAGCATGAAGGGTTGCATTCCGCCCCAACCCTCTTCGCCGCGCAGATCTGAAACCTCTACACAGCGCCCAAACTCTGAACAGTGTCCATGCCTACACACATGCACAAGTACAAACACAAACTCCCCCCCCACCCCCACCCACCCAGACACACACACACACACATGCCCACCCAACCTTTCTGGCCACACTTATCTGACACCTCTGAACAGCGCCCATGCCTACACACATGCACAAAAACAACCCCCCCCACCCCCACCCCCACCCCCACACATGCCCACCCAACCCTTCTCGCCACACTTATCTGACACCTCTGAACAGCGCCCATGCCTACACACATGCACAAATACAAACACTCCTCCCCACCACCACCACACACACACACACACACACATGCCTACCCAACCCTTCTTGCCTCACAGATCTGATACCAGTACCTATAAACCTCTACCACATGCCTACCCACATGCACACACATATACACACACACACTCCCCCCACACCCACTCCCCCATACACCCGCCCACCCACGCATGCCTACCCAACCCTTCATGCCACACAGATCTGGAACCTCTAAACAGCCAAAACGGGAGACTCTACCGGGTGGTTCTGAATGACGGTTATACAGCCACCGGTGCTATGCTGTCCTCCCAGATGATTGAGATGATAAACGAGGGTAGCTTGGTGGTAGGATCCATCGTGCAAGTCGTCGACCTGGTTGTCAGCAACGTCCAGTTCAAGAAGTAAGAGCTGGAACAGGAGGTTCATATTCATAATTCATTAAGACAGGGTGTGTGTGTATTTGTATCTGTGTATTTGTTTGTGTGTGTATTTGTGGATGTGGGTAGTCATGGTAGGTATGGCACCCATTGTGAATGTGGTGGACCTGATATTCATCAATGTACATGGCAAGACGTAAGAGAAGGAACGGGAGGTTCATATTCATAAGTCATATAGGCCGGGGGGGGGGGGGGGGGGGGGGGGGGGGGGGGATGTGTGGGTGGGTGGTGTGGGACTTGATAGCCAGCAATGTAAATGGCAAGACGTAAGAGCAGGAATGGGAGGTTCATATTCATAAGTCATATATGCAGGGGAGGAGGGGGGGGGGGGGGGGGGGGGGGGGGGGGGGGGGTAAGAAATTTTGTAGTATACCATAAACATCCTAGTACCTCTGCACAAACGTCATGCCATCGCATTGTAGTCAGCAGGCAATTATAGTCAGCAGGCAATTATAGCGAGATATTTGAATTTATTGAGACCTCCACTGGCATTACCTATCCCTACGCGATATGGCCCTTGCACCCCTCAACCAATCTCTTTACATTGTTTCAAGCATTGGTACATCGATTGCTTAGCATGTTGGGAGATAGGACTGGCTGAAATTTTCTGGTCAAAACAACAGCTGCAGACCCAACTATGTTACGCGCAAAGAAGAAGCTGCAGGTGTGTCGCTTTGCGATTGCGCACGGCAGGTATTCTCAGCAAGGTTGGATTTCTCAGTGGGGTCGACGTATGTAAGTATATATATGCAGGGGAGGGGGGTGGGGTGGAGGAAGGGGGGTGCGGGGCTGCCCACCCCACTAGCAGTGGTGTGTATGAGAATTGTAGCGCATGAATGCGAGGTGTGCTGTATTTGTGTGTGTGGGTGGGTGGGTGGGTGTGTGTGAGGTCACTGACTTGCTAGCATTGTTGTTATTAATAATATTGTTACATAATAATATTGTTACATTATAATTATTATGTGTATTATCATGTATCATGTATTATTATTATTATTATTATTATTATTATCATCATGTATTATTATTATTATTATTATTATTGTTAGTTGTAGTAGCATTTGTGTTATTATTATTACCATCATTATTTGCCAACCCGATTGTCAGCCCTAGCTAGAAAAAAATGTAAGAGAGATCATCATCATCACTATCATCATCATTGCACCTTCCATCCTCTCCCCCCCTCATCATCAGCATCAGCACCATCACCATCATCATATTCAGCACTAGCATCATCATCATCATCATCATCATCATCACCATCATCATCATCACACATTCCTCCCTCTCTTACCCCTTGAACCAGGGTGCTCGTCGCCCTCAACCTGGAGCCCATTGCTATCTATCCTGATCCAATCGGGCCACGCCACCCCATCGATGTCGCCCCCCCAGCTGATATGTGGGCTTGCCTTCCCAGACCAGCGGGCAAACAGCAGATTGCCTCACCCCTAGGTGGTGCTGGCCCTGAAGGGATGGGGGGCCACATCACCCCCACTCGCAAATTGCATTTCGCTTGCAGGTCTAACAGCTCTACCAGTTCTATCGGTTCTAACAACCCTCTTTTTACAGACGTCTCTGCTTATCCTTCCTACGGCCTTTATGGCAGCTATGGGTTACTGTACTGAAGGTGTTATGAACATGTAATGATAACGCCTGGTGGGGCGTGGTGTTAAGGGAGCCTGTCGTACGCGGGTGGGGAGCGGTCTCCTCCCTCAACTGGACAAGCTACCATCGCGGTTGACGACGACCTGCAACGCCAAGAGCGACCGAAGGGGGCGGCGAACCCCCGACTCTTTGTCCTCAAGCAATCTGGTCTACCACTAGACCATTGTATATCACTGAAAGGGGCTAAGGTGTTTTGAACTTATTCTTAATAGTTTTACATTTTCCTTCAAGACCACGAGAAGTATTTATGACGGCCTCCACCTCGGCCCCCAGCAGGGGCGATGTCCGACGCTGCATAACCTGGGATCACAGAAGGTGGGGAAGCGTTAGGGATAGGTCGAGATTTGAGGTAGGTATGGGAGAAAGGAGACGTGGATGAAAGTCGCAAGTGCAGAGTTCAAAATTTTATCGCTAGGATATGTAGAGCAGAGCTGAGGCTTGTAAAGGTCCTAATATCCTGCCGTTGACGATCAGTCAATCCCAAACAGAGATCTGATCCCAAATCCCCCCCCTCTATCTCTCCACTTACCCGGTTGGGGGGTAGAGGGATCAGCACCCGTAGTGGTGCTGTCCGTAACCCCCTGCTTCCTGCCACCTCCAGAATCTCCAGTTCCAGACGCCGACCAGCGGCTGGGCAGAGCAAAGGTGGTCACAGACGACGCAGACAGTGGAACAACAGCAGGGAGCTTGGTGGCTTGGCAATCTCCGGTTTCGCAGGCAGAGCCTCAAATACCGGAGATATGATAGCGGAGTCAAGGACGCGAGCAGACGAAGACGGGGTACCTCCACCGATGTCCAGGGTAGTCGCCGACTTGAGTCTGCACGTCACAGTCATCCTCGTCCTCAGTATCAAAGGCATTAGAGATCGCATCATCCACGAAGCGGGCAGACTCAGGCGCAGCACCGAGGGAGTACTCACTGATTTGTGTTTGCACGTCACAGAGATGCATCAAGACATCCTCGACTGCAGGAAGGAGGCGACAGAAGGGAGGGGAGGAAGCGGAAAAGTGGGGGGAATGTAAAAGGGGTGTGGCTTCCGCAACGGCGGAAGGATTCTCAATAATGCAAGCAGAGGCCGATTAGTCGTCAGGACTTCGGAACTTCCAGAATGAGGCTTGTCGAGAGGACCACGCGGAAGTTGCATTGTAAAGCAGTGGTAAGTTGTGGTGAGATACTCGCATCGGTCAACGCGCCAATCTTTTAACGCAAGATGAGAATAGTTAAAACACTGGGGGAACCCTCTTAAGGGAAAACACCAGCGGTGGGAACTGGGTATAGACAGCAGGGTCTAGACCCTGGCTAGATAGCGCGTGACAGAAAGGACGCCAAGGGGCGCAGCCTACGGGAAGCTGGCACTATGTCATGTATGATGACACAGCCCTACGGGAAGCTAGCACTGTGTCACAGAGTGTGACTCAGTACGGACAGAAAAGCAGTTACTATCTACAGCTATAGTTCTAAGGAAGTATAATAGTAGTCACCAAGACATAAAACGATCGAGTGAACCGCAATTGATGCTGATAGGAACCAACTGACCCAAGGAGGGACATATCACACTGACGTAGCTGCCCTCTTCACCAGATACAGAGCTGCCCCTGCCTCCACCAACACTCTTTCTCCCCTCCTCTACCAAGCTGCAGCTGCCCTGGGCATCACTCACCATCGTACTTATAACCCTCCAAGCTACGACCAAAGCCTCACCAACTTCTCTTCTACCAGCCCTGCTGACCAGCTCTTTGGCTCTAACCAAGACCCCTTTCTTACCATCTGGACTGGGGGCTCCCAGGTGGACATTCCTAACTCCACGACACAAGCACACCAAGCTCTAAGGTGGGCCCTAGCCAGTGCTGACCATGCTGAAAATATTCTCAGCCCTACCTGCACCCTGATGCTCCTTCCTGACGACCTTGCTGCCCCCTACAAAACTCTCCTCCACCACTCACGGATTCACTATATTGACTCTAGACGACAGTCTGAATTTTATACTACCTCTGAAACCTGGCTGGGCAGCAAATCTCACACTCCACCCTCCACCCCAAAACTGCACCTCATCCTATATGCAACCCCCACAGCCAAGCTACCTACTTTCCTAAACTCCAAGATTTTATTAACAAATGGGCATACTACATGCAAAGCCTCTCCTCATCTTGGGAGCCCTCTACTGTTACACCACCTCCCACTCTTACCTCCTCTGACATTGTAATTACCTACCCACGGAAACTCAAATCCCTTGTCAAAAAACCCAGGCAAACTCTACTCCACCAACACCCTCCTCCCTCTCTTCTTACCACTACTCACCCATGTCTCCACCTAGCTACCCCCTCCTCAGGCCTTCAGGTCTACACAGATGGTAACCTAATAATAGGTAAACCAGGGCACCCTAGCAAAATAGGTGCTGCAGTATATGTCCCGGCTGCAGGACAAAGCTACACCATCAACCCTGGGGGAATAGGGGCCACCAAAACTAACAACAGGGCAGAACTGGTAGCCATCCACCAAGCCCTTCTCAATATTGACTATGACAAATCTCTTACACTCCATACAGACAGCCTCTGCTCTCTTCAACTTATCAAATAAATGATTCACGACCCTATCACAGCAACCCGTTCTATTCATACTAAACTACTGCAATCAATTCAAAAACACCCCATTCAACGCATCCTGCATGGCTCCCTCACCACTCTTTGTAAAGTCCGCTCCCACACAAGTATCCTTGGAAATGACAGGGCAGACATTCTGGCACGCAAGGCAGCTGAGCACCCTGCCTCCACCACTTTTACTGACATCACTGGGGAAATCCCCCGCCACAATGTCTACTGGCCCACAGCTCAACCTCCTCGCACATAGATGGGAGATATTCCCCCATGCATCCTAGCACCTAACCTTACACAAGGTATCACCTCTAACCTGCCCACTAGCTGCCACCTTGGCCTACACCCTCTTAAAGGGATTTATGCAACCACCTGGGCTGATAACACTCCCCACCAACTTCCCCATGCAAGTAACAAATTTTGGACCTCAACCCTTATCCAACATAAAAATAAATTCCACATCCTTCAAGCCCGCTGGGGTAGACTGTGGAACCGTAAACTTGCATTCCGCTGGAAACTTCCTTATATTACCAGCACTCACCCACCCACGAACTCCCTATGCCCCATCTGCCACACCTGTGAGGACGGAGCGGGCCACATCTTGGCGGGCTGCACACACCGGACTTTCAAGGGGCTCTATATCAAGAGACATGACGCCGCAGTGCGACTCATCCACAAGGCCATTCGCACCGGAGCCCTGGGATCCCGCAGAATGATCATGGACGCTGGCAAGGAAGAGGACCTCCCCAGGGGGGTCCTGGGCAAACGTCTCCCTGACTGGCTACGCCCCTCCACTATTACTGTAGAGGACTGGAAGAGAATGAGACCTGACCTCGCCGTCCTACCTGACATAGACTCTCCTACCTGTATGGCTGATAAAGAACTCTGGGTTCTTGAGCTTGGATACTGCTCTGATACTAACCATGCTACTAAGTTTATCACTAAACACGCTCAGCATGTTGAATTAGTAAATGGCCTTAGATCGGCTGGATACCTTGTTCACTACGAAGTTATCACCGTTGGAAAAATTGGTACTCTTCCAACCTCTTTTTTTACTTCTATGACCACACTTGGACTTAAAAGACCGTGTGCCCTTAAACTGGCGGACAAAGTCCACTCCCACACCATCACTAGCTTTCAGAGTATTTTACAGTGCAGACGTTTTATAGAAGCACACCCCGGGTCGATACCCGGGGACTAGCACACAGACTGTGACCCCCCTCAGTTTTTGTCTTGCCATCCGCATTCCGTCGGTGCTTCCTAACCGGGGTGAAAAACCCTTGTATTAAGTTGCGACTGGCGTAATGTGGTCACGGTGCCAGACGGTGTCAGGCATCGGTGGTGATTCTTTTTGAATTAGGCGGTCCTACGGTGACTATAGCTAGCTCAGGCTTACGCTATGGTGTCCTTAACTTCACGTCCTGTGAGTAACAGCATTACACGGATGTAACAATTTCAATTTCAATTTCTGCTAGGACACGAGCCCCTTGTAATCTAGCATGGAGCCCACACTTCACACCCATAGTTAAGGGTATCATTGAATCAAATTTTCAATGTAGCACGAACTCGGGGCCCAGTCTGAAAAACGATTGTTTGGGGTTCAGTTCATCGCTGCTTTTTCGTTAAAGCCCCTCCTGTCATGGTTGGGTGAGTCTCTTTAGCCTATTTTGTGTACCCCTGCTCTGTACCAAGCAACTATCTAAAGGTAGATTGGAGAAGCGTGCCATGAAGGTAACTTAGAATACTAGCCACCATGTTGCAGTCAACGATATCCTCTATATATTGAACATCACCAAATGGCCGTGTCTACTTTAAAGTTGGAGTACCATTCGAACTGAATCCTCCGGGTCGCTGGTTTGTGTCGGGAGACCCACCTCCTAGGTGAAAGCCCTTTCACAACTAAACAAAAACAAATCTACACATGATATACTGAGGATGGGTTCCCTAGTTTTTCTTGGTTGTAGAAGGACTTTCACCCCAGGAGGTGGTAGTAGGCCCACCATGTAGTAGTTGGGCAGGTTAGATCAGATACCTATTGGGTGTGTGTCTACTTCGGCTAATTTAAAGTTTGGTGTGTGCAGGAGTAGCCCAGGCCACAGAATTTTCAGTCAGGCCGATCGATTTTTTCTGAGAACGGGGATGTAATGGCATGTAACTAGGTGATATTAAAAGTAACTTTTCAGGTCATTCTGAGCACCTCATTTGGGGGGGGGGGGGGGGGGGGGGGGGGGGGGGGGGGGGGGGGGGGAGGGTCAGCCCTCATTTTGTTTTTTGCTAACGTTTTACTCAGACTTCCAAATGACATTCTGAGACCACCCATGAGTAGGCCTCGGTAAATGTAGTCTATTAGCACCACTTTGGACCTCATGCAATAAGTATTTACCCCCCCCCTCCCCCCCCCCAAAAACCAGCCCAGCAGCCCACGCACCCCCCTTACCCCCACCCCACCCCACAGACACACTTCCTGTTCTCCCCCTCTCCCCCCCCCCCCCCCCCCCCCCCTATCTCCTCCCCCACCTTACCCCAACCCACACACAAACCTCCTGTTCCTGTTCTTACTTCTTGACCACATTGCTGACTATCAGGTCAACGACATTCACAATGGACCGCAATGGATGTTGTACCGAGAGGGGCCCTGAGTTCTTGCTACATTGATAATTATATTAAAATGCTCCCGATAGACGCAAGACGGAACAGCGAATACCATAAGTTAGTAAATATATATCTATACATAATATGTACACAATATACATATACATAAAAACATACATATGCACAGGCTATCGTACATATATATATATATATATATATATATATATATATATATATATATATATATATACACCGTACTGTTCTCAAAATTTAACGGTCGCAAAATTTAACGGCTTTTTCGGGGATTTATTATAAATTGACGTTTACATTTGACGTTTTTTTAATAGGAATATAAATTGACGTTACACATTTGACGGTTTACATTTTAATAAAATCCATTTATGCAACTGAACATTTCTACTTAATCATGTTACACTGGTTCATGGTTCATGGTACAATATTAGGGTACACTGTTTTAGGACCTGCAAGGAGTGTACATATAATACTGTAATGATCCCAACATCTTGTTCAGCATAACACTACCGGTACTCTTTGAAATAACTAGAATGAGACATTCAATCTTTTTCATTAACCCCTGAAATCATCTCTTGCCAAGTTAATGTCATAAACATAATCATAACGTATGTTCATGTATTGCTCAGCGACCTAGAAGGACCAAGGTAAGGTTTTGCTGCGACTACAATATGCACAGACTGTATTCTGTATACTTCACTCCAATGCACATATATGTTGACTTCCTATCCCTATTGCCTCTTTTTTTTTGTACCCGTCAGCCTTTTACCTCCTCTAACCTTTCCCATCACCAGTGTGCCCTAATTCAAACAATTGGAGTAAGGGAGAGTGGATAAAGATGGCCACAGGGTCTGTGCTCCTAAACTCGTTATTTTTGTCAGATGAGGCATCTGAATATGCAGACAGATGCAGGCTGCCCCAGGGATCTCGTGTCACTAAATAATGTAGTGTTTGGCCCACTGAGCAGTGAGATATGTGCATTCTAGTGATGCACCTTATATCGCCCAAAAACCCGGTTTGACGGTTTTTTCGTTGTGTAATATACCGTACGCCACGATTTGACGGGTGCTCCCGTCAAATTAAACCGTGAATTGTTGAGAACAGTACGGTATACTAGTACGGTCGCCCGTGTGGCCGTTGGCCACCCCCCACCCATGCATCCCACCCAGGCCCTGGGTTATGGTCTGGGTTACATAGCAGGTTACGTCCTTGTATGTACTCCCTTACCCCACCCGCACCATTCATCTTCCCCTTGGCATACACACAGTCAAGATATCTCCCCCAACCCATGACCCTCCTTCCCCCCTCCCACCCCATCTCTTCATCGTGGCTCTCTCGGCAATTCTACCTTCATCATCGACGCTTCCTCCCAACACCACCTACCCCTCGGCATTTCCCACACTCGTTTGCCCCCCTGGCTTCTTCCCCACCTACCCGCTACCTGCACCCACCCTGCACCTACCTGCTACCTGCACCCACCCTGCACCTACCCGCTACCTGCACCTACCCGCTACCTTCCCCACCTACCCGCTACCTGCACCTGCTCCGGTCCCTGCTCTTGTACTCCCGTCGCTAAACTACGCCCTGTCATTTTTATAATTGCTGGCCTCTCCCCCACCAACGCCCCCTCACACTCCTCTGTCGTCTCTCCTTTGACCCTAGCTTCCCTACAAGCATCTCACACACTCGGAACTCACTATTGCTGGTTGGCGCGTTATCTACCACCAACCCATCCTCCTCGGCTCCTATGGGACTATCTTTGCTTCGATCTTCTCTACCCTTAGCTCTCTCGGCATCCACCCTTCTACTTTCGCGTGCCTCCTAAACTCTCTTCACCTTCATGCTGTCTCCTACGCTCATCGCATCACCTGCCACCGTCGAGCTTTGGAATCTGCTTCTTTCCATTCCCCCACTCTGCCCTCCTCTACTGCTACCTTCCGCCCCCCGTAACCCCCTTCCCCACCATGGTGTTGTCCGAGGACCCCCTTTGGTCTGCTTCTTTAATTCACGCTGACTAGGCGTACTGCTTTTCTATTCTTTTCCATCTACACACTTTCTCTTTCTCCCTCCTCCCCTCACCCCAGTCAACAAGCTTTTCCCCCTGCATCTCTGCGAGATCTTTCCCTTGCATCAAGATACCTGTCGCTGCGCACAACGGAAGGCAACGTGGTCAGTCAGCCGACCAGGAAGAAATTTCCGAATCCCATCCATCTAAATTCAGAAACTGCTGGAAGCAAAATCATACATCCACTTCTCCCTACGAGCTTTGCCACCATTCAGCTCATACATCCACTTTTCCCTACGAGCGTTGCCACCATTCATCTCATACATCCACTTCTCCCTACGAGCTTTGCCACCATTCAGCTCATACATCCACTTCTCCCTACGAGCGTTGCCACCATTCAGCTCATACATCCACTTCTCCCTACGAGCGTTGCCACCATTCAGCTCATACATCCACTTCTCCCTACGAGCGTTGCCACCATTCATCTCATACATCCACTTCTCCCTACGAGCGTTGCCACCATTCAGCTCATACATCCACTTCTCCCTACGAGTGTTGCCACCATTCATCTCATACATCCACTTCTCCCTATGAGCTTTGCCACCATTCAGCTCATACATCCACTTCTCCCTACGAGCGTTGCCACCATTCAGCTCATACATCCACTTCTCCCTACGAGCGTTGCCACCATTCAGCTCATACATCCACTTCTCCCTACGAGCGTTGCCACCATTCATCTCATACATCCACTTCTCCCTACGAGCGTTGCCACCATTCATCTCATACATCCACTTCTCCCTACGAGTGTTGCCACCATTCATCTCATACATCCACTTCTCCCTACGAGCGTTGCCACCATTCAGCTCATACATGCTCTCTTTCGCCATGCTATCTCATTGCATTTTTCATGGTTGGCAGCCAGGTGTTGCGATTCATTTAACTTTGTTCAGATTGCCAAGGCCATTCCGTCCCCCTGCACACTCTTGCGCTTGCACCGCTCATTCCATCAATGCAAGCTCTTTTTGTTTGATCATATATCGTGAAAAAACGTCGCTCCGATTTTTATTGTTCTGAGTGTTGCCCAGGTTTTCCCAACTGGGGCACTGCACGAGAAGAAGAAGCTGCAGGTTTGTAGCTTAGAAATTACGCCGGTCCGGTGTTGATCGGAATCTGAGCGTTTGCAAGTTCTTGGTAGGTTCAAAACACAGCCTGCACTTAAACCTCTTTTTCTGCACAATTGAATCCCACAGCTGGAGTGAAGGGTATGAGCTAAGGAGAAGGAGAATGTGTGTATGAGAGTGTCGGTGTTCGGGGAAGGTGGGAGAAAGAGAGTGTGTGTGCATGGGGTGGGTGAGGGGCAGGGAGAGGTTGGGGAAAGTAGGGGATACTGTGGGTCTGGATGAGAGGGGGAGGGATGGGATGCGTGTATGAGAGGGTGGGAGGCCAGGGTACTACTTCTTGCCAAATTGTTCAGCGCTTACTTAAAGCGCACCAACGTCAAATTGGTCAGCGCCTTTTAGCGCAAAAAGCGCAAAATCTGCGTGCTGCGCCCACAGGGGGTTGAAAAAACTGCGCGAGACGCGCAGAGAGGCTCATAAAGGCTGCCGCGCGCGCTTAGTAGTACCCTGTGGGAGGCCACAGCTGATGCTGAGGAATAGGTAGGGAGAAGAGGTTTCTGTCTATGTGGGTGCGGGGGGAGAGGGCGGGGACGTTGAGCGAGGGCAGGCATGGCTAATTTCTTGACTGTGTGTAAGGGAGAGAGGGGGGGGGAGGGGGGGGGGGGGGGGGGGGGGGGGGGGGCACATGCAAGGGCGTTACCTATTCTGTAACCCAGACCAGAGGAGAACACATGACCTGGGTGGGTGGGTGGGGTGGGGTTTGTCTACGTGTATGTAGGTGTGGCCATACGTACTAGCATATATATATACACACATGTATATATACAGTTTGGGATCATTGTGTCGATGAGCGCATAGTTGTTATTGTTCACATCAAGCGCTAGGATGTTAATTCTTTACTACATAAGCGGTAACTTTTGGCTCCCCCCCTCCCCCCCCCCCTCCTGCCTTAATGAATTATGAATATGAACCTCCCGTTCCGACTCTTACTTTTGGCCCTGGAGGTAGCCGACAACCAGTTTGACGACGTTCACGATGGATCCAACCGTCACGCTACCCATGTCTATCTTCTCAGTCATCTGGGAGGCCAGACAAACAGGGGCGGCCGTATAATTGTCATTCAGAACAGCCTGGTAGCGTCTCCCTTTTTGGGTGTTTAGAGGTTCCAGATCTGTGTGGCAAGAAGGGTTGGGTAGGCATGTGTGTGTGTGTGTGTATGAGGGAGTGAGTGTGTGTGTGCATGTGAATAGGCATGGACGCTGTTCAGAGGTTGGGCTCTGTTTAGAGGTTTCAGATCTGTGTGGCAAGAAGGGTTGGGTAGGCATGCGTGGGTTTGTGGGTAAGTGCGTGCGTGCGTGCGTGTGTGTGTGTGTGTGTGTGTGTGTGTGTGTGGGGGGGGGGGGGGGGGGGGCGCGTATGTGTGCGTACTTGTGCATGTGGGCAGGCATGGGCGCTGTTCAGAGGTTTTAGATATGTGTGGCGAGAAGGTTTGGGTAGGCATGTGTTTGTGTGTGTGATTGTGTTTGTGTGTGTGCTTGTGTGTGTGTGTGCGGGAGGGGGGGGGGGGGGGGGGGGTATGTTTTTTTTGTATTTGTGCATGTGGGTAGGCATGGACGCTGTTCAGAGGTTGGGCGCTGTTTAGAGGTTTCAGATATGTGCGGCGAGATGGATTGGGGCGGAGTGCAACCCTTCGAGCTTGAAACCAGATCATGACTTGCCTACTGTCTTCATCGATATGGTTGCATTCTGTGATCAAGAGTGTAGGTGTACGCTTAGGTGCAGTTGTGTAGGTGTAGGTGTAATCGTAGTGGTTGTGTAGGTGTAGGTGCAGGTGCAGCGGTATAGTTGTAAACTATCGGCGCTCACTCTGCCTGCCGACTGTGAGCAGCCGGAAGGCAGATAGACCACGGTATCAAACCAAACCAAGCTAAGCAACTCATGCATACTCCATCTACTGACGGTGAGCAGCCAGAAGGATGATAGACCTTGTAATCAAACCAAACTAACCTACTCATGCATACTCTATCTACTGATGGTGAGCAGCAGGAAGTTTGATAGACCATGCAATCAAACAATAACCATCCAATCGTCGGCACCCTACATGGAAACCAGATTATGCCTGGCAGATAACAACTGGCACCAGCACCGGTACCAGCACCAGCACCCCGGATGCATCGAACTAGATCAGAATCCGAGGTTCTCTTTCGCTACTACATCCCCCGACATTGACAGTTTAATTATCGAACCTGTAATCTGCATGTCATAGGCATCAACACTGGCAGCTTGTTGTAAATCGAGTACAGCCCTCCTGGGGAGAAGACCGTAGGAGAGGGAGTGTCCATTGCGCCTATTAGCTCGTAAATGTGGTTAACGAGTTGTTCAGAAGCGCTGGGGAGGGAATGAAGTAAATTTCTAACCTTTTCGATTCGAATTTTCGTATCGAATTGGGCAGGGCCCTCAGGGGCCTGGTTAGAGGTCTCATGCTGCGCTCGCCCCCCGCCCCCCGCCCCCAGTGTCCAAGGTTGTACTGCTCGATCCCGCAAAGGAGAATTTCCGGCAATGCCGATTATCCGGCAATTCAGATAATCTTCATAATAATTCTACGACTCATACGAAATTCCGCTGTCCTGCACAGCACGAGAGCGCAGCACGAGACCTGACAATCCGAGACGAAATTCGAAATCGACAAGGTTTAAAATTTCCTTCATTCCCTCCTCCACGCTACTGAACAACTCGTTGACCACTTTTACGAGCAAATAGGCGCAATGGACACTCCCTCTCCTGCGGACCTCTCCCCAGGAGGGCTGTACTCGATTTACAACAAGCTGCCGGTATTGATGCCTGTGACGATGCAGATTACAGGTTCGATAATGAGTCTGTCGATGTCATGGAATCTTGAAGCGAAAGAGAACCTGGGATTCAGATCTAGTACCATGCATCCGGTGTGCTGGTGCTAGTACCAGTGCTGGTGCCAGTTGTAAGGCATTATCTGGTTTCCATGTAGGGTGCCGGTGATCTGATGGTTATTGTTTGATTGCATGGTCTATCATCCTTCAGGCTGCTCACAGTCAGTAGATGGAGTAGGCATGATTTGCTTAGCTTGGTTTGTTTTGATAGCGTGGTCTATTTGCCTTCAGGCTGCTCACAGTTGGCGGGCAGAGTGAGTGCAGAAAGCATACACCTACACCACTACACCTGCGCTTATACCTACACCACTGCCCCTACGCATGCACCTACACTCTTGAGTACCGAATCTAACCATATCGATGAAGATAGTAGGCAAGACATGATCTGGTTTCAAGGTTGAAGGGTTGCACTCCGCCCCAACCCTTCTCCCCGCACAGATCTGAAACCTCTTAATAGCGCCCGACCTCTAAACAGCATCCATGCCGACCCACATGCACAAATACAAACACACACAAACACACGTGCCCCCCCCCCCCCCCCCCCCCCCCCCCCCCCTCCTCCTCCCCCCCCCCCCCCCCCCCATACACACACACACATGCCTACCCAACCCTTCTCACAACGCATTTCTGAAACCTCTGAACAGTGGCTTTGCCTACCCACATACACAAATACACACAAATACACACACTCCCCACCCACCCACGCACACACACACACACACACACACACAAACACACACACACACATGCCTACCCAACCCTTCTTGCCTAACAGATCCGAAACCTCTAAACAGCACCCAAACTCTAAACAGTGTCCTTGCCTAACCGCATGCACAAATACACACACACACACACTCCCCCCACCCCACCCCACCCCACCCCACCCCACTTGCCCACCCACCTTCACCCACCCCCACACCCACCCTCACATGTGCCTACCCACCCCCTCTCGCCATGCAGATATAAAACCTATCAACAACGACAAAGGAAGACGCTTTCGGGCAGTTCTAAATGATGGTTATACAGCCACCAGTGCTATGCTGGCCACCCAGATGATTGAGAAGATTGACGAGGGTAGCTTGATGGTTGGATCCATCGTGAATGTATTGGACTTGATAGCCAGCAATGTAAATGGCAAGACGTAAGAGCAGGAACAGGATGTTTGTGTGTGGGGTTGGGGTAAGAGGGGTGAGAGGGAGGGGGGGAGAGGGGACGGGGAGGGGGAGGAGTTGGTGGGGGGGGGGGGGAGGGGGAGAGTACGGGAGGTTTGTGTGTGGGGTGGGGGAGGTGGGCTGCCCAACCCATTGGCAGCGGTGCGTATGAGAATTGTAGCGCATGAATGATGATGATGATGATCATCATCATCGATATAATTTTCATCATCATCATCATCATCATCATCATCATTATCATATTTATTTCCATCATCATCATCATCATCATCATCATCATCATCCTCCCTCTCCTACCCTTGTACCAGGGTGCTCGTCGCCCTTAACCTGGAGCCCTTGGCCGTCTATCCTGATCAAATCGGGCCCAAACACCCCATTGATGTCGCCCCCCCAGCTGATATGTTAGCTCGTCTTCCCAAACCAGCAGGCAACCAGCAGAACGGCCCACCCCAAGGCGGAGCAGGCCCAGAAGGGATGGGGGGCTTCAGCACCCCCACTGCCAAATCGGGCGGACCCCAACCCGGGGGGAGCTATGGGGGGCCTTCCCAAGGGGGTTACGGCGGCCCCCAAGGAAATGGCGGCGGCGGCATTGGCGGTGGAGGTGGCTACGGTGGAGGGGGGCCTGCACAGGGGGCGTATGGCGGGGGTGGGGGCAGAGGCGGGGGGACTCAATATGGAGGGGGTGGGGGTGGGGGTGGAGGCAGGGGTGGGGGAACCCAATACGGAGGGGGTGGGGGTGGGGGCAGGGGCGGGGGATCCCAATACGGAGGGGGGCCGCCCGCTGGAGGCGGAGGTGGAGCGTACCGCCCCGGCACTGCTGCGGGTCAGTACGGAGGGGGCGGTGGAGCACCGGTTTCCAGAAACGAGGCCCCACCAGGCTATGTCCCTATCCGCTCCCTCAACCCTTACTCTGGGCGCTGGTCCATCAAGGCGAGGTGCACGTCCAAGGCTGAGCTCAAGAGGTAGGTTTGCTTAGCTGTCTTTCATAGTCCTCGGTATTTATCCAAGTGTCATACCGACATACCATTCACAGTGGGTGGTGGATCGCCAGTATTCAGAAACAGCCCCCCACCGGCCTATGCTCCCATCCGCTCACTCACCCTTTACTCTGGGAGCTAGTTCATCAAGGCAGGATGTGCATCTCATGCTGAGCACAGGAGGTAGGTGGGAGAGCTTGTTTTTGTAGTCCTTGATATTTATGGATGTGTCATACTGTACAAGACAACACAGCACAGTACAACTCAAAACGACCCAACCCAACCCAACCCAACCCGACCCAACCCAACCCAACCCAACCCAACCCAACCCAACCCAACCCAACCCGACCAAACCAACCCAACCCAACCCGACCAAACCAACCCAACCCAACCCGACCCAACCAACCCAACCCAACCCGACCCAACCCAACCCGACCAAACCAAACCAAACCTAACCAAACCAACACCAAACCAACCCAAACCAACCCAACCCAACCCGACCAAACCAACCCAACCCAACCCGACCCAACCCAACCCGACCAAACCAAACCAAACCTAACCAAACCAAAACCAACCAAAACCAAATCGAACTAAACCAACCAAACCAAACCTCATCTCCAAACAAAACCAACCCAGACCTAAACCAAATCAAACCAGCATTAAAATCAAACAACAACAGCATCAAAACAGGCCAAACCGTAACCAGTACCTAGCCTAACCAAACCCCTCACATGTGTACAAGCGTGAAGGGCGATGGAAAGCAGCCAATCTTTTACATGTTGGATCAGAGTGGTGATATCCATGTGACTCACACTCAACCCTACCCTACCCTACCAAACCAAACCAAACCGGACCAAACCCAATCCCAGGTGGACGTGAAGGGCTACAGCAAGCTGTTCAGATTTGACTTGTTGGACAAGAGTGGTGATATCCATGTGACTCACACTCAACCCTACCTTACCCTCATCCCCATACCAAACCAACCGAGACCCAATCCAAACCAAACCAAACCAAACCGGACCAAAACCCTCAATAGGTGGACAAACGTGAAGGGCGAAGGAAAGCTGTTCAGCTTTGACTTGTTGGACCAGAGTGGTGAGATTCGTGTGACGGCCTTCAACGAACAGGTCGACAAGTACTACGACGTCGTCAAGCCTGGTGGTGTGTTCAGCGTCAGCAAGGCCAGCCTTGTGCACAAGAAGGCGGTGAGTAGCTGCCGAGCAGGGACAGGGGTGGGCAGTATTAGGGGTCCAAGCCTGGTGGTGTGTTCAGCCTGGTGTACAACAAGCCGTTGAGTAGCTGTCGAGCAGGGACAGGGGTGGGCAGTATTAGGGGTCCAAGCCTGGTGGTGTGTTCAGCCTGGTGTACAACAGGCCGTTGAGTAGCTGACGAGCAGGGGCAGGGGTGGGCAGTATTAGGGGTCCAAGCCTGGTGGTGTGTTCAGCCTGGTGTACAACAGGCCGTTGAGTAGCTGACGAGCAGGGGCAGGGGTGGACAGTATTAGGGGTCCAAGCCTGGTGGTGTGTCCAGCCTGGTGTACAACAAGCCGTTGAGTAGCTGACGAGCAGGGGCAGGGGTGGGCAGTATTAGGGGTCCAAGTCTGGTGGTGTGTTCAGCCTGGTGTACAACAGGCCGTTGAGTAGCTGACGAGCAGGGGCAGGGGTGGGCAGTATTAGGGGTCCAAGCCTGGTTGTGTGTCCAGCCTGGTGTACAACAAGCCGTTGAGTAGCTGACGAGCAGGGGCAGGGGTGGGCAGTATTAGGGGTCCAAGCCTGGTGGTGTGTTCAGCCTGGTGTACAACAATCCGTTGAGTAGCTGACGATCAGGGGCAGGGGTGAGGTGTATTATGATAAATGAAGCTGACTAGAAGCTGCCATACATAGCCCCAAAAAGAAGTGGACAGTGTTTTGTGTCCCTGCTCCTGATGTCTGGGTCATAGCATGTGGGTGGGTCCCATCCCCCATCCCCCACTCCCACCCCCTACTCAGCCCACCCACGTGCTAGGACCCAGACAACGTGGGTTTGTGTCCCTGCTCCTGACATCTGGCTCTGCACACTCCAAACCCTATCCCCATACCCAAGCCTATCCCCAACTCTATCCCCATTCCCAACCCCAACCCTAAGCCCACCTCCAACCCAAACCCATCCCCATCCCCAACCCTATACACAACCCTATACTCATCCCCAACCCTATCCCCATCCCCAACCCTATCCCCATACCCAACTCTATACCCATCCCCAACCCTATACCCATCCCCACCCTAAATCCCCAACCCTATACCCCATCCCCAACCCT
The DNA here is from genome assembly GCA_013435795.1 of Chlamydomonas sp. ICE-L. Classification (NCBI taxonomy): domain Eukaryota; kingdom Viridiplantae; phylum Chlorophyta; class Chlorophyceae; order Chlamydomonadales; family Chlamydomonadaceae; genus Chlamydomonas; species Chlamydomonas sp. ICE-L. The sequence goes on from JACBWV010000626.1 coordinate 31,312,530, forward strand.
ATACACAACCCTATACCCATCCCCAACCCTATACACAACCCTATCCCCATCCCCAACCCTATACCCATCCCCAACCCTATCCTCATCCCCAACCCTATCCTCATCCCCAACCCTATCCCCATCCCCAACCCTATCCCCATCCCCAACCCTATCCCCATCCCCAACCCTATTCCCATCCCCAACCCTATTCCCATCCCCAACCCTAAACCCATAACCCCATCCCAAACCCACCCCCTTCCATAACCATAACCCCATCCCAAACTCTATCCCCATCCCAAACCCTAAACCCATCCCCAACCCTAACCCCATCCCCAATCCTAAACCCACCCCCATCCATAACCCCATCCCCAACCCTATCCCCTTTTCCAACCCTATCCTCATCCCCAACCCCAACCCTAAACACACCTACACCCCAAACCCACCCCCATCCATAACCATAACCCCGCCCCCAACCCTATCCCCATCCCCAAACCCATCCCCATCCCCAGACCTATCCCTCCCCGACCCTATCCCCTCCCCAACCCTATCCCCCCCCCCCTCCCCAACCCTGGTCCCCCCCCCCAACCCTACCCCCCTCCCCATCCCCACCCTATCCCCACCCCAACCCTAAGCCCACCTCCCACCCCAAACCCATCCCTAACCCCACCCCCATCCCAGACCCATCTCCGATCGCCTCACCCCATTCACCCTCTTCACACCCCACCCCACCCCACCCCACCCCACCCAAAAGCACCCAACACTACACAACTTAACAACCAAACCAAACCTAGCCCCCTTCATCGCAAACCACCCCCACCCCCACCCCCCACCCTTTCATGCAGCAAGTCAACCACACCAACCACTTTCAGATCTGCGTAGACCGTGATTCCATAGCGGAGGGACTGCCCTTTATTGTGGAAACATCCGCCATCCACCCACACACACAAAATACCCACTCTCTCTCTCTCATGCAGCAATTCAACCACACCAACCACTTACTACTACTACCCATGTCCACCAACTCCTACTCCTACTCCTTCTACCCCCACCACCCACGACCCCCCCCCCCCTCCACCACCAACCACAATTCCTCCCCTCCCCCCCCCCCCCCCTCCCCCCCCCCTGACTGCTGCAATTCAACCACACCAACCACTTACTACTGCTACCCATCTCCACCAAGTCCTACCCCTACTCCTACTACCACCACCACCACCACCACCACCCACGACCCCCCCCCCCCCCCCCCCCCCTGATTGCAGCAATTCAACCACACCAACCATGACTTAGAGAACCGACCAGACCGCGATTCCATAGTGGAGGGACTCCCCCTTATGTGGAAACGTCCGCCATCCACCCACACACAAATCCTAACCCAACCCACCCACCCATCCTTCCACACAACACACACACAAAAAATACCCACTCACCCCCCCTCTCTCTCTCATGCAGCAATTCAACCACTTCAAGATCCGCCTAGACCGCAATCCAATAGTGGAGGGACCCCCCTTAATGTGGAAAAGTCCGCCATCCCCCCACACACAAGTCCTACCCACCACCACCAACAACACCACACACGCACACACACACACACGCCTTACCCCCACACCCCCACCCCCACCCCACCCACCCCTATTGCAGCAATTCAACCCCACCAACCATGACTTTGAGATCCAACTAGACTGCGATGCCATAGTCAAGGAGCTGGCACCTGATGTGGAGACCTCCGCCATCTCCACACACACAAATCCTACCCTTATCACCACCACCATCACCACCACCACCGCACACGCACACACACACCTTACCCCCCCACCCCACCCACCCCACCCCTATTGCAGCAATTCAACCCCACCAACCATGACTTTGAGATCCAACTAGAATGCGATGCCATAGTCAAGGAGCTGGCACCTGATGTGGAGACCTCCGCCATCTCCACACACACAAATCCTACCCCATCACCACCACCACCACCACCACACACGCACACACACACCTCACCCCCCACCCACACCCCACCCACCCCTATTGCAGCAATTCAACCCCACCAACCATGACTTTGATATCCGTCTAGTCGAGTGCGATTCCCTAGTCAAGGAGCTGGTGTCTGGTTTGGAGACCTCCGCCATCTCCACACACATGCCCTACCCCCCCACACAACACACACGCACACACACACACACCTTTCCACACAAACACGTGTCATCCCCCACCCCACCAACACCCTATTGCAGCAATTCAACCACACTGACCATGACTTCGAAATCCGTTTTGACCGCGATTCTGTTGTCGAGGAGCTTGCACCTGATGTAGAGACCTCCGCCATCCCCACACACATGTCCTACCCCCCCACACTACACACACATGCACACACACACACACCTTTCCACACAAACACCTGTCATCCCCCACCCCACCAACACCCTATTGCAGCAATTCAACCACACCGACCATGACTTTGAGATTCGTCTAGACCGCGATTCCATTGTCGAGGAGCTTGCACCTGATGTAGAGACCTCCGCCATCCCCACACACATGTCCTACCCCCCCACACAACACACACATGCACACACACACACACCTTTCCACACAAACACCTGTCATCCCCCACCCCACCAACACCCTATTGCAGCAATTCAACCACACCGACCATGACTTTGAGATTCGTCTAGACCGCGATTCCATTGTCGAGGAGCTTGCACCTGATGTAGAGACCTCCGCCATCCCCACACACATGTCCTACCCCCCCACACTACACACACATGCACACACACACACACCTTTCCACACAAACACCTGTCATCCCCCACCCCACCAACACCCTATTGCAGCAATTCAACCACACCGACCATGACTTTGAGATTCGTCTAGACCGCGATTCCATTGTCGAGGAGCTGGCGCCTGATGTGGAAACCTCCGCCATCCCCAATGTGACATTCAGCTTCAAACCCATCTCAGCTGTGGAGACCAGCGAGACCGGTGCATTCTTGGATGTGGTGGTAAGTGCTTTTATGCAGGTCAATTTCAAACCCATTCGGTGTATTCCGTTTTTTGTCCCACCCACCTGCACCCACCCATCCCAAACCTGTCTCAGCTGTAAAGACCAGCGAGACCGGTGCATTCTTGGATGTGGTGGTAAGTGCCCTTCGTGCTTTTTGAGGCCTTTGTTCTTTTCTCATTTCAATTCCACACCCATTCCACACATTCTGTGTTTTCTATTGCCCCACCCACCCATGCCAAACCATTGCAGCCGTGGTGACCAGTGAGACCGGTGCATTCTTGGACGTGTTTATTTGAAGTGCCTTGTGCTGTTGATTGCAAGTGGTTGCTTCTTTTCTAGTATTCCCTTAGTGACATTCAGCTTACAACCCATCTCAGCTGTGGAGACCAGCAAGACCGGTGCATTCTTGGATGTGGTGGTAAGAGCCCCTGGACGTTTTTAGCCTCTGCAATTCATCTCCTCCTTCATCTCCTCCTCCATCCCCTCCTCCATCTTTATGATCTTGCAATTTATCCTCTGCAACTCATCTCATTACTGTATTACTTATCTTATTACCGTATTTTTGCAGGGTTGAGTGGAGTGTGTGGATGACTGGTCCACCGTCACTCGTCGCATGGGTAAAGAGACTAAGCACTTGTACACCTTATCGCGGGACTTATCATCTTCTTCTCCTTGTTCATCCAACAGGGTGTGGTGGAGTGTGTGGATGACTGGTCCACCATCACTCGTCGCATGGGTCAAGATACTAAGCACTTGTACACCTTATCGCAGAACTTATCATCTTTTTCTCCGTGTTGTTCCTACAGGGTGTGGATGACTGGTCCACCATTAATGGTCGCACTGGTAAAGAGACTAAGCACTTGTACAACTGATCTTCTTCTCCTTCTTCTTCGTCTTCTTCTTCTTCTTGTTCCTACAGGGTGTGGTGGAGCGTGTTGATGACTGGTCCACCGTCACTCGCAAAGATGACCAGGAGACTAAGCACTTGTATACCTTATCCTCCTCTCATTGTTGCTACAGGGTGTGTTAGAGTTCCAACACTTCCTGCAGATGACTGGTCCACCGTCACTCGTCCCACTAGTACAGAGACTAACAACTTGTACAACTTATCTTCTTCTTCTCCTTGTTCCTACAGGGTGTGGTGGAGATTGTGGATGACTGCTCCTCAATCACTAATTGCACGTGTCAAGAGACTAAGCACTTATACAACTTATCACAGAACTTATCATCTCCTTCTCCTTGATCCAACAGGGTGTGGTGGAGCGTGTGGATGACTGGTCCACCATCACTCGGTGCACTGTTAAAGAGACTAAGCACTTGTACATCTGATCTTCTCCTTCTCCTTGTTGTTCCTACAGGGTGTGGTGGAGCGTGTGGATGACTGGTCCACCATCACTCGCAAAGATGGGCAGGAGACAAAGAAGCGATCGCTGGTGCTGCGAGACAACAGTGGGCGCTCCGTGGAGGTCACGCTGTGGGGCCAGTTCACTGATGAGCCTGGGCAGCCCCTACAGGATGTAAGTGTATTATTTATCATTTATTTGTTTATGTTTTATATTGTATTTGTCGGTTCAGTCCGTTTCATTATTTATTTGTTTATGTTTTATATTGTATTTGTCGGTTCAGTCCGTTTCATCATTTATTTGTTTATGTTTTATATTGTATTTGTCAGTTCAGTCAGTTTCATTATTTATTTGTTTCTGATTCCGTGGAGGTCACGCTGTGGGGCCAGTTCACTGGTGAGCCTGGGCAGCCCCTACAGGATGTAAGTGTTTCATTGATTAATTTATGTGTTGGTGTATTTATGTTATTATTTTTGATGGGTCCGCCTCAACAAGATGTGAGTGCTATTTTTTATCTCTGCAAGTTTATTGTATTTTGTCTTTTTTTTATCTTATTATAATCTTACTAGTACGGTAGCCCGTGTGGCCGGTGGCCACCCCCCACCCAGGCCATGGGTCCTAGTCTGGTCTGGGTTACATAACGGGTAACGCCCTAGTATGGGCCCTCCCCCCCCCCCCCCCCCCCCCTCTCACTTCCACACAGTCAAGAAATCAGCCATCTCAGCCCTTGCTCGACGCTCTCCTGCCTCTCCCCCCAAACCCACACACACACCTCTTCTCCCTACCTATTCCCCTTCTGCTTCAGGTGTGGCCTCCCACCCTGTCATACACACATACCATCCCCCCCTCCCCCCGATCCTGACCTCTCCCTACCCCTCTCCCCACCCCATCCACACGCACTCTCTTTCTCTCACCTTACCCCCCACCACCCTCCCTTCCCCCAACCACCAACACGCACACACAATCTTCTTCTCCTTACCTCATACCCTTCGCTTCACCCTGTGGGATTCAATCGTGCAGAAAGAGGGACCCGCTGTGCTTCGAACCTACCAACATTGCGAACGCTCAGATTCCGATCGCTCCGAGAACACCGGACCGGTGCAATTGCATGGCTACAAACCTGCAGCTTCGTCTTCTCGAACAGTGCCCCAGTCGATACTCGGTCAACTCAGAACAGCAAAAATCGCAGCAACGTACTTCATATTCGATGCAACGAAAAGAGCTTGCAAAGATGGGATGAGCGTGGCAAGTGCGATAGTGTCCTGGGGGACGGAATGGCCATGGCGATCTGAACAAAGGTAATTAATCGCAACTGGTTGCCAATCACTTAGAATGTGATGCGATGGCATGGCAGAATTGCGCATGCGTGAGATGAATGGTGGCAACGCTCGCAGACGGAGAAAAAAGCATCACGATCTGAAGGTCTGGCTTGATTATGATCATGGCATAAGTCCTCAGGCTGGGCAGCATAGTCTTCGCGTCTGGATTGGTTAGCAGCTTCGTGTTCCTCGGGCACGGTAGCTCGTTCCTGACTCCTTACCAGCATGACGTAGCTCCTTGGATTGGGCAGCGCGGGCATCACGTCGACGCTTGTTGGCTATTTTCCTGTCTTCCTTGCTCTGGAAAGCTCGCTTTGAGCGCTGGCTGGCGGTGTTGCGGGCCCTCCTGTCCATTAGGACCGTTGCCATGCATCATGGTCGCATTATCCGTGAAGAACTGAAAGCTATTATTCCGAGCTCCATGCCAAGCCATATGAGGGTCGGCTGGTGACCTCCGAGGAGAGGATCTTCTGATTCTAAATTTCTTGCTGTCATAGTATGGGTTGCAGTTGTGGACATGCTATGAGGGCGCGCGCTTAGCTTAGCGCATCTGCAGTTTTGGTATTTGAAAATTCCGCTAGGCGGGGAGTTGCTAGTTGGGTGAACGAAAAGTCGGTTGCAAGTCGGTTACACTTCGCACGCCCATGGCACGTGGGCACGCGATGATGACACCACCACGACCACCACGACCTTGATTTCTTTATATAGAGAGATTATATGTACCCAGGCATACAAGCAAGGCAGCTCAACAATGCTTGCAGCGAAGAACACATGCATTGGTGACTTTGCTGAATGGGAAGAACCTGTCCACTGCATTTGTACCTGCGTAACTATTCTTTGTTTGCTAATTAATTAATGTAAACCCTTGTAAATCAATTCGTGTATCCACTCAATAGTAACGAATGTAATAATTAACATGCTACCCAGGCATACAGGCATGGCGCCCCAATAGTGGTAGCCATGCAGGATGCCTTTAAATTCACTAATTATCTTGTGAATCATTTCATACCTTAGCGACTTCATCCATTCACTCACCACACAGGCATACATGCATGGCGCCCCAATAGTGGTAGCCATGCAGGATGCCTTTAAATTCACTAATTATCTTGTGAATCATTTCATGCCTTTGCGACTTCTTCCATTCAGTTACCACACAGGCATACAAGCATGGCGCCCCAATAGTGGTAGCCATGCAGGATGCCTTTTAATCCACTCATTATCTTGTGAATCACTTCATGCCTTTGCGACTTCATCCATTCATTTGCTATTCACTTGCTCCCCAGGCATGCAAGCAAGGCGTCACAATCTTGGTAGCGGTGAAAATGCCTTCAAATTCACTCGTTCTCTTGTGAATCAATCCATGCCTCTACAACCTTATAAATTCACTTGCTATTCACTTGCTACCGGTAATCAATTCCTGTATTCACTCAATAGTAACAATTGTAATCATTCACTTGCTACCCAGGCGAACAAGCAAGGCACCCCAATAGTGCTAGCCGTGCAGAACGCCTTCAAATTCACCCATTCTCTGGTGACTCAATTCATGACTTGATCAATTCACTTGCTATTCACTTGCTACCGGTAATCAATTCCTGTATTCACTCAATAGTAACAATTTGTAATCATCACTCTCCGGCGACAATCAAGGCAACCCCCAATATTCCCCCCCCCCCCCCCCCCCACCCCCCCCCCCCCCACCCCCCCCCCCCCCCCCCCCCCCCCCCCCCCCCCACCCCCCCCCCCCCCCCCCCCCCCCCCCCCCCCCCCCCCCCCCCCCCCCCCCCCCCCCCCCCCCACCCCCCCCACCCCCCCCCCCCCCCCCCCCCCCCCCCCCCCCCCCCCCCCCCCCCCCCCCCCCCCCCCCCCCCCCCCCCCCCCCCCCCTTTTTTTGTTTTTTTTTTTTGTTTTTGTTTGGTTTTTTCCAAAAAAAAAAAAAAAAATAGTGGGGTGGGGGGGGTCCCCCACCCCCCCCCCCACCCCCCCCCACCCCCCCCCCCCCCCCACCACACCCCCCCCCCCCCCCCCCCCCCCCCCCCCCCCCCCCCCCCCCCCCCCCCCCCCCCCCCCCCCCCCCCCCCCCCACCCCCCACCCCCCACCCCCCCCCACCCCCACCCCCACCCCCCCCGCCCCACCCACCCACCCCCCCCCCCCCCCCCCCCCCCCCCCACCCCCCCCCCCACCCCCCCCCCCCCCCCCCCGCCCCCCCCCCCCCCCCCCCCCCCCCCCCCCCCCCCCCCCCCCCCCCCCCCCCCCCCCCCCCCCCCCCCCCCCCCCCCCCCCCCCCCCCCCACCCCCCCCCCCCCCCCCCCCCCCCCCCCCCCCCCCCCCCCCCCCCCCCCCCCCCCCCCCCCCCCCCCCCCCCCCCCCCCCACCCCCCCCCCCCCCCCCCCCCCCCCCCCCCCCCCCCCCCCCCCCCCCCCCCCCCCCCCCCCCCCCCCCCCCCCCCCCCCCCCCCCCCCCCCCCCCCCCCCCACCCCCCCCACCCCCCCCCCCCCGTGGTTGGGTGGTGGGTGGGGTGGTAGGGGGTGCAGAACGCCTTCGAATTCACCCATTCTCTGGTGACTCAATTCCTGACTGAATCCAATTTCACTTGCTTTAATTGCTCCCCCAGGCATAAAAGCAAGGCGCCCCAATAGTGCTATCCGTGAAGAACACACACACTGGTGGCTTTGGTGAAAGGCAGATGCCCTTCCCACTGCATTTCTATATACCTCTAACTCTACGTATGTAACTCTGGTATGTAACTCTACTTCAAAGTAACAGAGGTTATCATTCTGACGCTACGCACGCAGGCAACAATCAAGGCCTCCCCAATGTGCTAGCCTTTATAACAACAACGCATTGGGGTGACTTTTGTTGAATGGTAGAAACCTCCCCCACGCATTTCTTAGTCCTCTAACGCTTACTATGTAACTCTGGTATACAATTCTACTTAAAAGTAACGGATGTTATCATTCTGACGCTACGCAGGCATACTAGCAAGGCGCCTCAATAGTGCTAGGCATTTAGAACACACGCACTACTGGCTTTGGTGAATTGCAGAAACCTTCCCACTGCATTTCTATGTATGTAACTCTACTTAAAAGTAACGGATGTTATCATTTTAACGCCACGCAGGCATACAAGCAAGGCGCCCCAATAGTGCTAGGCATTAAGAATGCACGCATTGGTGACTTCAACGGCAAGAACCTGTCAACTGTTGGAAGCAGCCAGGTCATCATGAACCCTGATGTTCCAGAGACTCAACAGCTAATGCAATGGTGGGTACCCATTTGCCGTCCTCTCTCTCTCTCTCACACACACACACACACACACACACACATCGGTGCCTTCAACGGCAAGAACCTATGTACTGTTGGAAGCAGCCAGGTCATCATGAACCCTGATGTTCCAGAGACTCAACAGCTCATGCAATGGTGAGTACCCATTTGCCGTCCTCTCTCTCTCACACACACACACACACACACACATTGGTGACTTCAATGGCAAAGAACCTGTCTACTGTTTTGAAGCAGCCAGTCATCATGAACCCGATGTTCCAGAGACCTCACTCACACTCCCACAGCCACACACACACTCACAACACCACACACTCACACACTCTCACACACTCCCCACTCACACACACTCACCACTCCAACACTCACGTCACTCACTCACTGCCCTCACTCACTCACTCACTCCATTCACTCCCTCCACACCCCCAACTCCCACCACTCACATCACTCCCTCCCCCCCCTCCCCGACACTCACACCCTCCCCCCCAACACTCACACACCCCCTCACCAGAAACACCCCCTCCACTCCCCCCGCCTCACACCTCCCCCCCTCACATCTCCTCCCTCACCCCACTCCCTCACGATCACTCCCCCCCCACACTTCCCTCCCCCCTCCCCCGAGGCCCCCCCTCCCAACCCTCACGTCCCTCCCCTGCCCGTCACTCCCACACACACTCCCCCCCACCCTCCCCCCGCCGCCCCCCGCCCCCCCCTCACGATACCACAAGGCCCTCCCAGCCCTCCCACATCACCTCCCTCCCTCCCCCCTCCCTCCCCCCCTCCCTCACCCACCCTTCCCTCACCCCCAACTCCCTCCCACACTCCCTCCCGCCCTCACCCCCCCTCCCCCCCTGCCCTCCCACCCCTCACGGCCCCTCCCTCACCGCCTAAGGAAGGGCTCCCTCACTCCCCCCCCCCCCCTCACCCCGACGCCCCCGCTCCCTAACCCCTCCCCCCGGGGAGAAGCGCCCTCCCCCCCTCCCCCGCTCCCATCCCCCCCCTCCCTCACCCCCTCCCCCCCTACGCCCGGGGGCCCTCCCCCCCTACCCCCACCCTCCCCCCGCTCACCCCCGATGGTTTACCTCCCACCCTGCACCCCCTCCCATAACCACTCCCACCCTCACTCCACTCCCTACCCTCCCGAGAATCACTCACTCCCAATCCCTCCCATCCTTCCTCCCTCCCCCACTCCCCCCCTCCCCCGCCCTCCTCCCCCTCCTCGCCTCCGCTCCCTCCCTAGTCTTCCCAGGTCCAGTCACTCCTCCCTCACTCACATCCCTCCCGTCCTCCCTCATCCCCCTCCCCACCCTCCCCCCTCACCCCCTCCCAGCCCACTCACCCAACCGGAGGCCCCCTCCCCCCCTCCCTCCGCCTCACCTCCCTGGGCGTCTCCTCCCGGTCGCCTCCCCCACCCCCCCCCGCTCCCCCCGAGGCCCCCAGAAACCCCCCCCCCCACCCACCCTTCCCACCCCCCTCCCGCCCGCCCCCTCCCCCCTCCCCCCCTACCCATCACATCCCCGAACCCCTCCCATCCCCTCCCCCCCCCCCCACTACCCCTCCCGCCCCCCCCCACCCCCCCCCCACACTGATGAACCCCCCCCCCCCCCTTCGCCCCCCCCCCCCCCCCCGCCTACCCTCCCCCCCTCACCCCCACTCCCGACCCTCCGCCGCCCCCCACCCACCCTCCCCTCCCCCCTTCGCCATCCCTCCCCCCCTGCACGTGTCCGCCACCCCTCCCTTCCTCCCCATTCCCAGGGTCCCGTCCCCCTTACACTTTCATCTGGTGATTTTCATTCAAACACAAGAACATGTAGTGTTGGAAGCAGCCAGGTCATCATCACGATGTTTCAGAGACACAACAGCTCATGCAATGGTGAGTACCCACAAGCTGCCTGGCGACTCGACAGGTTTCTAGACAGGTTCTGGTTTCAATACAGATTTTGAGATGGTGAGTACCCCTTGGTAGTCCTCTCTCTCTCTCTCTGCTCTCCCCCCTCCCCCTCCTCTGGGCTCTCCTCTTACTCCTCGCTCTCCTTCTCTCTCTCATCTCTTCTCTCACTCCCCGCTCTCTCTCTCTCCCTCTCCTACCTCTCTCTCATCTCTATCTCTCTCTCTCTCGAATCTCTATTCCTAATCTCGTCTCAATCTCCTCCTCTCTCGCTCCTCGATCTCAATCTCAAATCGCATCTCATATCAATCTCAAACACCTACAACAACCCCAAACAATCCCACAAAAACCCTTAAACATAATTCAACCCAAACACCCCCAAAACAACACAAATCAATACAATCAACACAATCAATCCATACAATCCCAAATCAACCCCCAAACAAGCTTAACCAACCCTGCAGGTACCATGGCGCTGGCGCCAAGGAGCAAGTGTCTGCCCTACGTGGCACCGGCATCCGAGGGATCAAACGCTACACCTTCTCCTCCATCCTTACCACTCACGCCCAACCGCCCCCAAGCAATCCTACAGCAACCCCAAAACAACCCTAAACAACTCACAACAACCGTACAGGTACCAGAGTGGTGGCAACAAGGAGCAAGTGTCTGCCCTGAGCGGCACCGGCGGTGGAAGGAGCGACAAACGCTGCAACTTCTCCTCCATCAAGGACGAGGGGCTGGGCAAGCGCAAGAAGCCTGACTGGATTGCAGTCCCCAAATCCCACTTAAGCCCAACCAAAACAAACCAATCCACACCCATCTGAAACCAAACCAAACCAAATGTACAGGTACCAGAGTGGTGGCAACAAGGAGCCAGTGTCGGCCCTGAGCGACACCGGCGGTGGAAGGGGCGACAAGCACTGCACCTTCTCCTCAATCCCCACCACTTGTGCCCAACAAACCCAAAACAACCCCTAAAAACAACCCCTAACGACCCCTAAACAACCCCAAATAAATTCAAATATATACAAATAAACACTATACAAACCCCAAACCAAATGTACAGGTACCAGAGTGGTGGCAACAAGGAGCAGGTGTCAGCCCTGAGCGGCACCGGCGGCGGAAGGAGCGACAAACGCTGCACCTTCTCCTCCATCAAGGAAGAGGGGCTGGGCAAGGGCGAGAAGCCTGACTGGATCACAGTCTCTGCCACCATCAACTTCATCCGAGCAGAGAATGGGGTCACCTACCCCTCGTGCCCAGGAGATTTCAACGGCAGGCTGTGCCAGAAGAAGATGACTGAGAGTGACAATGGAGAGGGAGTCAGATGGTAAGGGGGCAGGGGTGGGGCAGGGGTGGTGGAGGAGAGGGGTGGTGTGATGTGTAGAAAACTGGGGCACCTATCCCTCCTACACAGGAGATTACAATGGCAGGCTGTGCCAGAAGAAGATGACTGAGAGTGACAATGGAGAGGGAGTCAGATGGTAAGGGGGCAGGGGTGGGTGTGAAGGGGGGTGGTGGGGCGAGGGTGGTGTAGGAGAGGGGAGGGGTGGGGTAGTGTGTAGAAAATGGGATCACGTACCCCCGCATGCCCAGGAGATTTCAACGGCAGGCTGTGCCAGAAGAAGATGACTGAGAGTGACAATGGAGAGGGAGTCAAATGGTAAGGGGGCAGGGGTGGGTGAAGGGGGGGTGGTGGGGCGAGGGTGGTGTAGGAGAGGGGAGGGGTGAGGTAGTGTGTAGAAAATGGGATCACGTACCCCGCATGCCCAGGAGATTTCAACGGCAGGCTGTGCCAGAAGAAGATGTCTGAGAGTGACAATGGAGAGGGAGTCAAATGGTAAGGGGGCAGGGGTGGGGCAGGGGTGGTGGAGGAGAGGGGTGGTGTGATGTGTAGAAAACTGGGGCACCTATCCCTCCTACACAGGAGAAACAACGGCAGGCTGTGCCAGAAGAAGATGACTGAGAGTGACAATGGAGAGGGAGTCAGATGGTAAGGGGGCAGTGGTGAAGGGTGGTGGTGGGGCAGGGGTGGTGGAGGAGAGGGGTGGTGTGGAGTGTAGAAAACTGGGGCACTTATCCCTCCTACACAGGAGGAACAACGGCAGGCTGTGCCAGAAGAAGATGTCTTGTCATGACGGTGGACATGGAACCAAATGGGCAGGGGGCAGGGGTAAGGTGAAGGGTGGTGGTGGGGCAGGGGTGGAGTGGTGGGTAGAAAATTGGGTCACCTACCCGTCTTGCGCAGGCGACGTGAAGGGCAGACTGTGCCAGAAGAAGATGTCTGATAGTGACAAGGGAGAGGGAGTCAAATGGTAAGGGGGTAGGGGTGGGGTGAAGGGTTGTGCAAGAGAGGGGTGGTAGGAGAGGGGCAAGGATGGTGTTGGTGTGGTGTATAGAAAATTGGGTTGCCTACCCCTCTTGCCCGTAGAATTCAAGGGGAGACTGTGCCAGAAGAAGATGTCTGGTAGTCACAATGGAGATGGATGTAAATGGTACGGGGGTAGGGTGAAGGGTGTTGGTGTTGGTGTCGTGGGGAGGGTGTAGGAGAGGGGTTGTGTGGTGTGTAGAAAATATTGGGTCACCTACGCCTCCTACACAGTACAACTCAATGGCAGGCTGTGCCAGAAGAACTTGAGTGATAGTGAAAATGGAGATGGTTGTAAATGGTACGCGTGGAGGGGAGTCCCAGGGTTTTAACAACAGCAACAAAAGCAATAAGCGAACAACTTATCAATAAACAACCCACAGGAGAAAAAAAAACATAAACAGCAACAGCAACAACAGCAAACCAAGAAAAACAGCAGCAAACCACCACCACCACCACCACCCACAGCAACAATAGAGAACCAATAACAGCAAAATATGTCCACACACACACACCACCTTGTTCACACACACACACAAACACACACCACCTAGTCCACACACTCATACAAACACACACCACCTTGTCCACACACACACACAAACACACACACACCACCTTGTCCACACACTCACTCTCTCACACACACACACACTCACACCACCACACCACCCTCAGGTACTGTGAGCGCTGCTCCAACTACAAGACCCCCATATGGCGCTACCTGGTCAACCTCTCTGCACTGGACCACACACCACCTCAGTTGCACCCCCCCCCCCACCCCCCCCCCCCACCTACACACACGCACACCACCCTCAGGTACCTGTGAGCGCTGCTCCGACTAACAAGACCACCCATATGGCGCTACCTGGTCAACTCTCTGCACTGGACCACACACCACCTCAGTGCCCCCTCCCCCCCCCCCTACACACACGCACACCACCCTCAGGTACTGTGAGCGCTGCTCCGACTACAAGACCCCCATATGGCGCTACCTGGTCAACCTCTCTGCACTGGACCATACCGGAGTGCAGTGGGTGACCAGCTTTGGCGAAACTGCCGAGGCCATCTTCGGCTGTAACGCCGAGGCCATCAAAGACCTTGAGATAAACAACCCGGATGAGTACAACAGGAAACTGATGGTAGGTGGGGGGTGGGGGACGCAAGGCAGGGGGTGCATGGCCGAAACAACAAAACAGCATAAACACACATACACACACACTACACAAATGCACGTGACTTAATACACCACCACACACACTCAAACACACACATGAACACCACCACACTACCACAAACACACATGAACACCACCATGCTACCGCGTCAAACACACACCAACACGAACATAAACACCACCACACACAGATCCAGATCTCACCTTGCCTGAGAAGACGGTGGTGAAGATGGCAACACCCAGGCAAGCCACCACCATGACCGCGTGCCTTACTCCTCACACATGCACACACACTGCACAAATGCACGCACACATGAACACACAATGCACCATCCCAGCACCAACACACACCCGCCACCATCAAAGACGAACAACCCGGATGAGTACAACAGGAAACTGATGGTAGGCCGGGTGCAGGGTGGAAAGAAAACTCACACACAAACATTCCAAACTAACACACACACACACACACATACACACATAGCAACACACAATCACACAGAATACACCAGCACCAACACACACACACCACCATCAAAGAGCTTGAGAGGGAGAACCCGGATGAGTATAACAGGAAACTGATGGTAGGCGGGGTGCATGGCAGAAACAAAACAAACATGCACGAACTCCAAACTGACACACCAACACACACAAATGCACACACACAACAACAACACACACACACACACGCGTGCACACACATAACAACACACATGCACACACACCACACACAACAACAACCCACCCCACATGACCTCGCTCTATTCACGCCGCCATGCAACCCCCACATTCCCCCCCCACCCCACCGCCCCACCACGCCCCCACACCCCTGCCCGCCCCCCACCGCCCCCCCCCCCTCGCATGCATACAAACAACAACACACGTGCACACACGCCAACACACACACACTCACACTCTCCCAACTTATACACCAACACACGCATGCATGCGCACATACAACACACACAACACCAGAAAGGAGCTGGAGAAGGATTATGAGAGGTTTCTTGTGGTAGGTGGGGGGGGGCAAGGCGAAAACAAAACAACAGCATCAACACACACACACACACAAATCATAAAGACACACAGCAACACTCACCACACACACATACACACACACATACACACACAACAACACATAATACACCAGCACCAACACACACACCAACACTCACCACACACACATACACACACAACAACATACAACAACACACAACAACACATACAACAACACACACTACACACAAAACAACAATACACACGCACCAACGCATACTCAACAACACACACACACAACAACACACACATACCAACACACACTACACACACGCACAACAACATACACACAACAACGCACACGCACCAACACACACCAAGACGCACGTGCAAACACACATGCACACATACCACACACATACCAACACACACACCGCACACACAACAACACACACACCAACACACAACAACACACACACAACAACATACACTAATGCACACACAATAACACACAATAACACACGCACCAACACACGCACACCAACACACAACAACACACACAACAGCACGCACATACCAACTCACACTACACACTCGCACACCAACACACACAACACACTCCCCCACCACACACACACACACACACAAACACACACCGCACACACAAACAGCGTTATCTGTTGTTCTAAAGGATGCCAACATGCAGCAGCTGCTGTTCAAACTGAAAGTAGCAGAGGACAACTACAGCACTCACATCACACACACACACCAACACTCACACACACGCACATACACTTTCCTACCACACACATGCAAATACACACACGAACACACTCCCCCACCGCACACACAAACACCGTTATCTGTTGTTCTGCAGGATGCAAACATGCAGCAGCTGCTGTTCAAACTTAAAGTAGCAGAGGACAACTATAACACTCACATCACATGCACACACATGCACACACACACACACACTCCCGCAACGCACCCACACACACCCTGTTATCCATTGTTCTGCAGGATGCCAACATGCAGCAGCTGCTGTTCAAACTGAAAGTACTAGAGGACAACTACAACACTCACATCACACTCACACACACATGCACACACACACACACTCCCACAACGCACCCACACACACAAACAGCGTTATCTGTTGTTCTGCAGGATGCCAACATGCAGCAGCTGCAGTTCAAACTTAAAGTAGCAGAAGACAACTACAACACTCACATCACACACACACATGCACATGCACACACATGCACACACACCAACACCAACACTCACACACCTCACGCGCACACACACCCTGTTATCCGTTGTACTGCAGGATGCCAACATGCAGCAGCTGCTGTTCAAACTGAAGGTAGCGGAGGACAACTACAACGACGAGGCGCGAATCAAGGCGTCTATCTTCAAGGTGGAGCCCATCAACCCGGTGAAGGAGGGAATGGTGAGACATCGAGCCGACCCAACCCAACCCCAAGGCAACCCAAATCAACACAAATCAACAGAAAACAACACAAAACCAATGCAAAACAAAATGAACCTACTCTTAGCTTATCAAGCCTTTTATCTTCAAGGTGGAGCCCATCAACCCGGTGAAGGACTGAATGGTGAGACAAAATCGACACAAACAAGAGCAACACAAACAAGAGCAACGAAAGAAGAGCAACACAGACAAGAGCAACACAAACAAGAGCAACACAAACAAGAGCAACACAAACAAGATCTACACAAAAAACAACACAAAACAAGATCTACACAAAAACAACACGACACAAAGCCAACGCAAAACAAAATTAACCTAGTCGTAGCGGGTCAAGGAGTCCATCTTGTGGAGGCGGAGAACATCAACCCGGTGAAGGAGGGAATGGTGAGACATCGACCCAACCCAACCCCAAGTAAACCCAACTCAACACAAATCAACAAAAAAAATCAACAAAAAACAAGATCGACACAAGACAAGATGAACACAAAACACATTCAACACAAAACACAGTCAACATAAAACACAGTCAACACAAAACACAGTCAACACAAAACACATTCAACACAAAACACAGTCAGCACAAAACACATTCAACACAAAACACAGTCAACATAAAACACAGTCAACACAAAACACAGTCAACACAAAATGAGCCTAGTTTTAGCTAATCTAGGAGTACATCTTCAGGGTGGACCCCCCATCAACCAGGTCAAGGAAGGAATGGTGAGACATCGACCCAACCCAACCCTCAAGTCAACCTAAATCAACCCTAATCAACTCAAAATCAACACAAAAAGATCAACACAAAATCAACAAAAAAAGAGCAACGCCAAATTAACACGTAACCAAAACAAAATTGGCAAAAAAAGATCAACACAAAATCAACACAAATTCAACACAAAATCAACACAAAAAGATCGACACAAAAAGATCGACACAAAATCAACACAAAATCAACACAAAATCAACACAGAATGAACACAAAAAGATCAACACAGAGCCAATGCAAAACAAAATGAGCCTGATAGTACTTGAATTAAGTCATGGAAGAATCTATCAGAAGGATTATGACTACCACCGATTCTGTATTGCGTCTACCTACTAACACGTGTATTCCAGAGGTAAACATTATTACACATGAAGCCATAGTGGCGATTGTGTACATAATTCCCGCTATTATAATATAATTACATAATCTTGCATAATGCACATGATATACATTATTATAATATATATTAATATAATATTTAATAATTATGTACTCAATTCTCCTTGGGCTGAATTATGTACCCCATTCCTGGTGGGGCTGAATTTTGTATACAATTCTTGGTATGGCTGAATTATGAAAACAATTATTGCTGTGACGGAATGATGTACACAATGCCTGTTATTTTATTTCGTTATGTATCCTGTTTTGTATCCTTTTATGTATCCTGTTTTGTATCCTGTTTTGTATCCTTTTATGTATCCTGTTTTGTATCCTGTTTTGGGGGGGGGAGGGGGGGGGGGGGGGTATCCTTTTATGTATCCGTTTTGTATCCTGTTTTGTATCCTTTTTATGTATCCGGTTTTGTATCCTGTTTTTGTATCCTTTTATGTATCCTGTTTGTATCCTGTTTTGTATGCCTTTTATGTATCCTGTTTTTGTATCCTTTTATGTATCGCGTTTTTATCCGGTTTGTGTGTCCTTTTAATGTATCTCCTGTTTTTGTATCCTGTTTTGTATCCTTTATGTATCCTGTTTTTGTCATCCCTGTTTTGTATCCTTTTATGTATCCTGTTTTGTATCCTGTTTTGTATCCTTTTGTATCATGTTTGTATCCTGTTTTGTTATCCTTTTATGTATCCTGTTTTGTATCCTGTTTTGTATCCTTTTATGTATCCTGTTTTGTATCCTGTTTTGTATCCTTTTATGTATCCTGTTTTGTATCCTGTTTTGTATCCTTTTATGTATCCTGTTTTGTATCCTGTTTTGTATCCTTTTATGTATCCTGTTTTGTATCCTGTTTTGTATCCTTTTATGTATCCTGTTTTGTATCCTGTTTTGTATCCTTTTATGTATCCTGTTTTGTATCCTGTTTTGTATCCTTTTATGTATCCTGTTTTGTATCCTGTTTTGTATCCTTTTATGTATCCTGTTTTGTATCCTGTTATTTTATTTTGTTATGTATCCTGTTGTGTAATCAATTCTTGCTGTAGCTGAATAATGTACACAATTCCAGCTCTGGCGGAATTGTGTACATTTGTTTTTGCATTTTTTTAATCAAACGATTTTTTCAATCATTAGATTTATAATCATTAAGCTTTATATTCATTATGCTGTACAAAAGGTAGCATCCTCCCCGAAAAGTTGATTCAAGCCGATCGATTTATTCTGAGTATAGGTTGTATATGACATAATTTATTGAGCATGTTTTCAGATCTTTCTGGCATTTAATTTAGGGGGGGGGGGGGGGGGGGGGGGGGTCAGCCCTCATTTGGTTTTTTGCAAACTATTTACTCTGACCTCCAAATGCAATTCTAAGACCACCCATGAGTAGGCCTTGGTAAGGGCAGTCCTTTGGCACCACTTTGGACCTCATGCAATAAGTATACCCACCCCACCCCACACCCCACACACAGCCCATTCCATTCCAAATGCAATTATAAGACCACCCATGAGTAGGCCTTGGTAAGGGGCAGACCATTGGAACACTTAGGCCAGGAGACCTCGTGAATAAGTATATAAAAAATACCCCACCCCCCCCCCAATAGACTCCCTACCCCCCCCCCACCCCCCCCCCCCCCCCCCTCCCGTAAACCCAAACCCAACCCACCCAAAAGATAGACCTTCAGGGGGCTGTACCAGACCAGAATCATGATCAAAAAAACAGACCATGTGCACCATTTTGTTTTTTAAAATTGCGTTTAGAAGTGTCTGTGCTGGGTCTGATTTTTACATATTTTTCTGGCTGCCTCCAACGACGGCAAAGGGTGGCTTAAGAACTTGGACAACCTTGGGGGGGGGGGTTGCAAGGAACTGTTTTTGGTACCACCAACGTGGGCATCCCGACACTAACACAGCCGGAGAAAGCGCATTGTTATGCGCCATACCGGTAAACCCTCTGATCCATGTGTAAGTTGTAAACAAAAAAGGGAGTCTTTTAGGGGGGGGGGGGGGGGGGGGGGGGGGGGGAGGGGGGGGGGGGGGGGGGGGTCAGCCCCCCTCAGGTTTTTTAGTAGGCATCCGCCTGCAGCTTTTATTTTTATTTTTTAACGCATGTGATGTAATAGATCATTGAGCTGTATCTTACCAATAAGGGGAAGCTGTCTTTCAATATGCTGTATAATTCACTAGGCTGCGGTATATTCAAATGCTGCGGTATATTCAAATATGCTGGGCGGATATTCAATATGGCGTGTTTACATTCAATATGCGGCGTATATTCAATATGGCTTATATACAATATGGCGGTGCTATTCAATATGCTGTAATATTCAAAATATGCTGCGGTATATTCAATATGCGGTATATTCAATATGCTGCGGTATATTCAATATGCGGTATATTCAATATGCTTTTATAATTCATGGCTGTATAGGTGCATTGAGGTTGTATATTCATTGGACTAGGTTATCACATATGATTGTATGATTTCAATAGGCGGTCATTCAATATGCTGCGGGTTATCAATATGCGGTATATTCAAACTGCTGGATATTCAATTATGATGCGGATTATATTCGATATGGCGTCTATTTTCAAATGATGTAATATTTCATATATGCTGTATATTCAATTATTGCTGTCTATCATTAGGCCGCGGTACATTTCATATTATGTTATTCAATATGCGGTTTTATTCCTCTATGCTGCTGCACGCGGTATATTAATATGATGCGGTATTTCAATCTGCTGCGGGTATATTCAATATGCTTTATTCAATATGCTGCAGGTTATATTCATATTGCGCGGTTTACTATTAGAATATGCGCTGTAATTCCAATATGCAGTAGATTTCAAACTTACCGCTGTAATTCCATATGCTTGTATATTCATATAAATGTATAAGTCCCTGCTGTAATTCCAGTATGATGCTTGGTAACCTCGATATGCTGTATATTCAATTGCTGTATCCATTCTACGATGCGTATATTCAAATATGCGGTATATTCAATGTGTGTAAGTAATAGTGCGGTATATTCAGGAGGGCGTTGTAGATCAATGAGCTCGATATTCAATTGTGATACAAATATGCGGCGATGTTTCAATATGTCTGTATCATTCCATATTGGCTGGCTTTGGTTCGGCTATATTCATATATGCATGTTATTCAAATTACTGCTGGCGGGTGTCTCTTCATTGCTGCGGTATATTCAATATGCGGGTTATTCAAATATGTGGTTATTAAAATTATGCTGCGGGGTTAGTTATTAATCATGCTTTGGATATTTCAATATTGTTGGGTAATATATTCTAATGCGGTATTATTCAATATGCTGTATATTCTTATGCTGCGGTATATTCGATGGTTGCGATATTCAATATGCTGTAAATTCCAAATGCTTGGATTTCAAAGATGCTGTATATATTCCAATATGTTGTTGCGCTATCAATAGTGCGCCTGGTATAGTTCAATATGGCTGCCCGGGCGGTATATTCAATATGCTGTATAGTTCATTATGCCGCGGTAATAATACTGCGTGATTATTTATTGATATGCGGTATTATTTTTTATGCGGCAGGGCGGGATATTCCAATATGTGCGGTATAATCCAATATGCTGGGGATTTCAATATGCTTGTGATTCATATGCTGATTATTCAATATTGTGCGGTTATTATTTCAATATTGCTGCGGGTATTATTCAATATGCTGAGGCTAGTCAAATGCAGTATATTCCAGACATGTCATGCGGTGTTGGTATCATCTATTCAATATGCGGTCTTATTCAATAGCGGTATTATTCAATATGCGGTCTATTACTATGCTTTGGTTTATTCATTTTGAGGTGGTAATTCAATATGTGTCATTCACTATGCAGATATCTCATTATGCTGTGGATATTCAATCTGCGGCGTGTTGTGGATATTCAATATGCGAGGGATATTCAATATGCTGTATAGCATTATGCGCGGTATATTCAGAGGCTGCGGTAGTAGAAATGCTGCTGGCGGGATATTCAATAGGGGTAACTTAACTATGCGGTATATTCAATATCTGGCCTTGTATATTCAAATGCCTCGCCCTTCAATATGCTGTTTATTCAATATGCTGCGGTATATTCAATGTGCAGTATATTCAATATGCTGCGGTATATTCAATATGCTGTATATTCAATATGCTGTATATATAATATGCTGCGGTATATTCAATATGCTGTAATATTCTTAGCTGCGGTATGTCCACTATATCTTTGTATATTCAATATGCTGGTATATTCAAATACGCGGTATATTCAATATGCTGTATATTCAATATGCGGTATATTCAATATGCTGTATAATATTCAATATGCTGTATATTTTATATGCTGTATATTCAATATGCTGCGGTATATTCAATATCTGCGGTAATATTCATATGCTCGGTAATATTCAATAATGCTGCGGTATATGCAATATGCGGTTATATGCATTACTGCTGCTGGATATCAATATGCTGTATATTTAATATGCTGCGGTATATTCAATATGCTGCGGTATATTCAATATGCGGTATATTCATTATGCTGCGGTATATTCCATATGCTGCAGTATATTCAATATGCTGCGGTATATTCAATATGCTGCGGTATATTCAATATGCTGTATATTCATTATGCTCGGTAAATTCATATGCCTGCAATTATTCAATAGCTGCGTATTTTCAATATGCGTAGAGTCAATAACTGTATATCAATCTGCTTATTTCAATAGGTGTGTATTCAATATGCTGTATATTCAATATGCGGTATATTCAATATGCTGTTTATTCAATATGCTGCGGTATATTCAATGTGCAGTATATTCAATATGCTGCGGTATATTCAATATGCTGTATATTCAATATGCTGTATATATAATATGCTGCGGTATATTCAATATGCTGTATATTCATTATGCTGCGGTATATTCAATATGCTGTATATTCAATATGCGGTATATTCAATATACGCGGTATATTCAATATGCTGTATATTCAATATGCGGTATATTCAATATGCTGTATATTCAATATGCTGTATATTTTATATGCTGTATATTCAATATGCTGCGGTATATTCAATATGCTGCGGTATATTCAATATGCTGCGTATAGTTCAATTCTGTATATCCATATGCTCGGTATATTCAATTGCTGTATATTCAATATGGCTGTGGTAATTCGATATGCTGCGGTAATAATTCATATGCTTGACTATTCAAAATTCTGCCTGTATATTCAATTGCTTGTATGTCAATATGCTGTATATTCAATATGCTGCGGTATATTCAATATGCTGCGGTATATTCAATAGTGTAATATCTTATGCTGGCGGTCTAATTCAATATGCTGGCGGTATATTCAATATGCTGTATATTCATAATTCCTGTATATTCAATATGCTGTTATTTCAATATGTCTGGCTATTCAATTCTGTACATGCATTCTGTATATACAATATGCTATAATTCAATATGGGCTGCGGATATTCATATGCTGCGGATAATGCTATATGCTGCGGTATAGTTCAATATCGGTATAATTCAATGTGCGTATATTTCAATCTGCTGTATATTCAATATGCTGCGGTATATTTCAATATGCTGTAAAATCATTCTGCTGCTGATATTCAATATGCTGCGTAAATATTCATATGCTGCTGTAAATGTTCAATATGCTGTTATTTAATATGCCTGTATAAGTGCATAAATGCGTATATTCAATTGCTGCCGGTATACATAATGCGGTATATTCAATATGCTGTATATTCAATATGCTGTATATTCATTATGCTGCGGTATATTCAATATGCTGCGGTATATTCAATATGCTGCGGTATATTCAATATGCTGTATATTCAATATGCTGTATATTCAATATGCTGTATATTCAATATGCTGTATATTCAATATGCTGTATATTCAATATGCTGTATATTCATATGCTGTCATATTCACTCTGCTTAATATCAATATGCTGTATATTAAATATCTGCGTATTTCCATCTGCTGGTTATATTTCAATAATGCTGCGATATATTCAATATGCGCGTATATTCCATATTGGCTGTAATTCAATATGCTGCGGTATATTCCATAAATGCAGTCATAGTCATATTCCTGTATATTCAATATGCTGTATATTCATTATGCCTGTAGATTTCAATATTCTGTTTTCAATATGCCGTATATTCAATATGGCTGGCTTATATTCCAATCTGCTTGTAATATTCATAATGCGGGATATTCATATGCTGGATTATTCAATATGCGGTATATTCCAATCTGCGGCGGTAATTCCATATGCTTTATATTCAAATATGCTGTATATTCAATATGCCATATATTCATATGCTGTATATCAATATCTGCGTATATTCAAATGCCTGCGGTATATTCAATATGCTGTGGTATATTCAATATTCTGCGGTAATCTTCAATATGCTGTAATAGTTATTTATGCTGCGGTATATTCATATGCTTGTTTATTCAATATGCTGATATTCAATATTGCTGCGGTATATTCCCTATGCTGCGTATAATTCAATATGCCTGTATATTCCAATATGCTGCTGATATTCAATATGCTGTATATTCAATGTGCTGCGGTATATTAATATGCTGTGTATTCAATATGCTGCGGTATATTCAATATGCTGTATATTCAATATGCCTGTATATTCAATATGCGCGGTATATTCATAGCTGCAGTATATTCAATTGCTGCTGTATTATATTCAATAGCTGTATATTCATTATGCCGGCGTATAGTCCATATGCTGGCCGGTAGATTCAATATGCTGTATATTCAATATTAGCTGTATAATTCAATATGCCTGTATATTAATGTGCTGTATATCAATAATGCTGCGTTATATTTCAATATGCTGGCGGTAAATTCAATATCGGTATAGTCAAATATGTGCGTATTTCAATAATGCCTGTATATTCATAATGCGGTATATTCAATAAATGGCTTAATAGCATATGCGGTATATTCAATATGCGGTATATTCAATATGCGGTATATTCAACATGCGGTATATTCAATATGCGGTATATTCATGATGCTGCGGTATATTCAATAGGCTGCGGTATATTCAATATGCTGCGGTATATTCAATATCTGTTTATATTTCAATATGCATTTATGTCACTATGCTGTATATTCAATATGCTGTATATTCAATATGCTGTATATTCAATATGCTGTATATTCAATATGCTGTTTATTCAATATGCTGTATATTCAATATGCTGCGGTATATTCAATATGCTGTATATTCAATAATCTGTATATTCAATATGCTGCGGTATATTCAATATGCTGTATATTCAATATGCTGCGGTATATTCAATATGCTGCGGTATATTCTATATGCTGCGGTATATTCAATATGCTGCGGTATATTCAATATGCTGCGGTATATTCAATATGCTGCGGTATATTCAATATGCTGCGGTATATTCAATATGCGGTATATTCAAAATGTGGTATATTCAATATGCTGTATATTCAATATGCGGTATATTCAATATGCTGAGGTATATTCAATATGCTGTATATTCAATATGTGGTATATTCAATATGCTGTATATTCATTAATGTGTGTATTCATTAAGCTGTATATTCACTAAGCTGTATATTCAATATGCTGTATATTCAATATGTGGTATATTCAACATGCTGTATATTCAATATGCTGTATATTTAATATGCGGTATATTCATTAAGCTGTATATTCATAAGCTGGATTCAATAGCTGCGTTTATCACTTGCTCAGTAATATTCAATATCTGCGGTATATTCAATGGCTATATTCTTATGGCTGCCAGTATCTTCAATATGCTGCGGTCTATTCAATATGCTGTATAGTCAATATGCTTTACTATTCAATATGCTGTAATGTATATGCTGTATATTCATATGCTGCGGTAATATTCCTATCTGCGTATATTCGAATAATGCGGTAATATTCATATGTCTGCGGTATATTCATATGCTGAATATTCAATATGCGTATCAATATGCTGTATATTCATATCGTTATAATTAAATAATTCGGTATAGTCAATATCGGTATATTCACATCGTATTTCAATATGCGGTATATTCATGATGCTGCGGTATATTCAATAGGCTGCGGTATATTCAATATGCTGCGGTATATTCAATATGCTGTTTATTCAATATGCTGTTTATTCAATATGCTGTATATTCAATATGCTGTATATTCAATATGCTGTATATTCAATATGCTGTATATTCAATATGCTGTATATTCAATATGCGGTATATTCAATATGCTGCGGTATATTCAATATGCTGTATATTCAATATGCTGCGGTATATTCAATATGCTGTATATTCAATATGCTGCGGTATATTCAATATGCTGCGGTATATTCATATGCTGCGGTATATTCAATCGCTGCTTCATATTCTATCTCGTATTTCATATGCTGCGGTAATATCAATATGCTGCGGTATATTCATAAATGCGGTATATTCAAAATGTGGATATTCAATATGCTGTATATTCAATATGCGTTATATTCATATGCTGAGGTATATCAATAATGCTTTATATTCAATAGGTGGTATATTCAATATGCTAGTATATTCTAGAGGTGTGTATTCATTAGCTGTATTCACTAAGCGGTATATTCATATGCTGTATATTCAATATGTGGTATATTCAACATGCTGTATATTCAATATGCTGTATATTTAATATGCGGTATATTCATTAAGCTGTATATTCATTAAGCTGTATATTCAATATGCTGCATACCGTATTCAATATGCTGTATATTCAATATGCTGTATATTCATTAAGATGTAGATTCCTTAAGATGTAGATTCATTAAGATGTTCTATTCATTAAGATGTTCTATTCATGAAGATTCTATTCATTACGATTTTATTTCATTAATTAAGATGTTCTAATCATTGGATGTTCTAATCATATAATTTATCTAATCATACAATTTTTCTAATTATATGATTTTGTTTAATCAAACGACTCTTTTAATCATACAATGTTTTCTAATCATGCAATTTTCTAATCATACGATTTTTTAATTATATGATAATATCATACATTTGATACAAGGGTTGATATTATCATACGTAGATATTAATTATTATTAATACGGGAGTATAAAAAACAAAAGGGGGGACACCTATCCTTAAAAAACCTGAGGGGGCTGACCCCCCTCCCCCCCCCCCCCCCATTTAAATCGTAATACCCCCTTTTTGAAAAACTTAGATATGGATTGTGGGGGTTTACATTATGGCGCACATAATGGCATCCTCGGAATTCCCACTAAGGGATTGTCTAATAGTCAAAAATCAGTTTTTCGACCCCATTCACCCAACAACCCACCCACCCGCCCACCCACTCAAGGGGTAGATACTTATTGCATAAGGTCCAAAGTGGTGCCAATGGACTGCTCTTGCCAAGGCCTACTCATGAGTGGTCTCAGAATGTCATTTGGAGGTCTGAGTAAAAAGTTAGAAAAAAACTGAGGAAGGCTGACCCCATTCACCCACCCACCCAAGGGGTAGATACTTATTGCACAAGGTCCAAAGTGGTGCCAATGGACTGCCCTTACCAAGGCGTACTGAACGGTGGTCTCAGAATGTCATTTAGAGGTCTGAGTAAAAAGTCAGAAAAAAAACTGAGGAGGGCTGACCCCCCCCCCCCCCCCCCCCCCCCCCTAAATGAGGTGCTCAGAATGACCTGAAAAATGTCTCATGTAATCGCAATGATACATGCGATTACAGCCCCATTATCAGAAAAAATCAATCGGGAGAATTCAAAATTTGGAGGCCTTGACACCTCCTGATTAATATGTAAATTAAATCTTATTAAATATATATTGATTACCTCAGATATATTATTGATTATGTATTATTATATTATTATGTATATTTATGCATATACATATATAATACATAGTTGATTTTTTGTTTATATATATATTTATATATATAGAGAGAGAGAGAGAGAGAGAGAGAGAGAGAGAGAGAGAGAGAGAGAGAGAGAGAGAGAGAGAGAGAGACAAGTAGCAGGCTAGTAGCAGGCCATACCCCGCCCCACCCCCACCACATACACACCACACACAAAATGCATCCTACGTAGCACTTTACTTTCTCTTATTCCCTTGACCTCCACACACACACATAAACACACACATACACACCACTCACTCACCACGCACACACATGCACACCGCACACAGACGCACATACACCAAAGATGGACTATATCAACAAGATGGAGAACGGACAACCGGTGCTGATGGTGCACCCTCCTGATACCCATTCCCAACCCCACCCGACCACCCTCCCCATCCTCCCGAAGCCCATTCCCAACTCCACCTGACCACCCTACCCATCCACATATGCAGATACTTGTGGACTATATCAACAAGATCGAGAACGGACAACCTGTGCTAATGGTGCACCCTCCTGATGCTGCTGGTGCATCTGTCAGAGGCATGCCCGCTGCCACCAACACCATGGGTGGTGGTGGTGGCGGCGGTGGCGGGAACTTTGGGGGGGGGCGGGGGGCAAGGTGGAGGAGGGGGGGGGTACACTCAGGGTGGGGGGGGTCAAGGAGGAGGGGGGGTACACTCAGGGTGGGGGAGGTCAAGGAGGAGGGGGGTACAATCAGGGTGGGGGGGGGCAAGGAGGAGGGGGGGTACAATCAGGGTGGGGGGGGGCAAGGAGGAGGGGGGTACAATCAGGGTGGGGGAGGTCAAGGAGGAGGGGGGTAACAATCAAGGTGGGGGGGGGCAAGGAGGAGGGGGGTACACTCAGGGTGGGGGGGGGCAAGGAGGAGGGGGGTACAATCAGGGTGGGGGGGGGCAAGGAGGAGGGGGGTACAATCAGGGTGGCGGGGGCAACATGAACACGGGACCTACGCCCAATTATGGGGGGCCCAACACTGGGAATTACGGGGGTGGTGGCGGCGGCTTCCAGGGGGCGGGGCCTGGAGGACAGGGGGGGGGCAGCGGCTACCAGCAGGGGTCGACCCCGGCTTATGGGGGGCCTAATGGACAAGGGGGGGGCTTCCAGCAGCAAGGCCCACCTGGAGGTGGCGCTCAGCCACCTGCTAATAAGTTCTGGTAAAAGTACCGAGAATGCCTGGTGGGGCGTGGTATTAAGTTTTCGGCAACCTTTTCTGCATGCATTGGCACCCCTATCACCCGAAAGGCACTCTTTGAGGCCAAATAAAAAGGTGTCGAAGACCCCCCGAAGCTGAGCAACCTGCTAAGTTCTGGCAATGGGGGCGGTGGTCTGCTGACTGAAGAGCAAAGGGTTAGGGGTTGCATTGTTACATGGTTTCTCAGCCAATTCTAGGCTGCTCGCCGTCCTCCATGTTGTTGCTGACTGAATAATGCACTAGCAATCGTGGGCAATAATAGCACTTCTGCCCCAAGCTCACGAGTAAAAAAGTATAGTTTTGATGATGTTTGCGTTTCGGGGGCAAAAAGCTGCTAGTAGCACCCCAACCAGGGTGCTTCAGGAGGAACCCCAGCTCTGCTGCTTCTACTACTAAAGAAAGATTCACCTCCTTCAGGAAATCTCTAGTCTGCTGACTGAATAATGCACTAGCAATAAACTATAATAATAGCAGCAGCCGGGCAATGCAATGTAATCGTGGGCCATGCGAATGCTTTTGCTCTGAGCTCCCGAGTGGAGTAATGATACACACACACAAGAATAGAGCAGTCTAGTTTTGGGGATGGTTGGACCCCCCCCCTCCCCCCCCTCCCCCCTTGAATGTAGTGGAGCGGGCTTGTTACATACTTACATGTATACAATGGCCAGTCGAAACCAAATGAAACTAACATGGCAGCCATTCTCCAGTATATACACTTGCATGCAAACGGGAGGGTTCCCTCAATCTCACGCCTGTGGTACGGCGAACTAATTTTCAATTTTACAATGGCCTGTCGATAACATTGCAATGTAATATATTTGGCCTACCCCTGGGGTGTAACAATCATACATACCAAGATCTTCCACGAGACAAGTGGTCGAAACTAGGGTTTTCCAGGAGGACCCCGAGCTCAGCGCCTTGAGACGCGATCAATTTCACACCTAACGTACTGAGACGCAACCGACCCATAGCCTGCATCCTGAGATGCAACGGACCTTTCCTACGTGTGTGTGTCCCCGCCAGGTTACGCATGAGGACTCATATGGCTGATAAGAAGTAAAGGCATGCGGTGCGAGGCACAGCACATTTGTGATGGCCTGTTTTGCTCCAGAGTATGACGCTGCAGTGTTTGCTCTCCTCATGCAGCAGTTTACCGGTACCATTAATTATGTATATAAAGGGAGGGATAGGGGGAAGGGGAGGGGGCATGAGGGGAAGGGAGGGGTAGTGTAGGAAAAAGGAGTATAGAAGGCGTAGGTCAGAGGCGTGTATGAAAAAGCGAGGCATCATACCGGTACTTATTGTCGTTTTCTGACATTAGTATAAATAAATAAATAAGTAGTCCGCCACTACACCTTATTATGAGGCGTGAGGTTGAGGGGACGAGCGTATTGGCTTGCACTGGGGCCAAACACCAGTACGCATTATGATCAGAATATGATATGATTACATTGTATTGTCATATGATAGGCAGACCACCGTAGGCAGGCCAGTGTTGGCCCAAGGCAGGCCCACTCCACAACATCCTGCAGGGTGGGTGGGGGTGGGGGTGGGGGGGAAGGGGGGTCTTCCACCCATCCTCCCAAAAGCGAAAGTGTAGATAGATGAATCATACATTTTCTCCATGATTGTAGTCACTAATGAATTAAAATGCTTGTGCTCCCTGGTTTGCTCCCGTTACTCCGTCTCTCCAGGCGTTTGAACGATTCCGGCCACCTTGGGTCCCAAGCATTGGGCTCATAGTTGGAGTGCGTATGAATAGAGTTATTAGCATCGCAGCGGCCAAGATCCTTCGCAAAAGTTATGCAATGTTTTGTATCTTATATCGCTACGAGTAGCTACTCACTCCTCTACTTTCGAAATCTCCCAACCTCCCTCCTCGCCATGGACCGGCTACTCGCCTTTTCTCGCTGTCTGCAGATCAAGTTTCTTAACTTTTCGCCCCCTGCCCCGCCCTGCCCTGCCCTGCCCTTGAATGCTAAAGCGTTTTCCCGCGTCGCTTGCGACACGCGCTTAGGACTTGTCGACCCTCAATTTGCGATGCAAATCTTGACCCCCATGCTACGCTCTTTAGAACGCTAGATAGCAGGATTATTGCTACATGAGTTGAGCTTGTACCTCCCATTCGTAGATTAGGAAGGGGTTGACGCTCGCGCTCGGAACCGCAGGAGCTCGCGGACTGGGGTCTACAGCCCCCTCAATGTGAAGTCTCGGTGAGTTGGCATTTGAAGACCCTACTGGACGAACTCGATTGAAGTCGCCGAGCAACAGCCTGGTTATCTTTAAAGCGCATGGCCTTCTCAACTTCCTGTAGCAATCAGTCAATCAGATAAATCATTTGGAGCATCAGCACCGCGGTCTAGAAAAATATTTTCCCAGTACCCGATTTCAGCCCGTTTTGTGATTGCGCACATGGAGGGCAGTGCAAAAACCATTACATAATTCAGAGCCCACATTCAGTCATTCACTGCATGATGCGCGCCACGATAATGGTGCTGTCTCCCACGTCGTTCAATGCATTCAGTTCCCTCCTGCCCTCCCTCTTCTCCAGCTGGTGGACCAGGGGGGTAGTTGGGAGGGGGCCCATGTTGCTGCACGAGCTTGCTGCTAGGGTGGCCAGCTGGTTGGAAACCTGCATACATGTCAAACCAGCTTGGCCTGCATACTGCAGGCGGCCAGGGTGGGTGGGTGTTGGTGTTGATGTTGGGTGTTGGTGATGTTGGTGGGTGTTGTTGTTGGTGTTGGTGGCTGGGTGGGGGGAGGGGTTTTGTACTCAAGTCATGCTTGCATCCCGCGAAGCCAGGGTGGCCAGCTGGTTGGATACCTGTGTACATTTCAAAGTAACTTGGCCTGCATACTGCAGTGGGCCAGGGTGGGTGGGTGGTGGTGTTGATGTTGGGTGTTGGTGATGTTGGTGGGTGTTCGTGTTGGTGTTGGTGGGTGGCTGGGTGGGGGAAGGGTTTTTGTGCTCAAGTTATGCTTGTATCCCGCAAAGCCAGGGTGGCCAGCTGGTTGGATACCTGTGTGCATTTCAAAGTAACTTGGCCTGCATACTGCAGGGGGCCAGGGTGGGTGGGTGGTGTTGTTGATGGGTGTTGTTGGTGGGTGGTGGTGTTGACGGGTGGGTGTTGGTGTTGTTGGTGGGTGTTAGTGTTGATGGGTGGGTGGGTGTTTGTGTAGGTGGGTGGGTGGATGTTGGTGTTGTTGGTTGGGTTGTTGGTTGGTGGGTGTGGTGATGGGTGGGTTTTTGTTGTTGGTTTTGGTGTTGTTGGGTGGATGGGCTGGGGGGGGGGGGGGGGGGGGGGGGGGGGGGGGGCCCGCGAAGCCAGGGGGCCAGCTGGTTGGGAACCTGCGTACATTTCAAACTAGCTTGGCTAGCCTACTGCAGGGGGCCAGGGTGGGTGTTGGTGGTATTGTTGTTGTTGGTGGGTGGTGGTGGCGGGTGCTGTTGTTGTTGGTGGGTGTTGTTGGTGGTGGTGGGTGGGTGTTGTTGGTGGGTGTTAGTGTTGATGGGTGGGTGGGTGTTAGTGTTGGTGGGTGGGTGTTTGTGTAGGTGGGTGGGTGCCCATGATGCAACCAACCAGCTCTTACCTGGATCACAAACACAACACAACCAACCAACCAACTCTTACCTGGACCAACCAACCAATTAACCAACCAACCAACAAACACAACCAACCAGCTCTTACCTGGATCACAAACACAACACAACCAACCAACCAACTCTTACCTGGACCAACCAACCAACACAACCAACCAGCTCTTACCTGGATCACAACCACAACACAACACAACCAACCAACCAACCAACCAACACAACCCACCAGCTCTTAACTGGGTCCAAACACAACCAACCAACCAACCAACACAACCAATCAGCTCTTACCTGGGTCACAAACACAACACAACCAACACAACAGACAAAAAAACATAACCAACCAAACAACCAAACAACACAAACAACCAGCTTGTACCTGAGTCACAAACACAGCCAACAAACCAACATAACCGATCAACCATCATAACCAACCAGCTCTTACTTAAGTCACAATACGACCAACCAACCAGCCAACCGACCGACATAACCAACCAACAAACCAACCAGCTCTTACCTGAATCACGATCACAACCAACAAACCAACCAACACACACAACCAACATAACCAACCAACCAACCAGCTCTTACCTGGGTCACAATCACAACCAACATGACCAACCAACCAGCTCTTACCTCAATCACGATCACAACCAACAAACCAACCAACACACACAACCAACATTACCAGCCAACCAACCAGCTCTTACCTGAGTCACAATCACAACCGACAAACCAACCTAACCAACCAACCAACCAACCAACCAATTATTACATGAGTGACAAACACAAGGTAGAGCTCCTTCCGCAGGTTGGTGCATGGGCTCCCGTGTAACCAGACCAACCAACATAACCAACCAACCAACAAATTATTACCTGAGTAACAAACACAAGGTAGAGCTCCTTCCGCAGATTTGTTGAATGGCCCCCGTGTAACCAGACCATGTCGAACAGACCGTGGGTGCCCATTATAAGGATGTCACCTGAATGGAGGCAATATGTGTGTGTGGAGGGTGGGTGGGTGGGTGGTGGTGGTGGTGGGGTGGGTGGTGGGGTGGGTGGGGGGGGTCTGGGTGGAGTGGGGTGGTCTTTGTGTTCCATCTGCAGCTGCAATTATACTTTGGTGTGTAAGCAGACCATGTCGAATAGACTGTGGGTGCCCATGATCAGGATGTCACCTGCATAGAGGCAATATGTATGTGTGGGTGGGTGGGGGTATTTATATTTCTGTTTGGGGTGTAATAACCAGACCATGTCGAACAGACTGTGGGTACCCATGATAAGGATGTCAACTGCATGAGGACAATATGTGTGTGGGGGGGGTGGGGGGGGGGGTGGGGGGTATTTATATTTCTGTTTGGTGTGTAAGCAGACCATGTCGAATAGACTGTGGGTACCCACGATAAGGATGTCAACTGCATGAGAACAATATGTTTGTGTGGGGGGTGGGGGTGGGGGTGTGTGGGGGGGTATTTATATTTCTGTTTGGTGTGTAAGCAGACCATGTCGAATAGACTGTGGGTACCCATGATAAGGATGTCACCTGCATGGAGGCAATATGTATGTGTGTGTGTGTGTGTGTATGTGTGTGTGTGTCGGGGGGGGGGGGGGGGGGGGGGGGGGTATTTATATTTAGATTTGGGGTGTAAGCAGACCGTGGGTACCCATGATAAGGATGTCGCCTGCATGAGGACAACGTGGTCACCCAATTATACACGGAATGAGCTCTCTTCAATTTGATTGATAGCTTCGGATTGGCAATTCCAATTCAATTGTCATTGTGTAACTTAATAGGTTAGTGGATGGGCTGCAATATAAGCAGACCATGTCGAGCAGACCATGCCGGGATTCATGTGACTGACAGCCTCCTCTGTACCCCCATCGGATCTACACCCCATCACCATCACCATCCTCATCCCCCATCCTTCTCCACCTCCTCCTCCTCTATAACCTACTACCATCTGCCATGGTGATAACAACCTAGGCACGCCCTGGACCAATTTGGCTTCTGGCTACACCTTCAACGGCTAGACTGTACAAAACAAAACTACAACTCCGCCGGCTACACAACACAGCCTCCTATGTGCCCCCCATCGGATCTGCACCCCAGTGGATGGGCACCCCATCCCCATCCTCATACCCATCACCATCTTTCTCCCCCTCCTCCTCCACCTCCCCCTCTTTCTCCCCCTCCTCCTCCACCTCCCCCTCTCCTCCCCCTCCTCCTATGAAACCAACTTCCATCTGCCATGGTGACAACAACCCAGTCATGCCCTGAACCTATTTTGCCTATTTGGCTACACCTTAACCGTCTAGACAGTACAAAACAAAAACTACGACTCCGCCGGCTACACAACACAGCCTCCTCTTTGCCCCCCATTGGATCTGCACCCCATCCCCTTCTCCATCACCATGCTTCTCCATCCTTCTCCCCCTCCTCCTCCTCCTCCTCCTCTACAACCTACTTCCATCTGCCATGGTGACAACAACCCAGGCAAGCCCTGAACCTATTTGGCTTCTGGCTACACCTTTACCGGCTAGCCTGTGAAAAACAAAACTACGACTGACCCGGCTGCACAACACATCACTCCTCTGTGCCTCCCATTGGATCTGCACCCCATACCCATCCTCATCCCCATCACCACCCTTCTCCATCCTGCTCCTCCACCTCTCCTCCTCCTCCTCCTCCTCTATTAACTACTTCCATCTGCCATGGTGACAACAACCCAGGCACGCCCTGAACCTATTTGGCCTACCTGCCTACACCTGTACCACGTAGACTGTAAAAAACAAAACTACGACTCACCTAGCTGCACAAGTCCCCCACTCCTCTGTGCCTCCCATTGGATCTGCTCCCCATACCCATCCTCATCCCTATCCACATACCCATCACCACCTTTCTCCACCTCCTCCTCCTCCTCCTCCTCCTCCACCTCCTTCTCCACCCCCTCCTCCTCTGTAACCTACTCCTATTTGCCATGGTGACAACAACCCAAGCACGCCCTGAACTTTTTTTGCCTACCTGGCTTCACCTTTGCCGTCTAGACTGTGAATAACAAAACTGCGACTCACTCACCTGCTCAACACAGCGCTCCTTTGGGCCCCCCATTAGATCTGCACCCCATCCCCATCCTCATCCCCATCACCATCCTCCTCCACCTCCTCCTTCTCCTCCTCAACCTCTCCTCCCCCTCCTCCTATAAAACCAACTTCCATCTGCCATGGTGACAACAACCCAGGCACGCCCTGGACCTATTTGGCCTACCTGCCTACACCTTTACCACGTAGACTGTATAAAACAAAACTACGACTCACCCGGCTGCACAAGTCCCCCACTCCTCTGTGCCCCCCATCGGATCTGCACCCCCTACCCATCACCATCCTTCTCCACCTCCTACTCCTCCTCCCTCTCCACCTCCTCTTTCTGCACCCCCTCCTATTTAACCTACTTCCATCTGCCATGGTGACAACAACGCAGGCATACTCTCGACCTATTTTGCCTATTTGGCTTCGTCTTTACGAGCTACACCTTTACCAGCTAGACTGTAAACAACAAAACTACGACTCACCCAGCTGCACACCACGACGCTCCTCTGACGCTGTTTTGGGATTATTGCCACCCTTAGACTGTATCCTACCTACCTACCTACCTACCTACCTACCTACCTACCTACCTACCTCATCTCTAAGCTGCACAGAGAATCTATCCCCTCCTGTACCAGCATTCTTGCCACACGTCGCATGAAGGGGTCCCTCCCGCCTGGAGGGTGACACTTACTATGTCTGCCATGGTGACTTTCCCCAGCTGCGGCGTACGGGAGGGTCCCCTTAACACCACGCCCCTCCAGGCGTTATCTTTTTTTTTTACCTACCTGCTTACCTAAATCAAACCAGGCATGCGACACACCGGGCTACACAACAAAACGCTCCTCTGTCACTGTTTTGGGATTATCGCTACCCCTGGACTGTAACGTACCTACCTACTTACCTGCCTACCTACCTAGTTACCTGCATACCTACTTACTTACCTACCTACTTACCTGCCTACCTACTTACCTGCCTACCTACTTACCTGCCTGCCTACCTAGTTACCTGCATACCTACTTACTTACCTACCTACTTACCTGCCTACCTACTTACCTGCCTGCCTGCCTACCTACCTACCTGCCTACATACTTACCTGCCTGCCTACCTACCTACCTACCTACCTACTTACCTACCTACCAACTCACTTTCCTACCTACTTACTTACCTGCCTACCTACCTACTTTCCTACTTACTTACCTACCTACTTACCTACCAACCTACCTACATAAATCAAACCGGGCACGTAACTCGCCTGGCTGCACAACACAGTGCTCCTCTGTCGCTGTTATGGGATTATAGCTACCCCTGGAATGCAACATACCTACCTGCATCCCTAAACCCTAGACTCTAAAACCCTAAAATCTAAACCCTACCTACATAAATCAACCCGGGCATGCGACTCACCAGGCTGCACAACACAGCTCTCAACTGTCGCTGCTATACCAGAACCCAGAGCCTGGGTGGGATGAGTGGGGGATGGCCAGCAACCACACGGTCTACCGTACTAGTACACACCTACCTACCTAAATCAACCCGGGCATGCAACTCACCAGGCTGCACAACACAGCTCTCCTCTGTCGCTGTTATACCAGAACCCAGGGCCTGGGTGGGATGGGTGGGGGATGGCCAGCAACCACACTGTCTACCGTACTAGTACACACCTACCTACCTAAATCAACCCGGGCATGCAACTCACCAGGCTGCACAACACAGCTCTCCTCTGTCGCTGTTATACCAGAACCCAGGGCCTGGGTGGGATGGGTGGGGGATGGCCAGCAACCACACAGTCTACCGTACTAGTACACACCTACCTACCTAAATCAACCCGGGCATGCAACCCACCAGGCTGCACAACACAGCTCTCCTCTGTGGCCCCCATGGGATCTGCATCTCATCCCCATCCTCATACCCATCACCATCCTTCTCCATCCTTCTCCACCCCATTAGGCGGCACCTGTATTGGCGAGACTGTGAAAAATAAAACTGTGACTCACCAGGCTGCACAACACAGCTCTCCTCTGTGGCCCCCATGGTATCTTCACCCATCCCCATTCTCACCCCCATCACCATCCTTCTCCATCCTTCTCTACCCCCTCCTCCTCACCATTTGGCGGCACCTTTATTGGGGAGACTGTGAAAAATAAAACTGCGACTCACCAGGCTGCACATCACAGCTCTCCTCCGTCGCTCCCATGGGATCTGCACCCCCTATCAGGGAGTTCATGTTTGCGCTGCTCAAGTACCTGCAGGGGTGTGTGTGTCTTGCGGGGGGGGGGGGGGGGGGGGGGGGGGGTGGGGGTATGTGTGTGTGGTGGTGGTGGTGGGAAGCTCCCATGGGATCTGCACCTCCAATCAGGGAGTTCATGTTTGAGCTGCTCAAGAATCTACAGGTGTGTTTGTCTGCGGGGGTGGGTGGGGTGGGGTGTGGGGGTATGTGTGTGTGGTGATGGTGGTGGTGGTGGGAAGCGCCCATGGGATCTGCACCTCCAATCAGTGCCATCCCTACGGAGTTCATCTGTGAGCTGCACAAGGACCTGCAGGGGTGTGTGTGTCTGCGGGGGGGGGTTGGGGGGGTATGTGTGTGTGTGGTGATGGTGATGGTGGGAAGCTCCCATGGGATCTGCACCTCCAATCAGTGCCATTCCTTCGGAGTTCATGTGTGAGCTGCACAAGTACTAGGTGCAGGGGTGTGTGTCGGAGTGTGTGTGAGTGTGTTTGTCTGTGTCGGCGTCTGTGTTTGTGTGTGTTTGTGTGAGTCTGCATGTGTGCGTCTGTGTGTGTGTCTGTGGAAGTGTGTTTGTATGTGTGTGTGTGTGGTGGTGGTGGGTAGGTGGGGGGCTACCGTGGGATCTGCACCTCCAATCAGGGAGATCATGCCTGGGCTGCTCATCTACCTGCAGGGGTGTGTATGTGTGTGTGTATATGTGTGTGTGAGGGTGGTGGTGGGGGGGCTCCCATTAGATCTGCACCTCCTATTAGTCAGATCATGCCTGAGCTGCTCATCTACCTGCAAGAGTGTATATGTGTGTGTGTGAGGGTGAGGGTGTATTTGTATGTGTGCGTGTGTGTATGTGTGTGTGTGTGTGGAGGTGGTGGTGGGGGGGGCTCCCATTGGATCTGCACCTCCTATTAGGGAGATCATGCCTGGGCTGCTCATCTACATGCAAGGGTGTATATGTGTGTGTGAGGGTGAGGGTGTATTTGTATGTGGGCGTGTGTGTATGTGTGTGTGTGTGTGGAGGTGGTGGTGGTGGGGGCTCCCATTGGATCTGCACCTCCTATTAGGGAGATCATGCCTGGGCTGCTCATCTACATGCAAGGGTGTGTATGTGTGTGTGCGTGTGTGTATGTGTGGGTGTGGGTGGGTGTATTTGTATGTGTGTGTGTGTGCATGAGTGTGTGTATGTGTGTGAGAGAGTGTGTTTGTATGTGTGCGTGTGTGTATGTGTGTGTCTGTGGAGGTGGAGGTGGTGGGGGCTCCCATTATATCTGCACCTCCTATTAGGGAGATCATGCCTGGGCTGCTCAAGTACCTGCAAGGGTGTGTGTGTGTTTATGTGTATGTCTGTGTGTGTCTGTGTGTATCTGTGTGCATGTGTGTGTGTTTGTCTGTGTGTGTGTCTGTGTGTGTGTGTGTGTGTGTGTGTGCCTGTGTGTGTCTTTGTGTGTGTGTGCATGTGTGTGTCTGTGTACGTGTCTGTGTGTGTGCCTGTGCCTGTGTGTGTGTGTGTGGGGGGGGTATGAGTGTGTGAGTGTGTTTGTATGCGTGCATGTATGTGGCTGTGTGTGTGCTTGTGTTGATGCCTGTGAGGGTGTGACCCCCCCCCCCCCCCCCCCCCCCCCCCCCCCCCCCCCCCCGCCCCTTCTCCCCCATTCCACCCCCACCCCCACCCAACCACCCACCCACCACCACCACACACACAAACACCCCCCCCACACACCCCACACACCTCATCTTTGAGCTGGTCTCAGTGAATGGCCTCCACCCGCTGATTAGCTCTATCTCTTCTGTCGTCCTGTTTGGGTGCATCACCACAAAACCACATCCACCCAGACTCACACAAACATACCACCCCCACCACCCCCACCCACCTCATATTTGAGCTGCTCTCAGTGAATGGCCTCCATGAGCTAATTGGCTCCATCTCTTCTTTCATCCTGTTTGGGCGCATCACCACAAAACCACATCCGCCCAGACTGACCACGTTTAGCGTTGATGTGTTCGGGTCTAGGCCAACCACGCATACCGAAGCCGCGCCACTTGTGGTTAGTCGGCTCGTGGCAATACACAGTGCTTGTTTTGGATTCCGTGCCTGGCCATAGCTGGCTAAGTTCTCCATCTAGGGAGGGAGTGGAGGGTTAGGGTTGGGTTGGGGTTGGGTTGGGTTTTGATTTTGGTTTGGTTTGGTTTGGTTCGGGTTGAGTTGGATTGGGTTTGGGGTTGGGTTGGGGGTTGTGCAGGGTTGAGGGGCAGTGTGCAGGGTAAGGAGTACATTTGACAGGTGGTGGGCCAGGGTAAGCAGTACCTACCCTTGATTAGGTGGTGGGCACAGGTAAGCTTAAGTAACTACCCTTGACCGGTGGTGGGGGGCCAGGGTATAAGAAGATTACCCTTACAGGTGGTGGGCCAGCGTAAGCCGTACGTCCTTGACAGGGTGGTGGGCCAGAGTAAGCAGTAAACCCTTGACAGGGGGTGTGGGCCAGGGTAAGCAGTAACCTTGACGGTGGTGGGCCAGGGTTAAGCAGGACCCTTGACAGGTGGTGAGGGCCAGGGTAAGCAGAGTACCTAACTTGACAGGTGGTGGGCCAGGGTTAAGCAGATACGGACCCTTGACAGGCGGGGTGGGCCAGGGGTAAGCCAGTAGTACCCTGACCCCCGGAGGTGTGGACCAGGGTAAGCAGTCCCTTGAAGGTGGGGCCAGGGTAAGCAATTACTACCCTTGACAGGGGGTGGTGGGCAGGGTAAGCAAACCTACACTTTGACAGGTGGTGGGCCAGGGTAAGCAGTACCTTTGACAGGTGGTTGGGCCCAGGGTAAGCAGAGAACCTACCTTGACAGGTGGTGGACCGTTAAGCAGTACCTACCCTTGACAGGTGGTGGGCCAGGGTAAGCAGTACCCTGGACAGGGTGGGGGGCAAGGGAAGCAGTTACCCCTTGGACAGGTGGTGGGCCAGGGTAAGCAGTTTTACCTACCATTGACAGGTGGGGGGCCCAGGGGAAGCGGTAAAGCAGTAGTTACGTACCCTTGGCAGGTGGTGGGCCAGGGTAAGCAGTACCCTTGACAGGTGGTGGGCCAGGGTAAGCAGTACCCTTGACAGGTGGTGGGCCAGGGTAAGCAGTACCTACCCTTGACAGGTGGTGGGCCAGGGTAAGCAGTACCCTTGACAGGTGGTGGGCCAGGGTAAGCAGTACCTACCCTTGACAGGTGGTGGGCCAGGGTAAGCAGTACGGACCCTTGACAGGTGGTGGGCCAGGGTAAGCAGTACCCTTGACAGGTGGTGGTGGCCCAGGGTAAGCAGGTACCTACCCTTGACAGGTGGTGGGCAGGTGGTAAGCAGTAATACCCTGACAGGTTGGTGGGCAAGGGTAAGCAGTCGTACCCTTGACAGGTGGGTGGGCCAGGGGTATAAGCCGTACCCTTGACAAGGTGGGGGCCAGGGTAAGCAGTTACGTACCTGACAGGTGAGTGCGGCCAGGGTAAGCCGTACGTACCATGACAGGTGGTGGGCCAGGGTGGTAAGCAGTACGTTACCTTGACAGGTGGTGGGCCAGGGAAGCGTCCCTTGACAGGTGTGGTGGGCCAGGGTACGCAGTACTACCCTTGACAGGTGGTGGGCCAGGGTAAGCAGTACTCCCTTGACAAGGTGGTGGGCCCAGGGGAACAAGTACCTACCCTGGACAGGTGGTGGGCCAGGGAAAGCATAAGTACCCTTGAAAGGGTGGTGGGCCAGGGTGGGTACGCAGTATACGTTCCCGTGACAGAGTGGTGGGCCAGGGTCAGCAGTACCCTTGAAAGGGGTGGGGCCAGGCGTAGCAGTACCTACCCGTGACAGGTGGCGTGGGGCCAGGGTAAGCAGTACCTACCTTGATGGGTGTGGGTGGTGTGGTTTTGCCATTTTCGGGTAGCAGTACCTATACCTTGAAAGGTGGTGGGCCAGGTAAGCAGACCCCTTGACAGGTGGTGGGCCCAGGGTAAGAGCTACCTACCCTTGACAGGGGTGGCGGGCAAGGGTAGCCGTTAAGTACCCTGGACAGGTGGTGGGCCAGGGTACGCAGTACTACCATTACAGGGGGTGGCCAGGGTAAGCAGTTACGTACCATTGGACAGGTGGTGGGCCAGGAAGCAGTACCTACCCTTGACAGGTGGGGGGCCAGGGTAAGCTAGACGTACCTTGACAGGTGGTGGGCCACAGGGTAAGCATACTACCCTTGACCGGTGGTGGTGGGGCCAGGGTAAGCAGTCCCTTGAAAGGGGGTGGGCCAGGGTAAGCAGTACCATACCCTTGACAGGTGGTGGGCCAGGGGTAAGCAGTAAATACCATGACAGGTGGAGGCGGCAGGGCCAGGGTAAGCAGTAGTACTACCTTACAGGGGTGTGTTGCCGGGTAAGCAGTAACGTGACAGGTGGTGGGCCAGGGTAAGCAGTACGTACCCTTGACAGGTGGTGGGCCAGGGTAAGCAGACCTGACAGGTGGTGGGCCCGGGTAAGCAGTACGGACCCTGACAGGTGTGCGGGTGGTGGGCCAGGGTAAGCAGTACCTTGAAAGGTGAGTGGGCCAGGGTAAGCAGTACAAACCATTGGGACAGGTGGTGGGCAGGGTAAGCAGTACACCCGTGACAGGTGGTGGGGCCAGGGAAGCAGTACCCTTGATAGGTGGTGGGCCAGGTAAGCAGTACTACCTTGACAGGGTGGTCGGCGCCAGGGTAAGCAGTACGGACCCTTGAAAGGTGGTGGGCCAGGGAGCAGTTACCTGACAGGGGGGTGGCCAGGGTAAGCAGTAGTACCTACCATTGAAAGGTGGTGGGCCAGGGTAAGCGTATACCCGTGACAGGGTGGTGGGGCCCACGGGTAAGCAGTACGTACCCTTGACACGGTGGTGGGGCCACGGGTAAGCAGTCCCTTGACAGGTGGTGGGCCAGGGAAAGAAAGCAGAGTAGAGTAGGAGTACCTACCCTTGACATGTGGGTGGGCCAGGGGGTAAGCAGTACGTTTACCCTTGACAGGTGGTGGGCCCAGGGTAAGCAGAGTACGTACCTGACAGGTGGTGGGCCAGGTAAGCAGTACCTTGACAGGGTGGTGGCCAGGGTAACAGTAGTACCTACCCTGACAGGTGGTTGGGCCAGGGTATAGCAGTGTAGTAGTACCTACCCTTGACAGGTGGTGGGCAAGGGTAAGCAGTACCTACCCTGACAGGTGGTGGGCCAGGGAAGAAAGGCCGTACGTACCCTTGGACAGGTGGTGGGCAGGGTAGCAGGTTTACGTACTGGACAGGTGGTGGGGCCAGGGCTAAGAAGGTACCCTGGACAGGTGGTTGGGCCAGGTAACGCAGAGTACTACCTTGAAGGTGGTGGGCCAGGGTAAGCGTACCTACC
The DNA here is from genome assembly GCA_013435795.1 of Chlamydomonas sp. ICE-L. NCBI lineage: Eukaryota > Viridiplantae > Chlorophyta > Chlorophyceae > Chlamydomonadales > Chlamydomonadaceae > Chlamydomonas > Chlamydomonas sp. ICE-L. Next base: position 31,355,983 of record JACBWV010000626.1, read on the forward strand.
CTGCAGGTGGTCGGGCAGGGTAAGCAGTTACATACCATTGACAGGTGGTGGTGGGCCAGGGTGGTAAGCAGTAGTACCTACCCTGACAGGGGCGGGCGGCAAGGGTAAGCAGTACATACCATTGCAGGGTGGGTGAGGGCCAGGGGGGGGTAAAGCAGAAGACGATACCCTTGACAGGGGTGGGGAGGGCAGGGTAAGCAGTACGTACCCTTGACAGGTGGTTGGGCCAGGGGGAAGAGAGCGAGGTACCGAGGCCCGGGGGGTTGACAGGGTGGGGTGGGGGGCCGAGGGTAGGGGTAGAGGCAGTGGTACGTACGCGGCTTGACAGGGGGTGGGCCAGGGTAAGGCAGTACCCTTGACATGGTGAGGTGGGGGCGCAGTAGGTGAAGGCGGTTGTGCCAGGGTAGCCAGTACCCTTGGAACCAGTGGTGGGCCAGGCAGCGTAGAGTACGTACCCTTGACAGGTGGTGCGGCCGGGTAAGGCAGTTACATCCATTGACAGTGGGGGGCAGGGTAAGCAGAGTACCACCGTGACAGGTGGTGGGCCAGGTGTAAAGCAGTACCCCTTGATAGTGGTGGGCCAGGGTAAGACAGTACCTTATCCCTTGACAGGTGGTGGGCCAGGGTAAGCAGTGATGGACCCTTGAGAGGTGGTGTGCCAGGGGGTAAAGAGTACCCTGACAGGTGGTGGGCCAGGGTAAGCAGTACCTACCCTTGACAGGTGGTGGGCCAGGGTAAGCAGTACGTACCCTTGACAGGTGGTGGGCCAGGGTAAGCAGTACGTACCCTTGACAGGTGGTGGGCCAGGGTAAGCAGTACCCTTGACAGGTGGTGGGCCAGGGTAAGCAGTACGTACCCTTGACAGGTGGTGGGCCAGGGTAAGCAGTACGTACCCTTGACAGGTGGTGGGCCAGGGTAAGCAGTACGTACCTTGAAAGGTGGTGAGGCCAGGGGTAAGCAGTACCCTTGACAGTGGTGGGCCAGGGTAAGCAGTACCTACCCTTGACAGGTGGTGGGCCAGGGTAAGCAGTACGTACCCTTGACAGGTGGTGGGCCAGGGTAAGCAGTACCCTTGACAGGTGGTGGGCCAGGGTAAGCAGTACCTACCCTTGACAGGTGGTGGGCCAGGGTAAGCAGTACCTACCCTTGACAGGTGGTGGGCCAGGGTAAGCAGTACCTACCCTTGACAGGTGGTGGGCCAGGGTAAGCAGTACCCTTGACAGGTGGTGGGAGCCAGGGTAAGCAGTACTACCATTGACCAGGTGGCGGGCCAGGGTAAGCAGTACGAACCCTTGGACAGGTGGTGGGACAGGGGGTAAGCATGTACGTAACCCTTGACAGGTGTGGCAAGGTAAGCAGTCGTTACCCTGACAGGTGGTGGGCCAGGGTAAGCAGTACCTACCCTTGACAGGTGGTGGGCCAGGGTAAGCAGTACGTACCCTTGACGGTGGTGGGCCAGGGTAACAGTACGACCCTTGACAGGTGGGTGGGCCAGGGGAAAGCAGAAGTACCCTTGACAGGTGGTGGGCCAGGGTAAGCAGTACGTACCCTTGACAGGTGGTGGGCCAGGGTAAGCAGTACATACCATTGACAGGTGGTGGCAGGGTAAGCAGTACCCTTGACATTGGTGGGCCAGGGTAAGCAGTAGTACCTACCCTTGGGACAGGTGGTGGGCCAGGTAGCAGAGGACTACCCTTGGACAGGTGGTGGGCCAGGGTAAGCAGTTACCTACCCTGACAGGTGGTGGGCCGGGGGAAAGCAGTACGTACCCTTGACAGGTGGTTGGGCCAGGCGAAAAGCGTGTACTACCTTGGACCAGGTGGTGGCCAGGAAGCAGTACGTCCCTGGACAGGTGGAGGGGCAGGGTAAGCAGTGACATAACTGGACAGGGTGGTGGGACAGGGGGTAAGCAGTACCATACCCTTGAGGTGATGGGCCGGGTAAGCAGTACGTACCTTGGACAGGTGGGGGCCAGGTGGTAAGCAGTACCTTGACAGGTGGTGGGCCAGGGTTAAGCAGTACCCTTGACAGGTGGTGTGCCAGGGTAAGCAGTACGGACCCTTGACAGGTGGTGGGCCAGGGTAAGCAGTACGTACCCTTGGCAGGTGATGGGCCAGGGTAAGCAGTACCCTTGACAGGTGGTGGGCCAGGGTAAGCAGTACGTACCCTTGACAGGTGGTGGGCACGGGTAAGCAGTACACTTGAAACCCACCTGTAGCACGCACTCATTTGCCAAGGCTTGGGCGAAGGCTCGACTCTGTACTCCCAGGCTACGTGTGGCCTGGGTTAGGCAGGCAGGGCAGGGAGGTTAGATTGAGGTGAGTGTTCTTGTTGTCCAGGTACGTGTGGTTGGTTGGGTTAGGGAGGCAGGGCAGGGAGTTTAGATGAGGTGAGTGCCGTGGTTGTCACATGGACTAGTGTGGCCTGGTTTAGGGAGGAAGGGCAGGGAGGTTGGTTTAGGTTGAGGTGAGTTGAGTGTCGGTGTTGATCCCAGGCTACGTGTGGCCGGGTTAGGGAGAGGGCAGGGAGGGTAGGTTTGAGGGTGAGTTGTCGGTGTTGTCCCAGGGCTACGTGTGGCGGGGTTAGGGAGCCAGGGCAGGGAGGGTTAGTTGAGGGGGAGTGTCTGTGTTGTCCAGGCACGTTGTGGCGGGTGAGGGAGGAAGCAAGGGAGGGTAGGTTGACTGTGAGTGTCTGTGTTGTACAGGCTACGTGTGGCCTGGGGTTAGGGAGGCAGGGCAGGGGAGGTTAGATTGAGGGTGAGTGTTCTGTGTGTCCCAGGCTAAGTTGGCCTGGGGTTAGGAGCCAGGGCAGGGGTGGTTAGATTGAGGTGAGTGTCTGTGTTGTCCCAGGCTACGTGTGGCCTGGGTTAGGGAGGCAGGGCAGGGAGGTTAGATTGAGGTGAGTGTCTGTGTTGTCCCAGGCTACGTGTGGCCTGGGTTAGGGAGCCAGGGCAGGGAGGTTAGATTGAGGTGAGTGTCTGTGTTGTCCCAGGCTACGTGTGGCCTGGGTTAGGGAGCCAGGCAGGGAAGTTAGATTGAGGTGAGTGTCTGTGTTGTCCCAGGCTACGTGTGGCCTGGGTTAGGTAGGCAGGGCAGGGAGGTTAGATTGAGGTGAGCGTCTGTGTTGCTCCAGGCTACGTGTGGCCTGGGTTAGGGAGGCAGGGCAGGGAGGTTAGATTGAGGTGAGTGTCTGTGTATTTCCAGGCTACGTTTGAGGTGTGTGTCTATGTGTGTGTCTTTGTGTGTGTAGGAGTGAGTGTGTGTCTTGTTGTCGCTCAGTATTTCCAGGCTACGTGGGGCCTGGGTTAGGTAGACAGAGCAGGGAGGTGAGTGTGAGGTGTGTGTCTATGTGTGTGTATCTATGTGCGTGCGTGTCTATGTGTGTATCTATGTGTGGGTACCTGTGTGTGTGTTTCTATGTGTGTATCTATGTGTGTGTCTATGTGTGTGTATCTGTGTGTGTCTATATGTGTGCCTATGTGTGTGTATCTGTGTGTGTCTATGGGTGTGTATGGGTGTGCCTATGTGTGTGTCTATGTGTGTGTCTATTTGTGTGCCTATGTGTATGTATCTGTGTGTGTCTATGTGTGTGTTTGTGTGTGTGTCTGTGTGTCTATGTGTTTCTATGTGTGTGTCTAATTGTGTGCCTATGTGTATGTATCTGTGTGTGTCTATGTGTGTGTCTGTGTGTGTGTCTGTGTGTGTCTATGTGTGTGTCTATGTGTTTGTCTATGTGTGTGTCTATGTGTGTGCCTAAGGTACTCTATCTGCCACCACATAGCATGAGCATCATCAGTCATGACCACTGACAGACTTCCTGCCATTGCCCTCTAGAACCCTCTTCCCTCCCCTTCCCTACACGCACATACACAACAAGCCCCACCCCCACCCCACACTCAAGCTCACGGGTACTCCATCCGCCACCACATAGCATGTGTTGCCCATAGCATGAGCATCATCAGGCATGGCCATTTTCGCATTTCCCGCTCTTGCCCTCCAGGGAGCTGGCGAGCTGCAAGTGGCGCCCTCCAGTCGCACCGGGCCCCCCCCCCTGCCCCTCCCCATGTGGGGGGCGTAGCCCAATGCCTGGCTGTGAGAGTGTTCCTGAGGGCTAGTGGTGTAGTGAGCACGTGGGTACTGCTGGCTGGCCCCCGGTCCGGCCTGGTGGGGGTGGGCGTAGCCCCCCTGGTTGGTGCGGGAAGCAGCAGCAGCAGCAGCAGCAGCGGCAGGGTTTGCGTAGCCATGCTGCCTGCTAGTGGTGGCGTAGGGCTGAGCTGGGGTGGTGGAGGAGGCGGAGGGGAGGGCTACCTGGCGTCCAGGCAGCTTCCCTCCCTGATGAGAGAAGCTGTAATCGAGGATTTGCTGCGGTCTGATTGAGTATGCCTCCCCGCTGGTGCTTCTGGACTGGTCCATCCCAGTGTGTTCCGGCTGGCGTACTGCCCCAGCTCCAACCACGGGACCCCAAAAGACAGACTTGCTTGCTATGGCAGTGGCTCTCTTGGCCCTGTCTGCGTTTGAAGTAGCATTATTGACAGGCTGGCTTGCCATGGCAGTGACCCCCTTGGCACCTGCTGGGTGTGTTGCTGCATTGACAGGCTGGCTTGCTATGGCACTAGCTCCCTTGGCTGCTGCTGGGTGTGTTGTTGCATTGACAGGCTGGCTTGCTATGGCACTACCTCCCTTGGCTGCTGATGGGTGTGTTGTTGCATTGACAGGCTGGCTTGCTATGGCACTAGCTCCCTTGGCTGCTGCTGGGTGTGTTGTTGCATTGACAGGCTGGCTTGCTATGGCACTAGCTCCCTTGGCTGCTGCTGGGTGTGTTGTTGCATTGACAGGCTGGCTTGCTATGGCACTAGCTCCCTTGGCTGCTGCTGGGTGTGTTGCTTCATTGACAGGCTGGCTTGCTATGGCACTAGCTCTCTTGGCTCCTGCTGGGTGTGTTGCTGCACTGACAGGCTGGTTTGCTATGGCAGCAGCCCCCTTGGCTCCTGCTGGGTTTGAACTAGTAGCATTGACAAGCTGGCTAGCCATGTTAGTTTTCCCCTGGGTTCCGGCTGGGTTTGTTGCTGCATTGACAGGCTGGCTTGCTATGGCAGTGGAACCCTTGGCACCGGTTGGGTTTGTTGCTGCATTGACAGGCTGGCTTGCTATGGCAGTGGAACCCATGGCACCGGTTGGGTTTGTTGCTGCATTGACAGGCTGGCTTGCTATGGCAGTGGAACCCTTGGCACCGGTTGGGTTTGTTGCTGCATTGACAGGCTGTCTTGCTATGGCACCAAACAAGGAACCCCACAAGACAGACTTGCTTGCTATGGCACCAAACAAGGGACCCCACAAGACAGACTTGCTTGCTATGGCAGTGGCTCTCTTGGCCCTGTCTGCGTTTGAAGTAGCATCATTGACAGGCTGGCTTGCCATGGCAGTGGCCCCCTTGGCACCTGCTGGGTGTGTTGCTGCATTGACAGGCTGGCTTGCTATGGCATTAGCTCCCTTGGCTGCTGCTGGGTGTGTTGCTGCATTGACAGGCTGGCTTGCTATGGCACTACCTCCCTTGGCTGCTGATGGGTGTGTTGTTGCATTGACAGGCTGGCTTGCTATGGCACTAGCTCCCTTGGCTGCTGCTGGGTGTGTTGCTTCATTGACAGGATGACTTGCTATGGCACTAGCTCTCTTGGCTCCTGCTGGGTGTGTTGCTCCACTGACAGGCTGGTTTGCTATGGCAGCAGCCCCCTTGGCTCCTGCTGGGTTTGAACTAGTAGCATTGACAAGCTGGCTAGCCATGTTAGTTTTCCCCTGGGTTCCGGCTGGGTTTGTTGCTGAATTGACAGGCTGGCTTGCTATGGCAGTGGAACCCTTGGCACCGGTTGGGTTTGTTGCTACATTGACAGGCTGGCTTGCTATGGCAGTGGAACCCTTGGCACCGGTTGGGTTTGTTGCTGCATTGACAGGCTGGCTTGCTATGGCAGTGGAACCCTTGGCACCGGTTGGGTTTGTTGCTGCATTGACAGGCTGGCTGGCCATATTAGCTTCACCCTTGGCAGCTGCTGGATTTGTTGCTACAATGACAGGCTGGCTTGCTATGGCAGTGGCTCCCTTGGTACCGGCTGGGTTTGGTCTGGCAGCAGTGACAGGCTGGCTGGCCATGTTAGCTTTACCCTTGGCTGCTGCTGGGTTTGTTGCTGCAATGACAGGCTGGCTTGCTATGTTAGAGGCTCTCTTGGAATCAGCTGAGTTTGGTCTGGCAGCAGTGACAGGCTGGCTGGCCATGTTAGCTTTACCCTTGGCTGCTGCTGGGTTTGTTGCTGCAATGACAGTTTGGCTTGCTATGTTAGAGGCTCTCTTGGAATCGGCTGAGTTTGGTCTGGCAGCAGTGACAGGCTGGCTGGCCATGTTAGCTTTACCCTCGGCTGCTGCTGGGTTTGTTGCTGCAATGACAGGCTGGCTTGCTATGTTAGAGGCTCTCTTGGAATCGGCTGAGTTTGGTCTGGCAGCAGTGACAGGCTGGCTGGCCATGTTAGCTTTACCCTTGGCTGCTCCTGGGTTTGTTGCTGCATTGACAAGCTGTCTAGCCATGTTAGTTATCCCCTGGGATCCTGCTGGAGTTGAAGTAGCAGTAGTGACAGGCTGGCTTGCTGTGGAGGCATGAGCCTGGGCAGACTGCCCAGCCTGTTTCTCGCCCCCCCCCTGCTGCTGCTGCCCCTGCGACCGCTGCAAACGGGGATCAAGGGAGTTGGGCGCTTGATTCGCTAGCCCTAGATGCTGTTGCTCCTTGCTGCTATCCACTGCTGCTGCGGTTGCTGTTGCATGAAGCCGCTGCTGCTGCTGCTGCTGCTTGCTGCTATCTTCCGCTGCTGCGGTTGAATGGGCTGTGATTGCTGCGTGTCTACTGATGCTTGAGGTGCATGTGCTTGCTGCTAGCATGCTGCTATCCACATGATGACTTGCGGTTGCTGTGCTGGTGCCTCTCTGGTGCGCGTGCTCTGTTATAACGCTCCTGCGGGTTGCTGTTGCTGGTGCTCTGTTGCCAGCTGCTGCATCCGGTGTGTCCAGAGACGCTGTGTTTGCACCCTGGTTTGCACTAGCATGGAGCAGCTGCTGCCCTCCCTGAGCATCCTCTGCCTCCTCCTGTTCTCCCCCCCCTGGCCGTCACCCCCAGGTGTCTCCCCCTCCAACTCTGACGCCCCGCCCTTCGCCGTGTTTTCGGTTGCGTAACTCCTGTGGTGTAAGCCAGCGGATGCTCTCATTCATTTACTGTCTTGCAGCTCCTCGCGACTTAGGTCAGTCACCTGCAGGGTTAGGAGGTGTGTGTGTGGGGGGGGGGGGGGGGGGGGGGGGGGGGTGGGGTGGGGGGTGGGGGTTAGGAGTTTAGCGCTACTAGCGCTTGCTACCGCTATAATAAATCCCGTAATTATAGCTCTGCAGCTGCTCGCGGCTTAGGTCAGTCACTTGCAGGGTTGGGAGGAGTGTGAGTGTGTGGGTGGTGTTTTGTGGTGTGTTTTGTTGTTTTTTTTTTTTTAGTTATTTTGTTTGTGGTGTTGTGTTGCCTGTTTGTTTTTTTTTGTTTTTGGTGTTCCCCCTTCTTGTTCACCTTCCCAGCGCTTTCAAGCGCTGAAATAAATCCCGTAATTATAGCGATATAGTTAAGGTGCAGCGCTTAATGGCTGTCAGTCACCCGTGAAGTTTCGTGCCCACCCGTCCATTCTTTTTGCGCTAGTAGATATCATATTTGTAACTGGCATGGCTAAGCAATAGTACGTTAGGTGACCATCCTCTATCCCGATGACCGTGTCCTGGGGCTCTACTTCCTCTGCCCTTGCTCTCGTCTCCTTCCCGCCCTCCGCCATCGCCTCTTCCCTTCCTCTATGCAGCATTGACGTCCTCTATCCGCTGACCGTCCTCTATCCGCTGACCGTCCTCTATACGGTGACCGTACCGTCTATTCCCAGTACCGGCCTCTATCCGCTGACGCGTCCTCTTCCTACTCCTCTTACCCTCCTCTCGGCTTTTCCCTTCCTCTCCTCCTCTTCCCCCTCCTCTCTCCCTTTTCCCTTACCTTTCATCCCCTTTCCGCCCTAACCTCATCTCGCCCTTACGCTTCCTCGTCTCTGTCTTTCCTCAGAGGATTAAGCGACAAGTTCTCATCTGTTTTTTTTCCACGAGGCTTAACCTCAAGCGACCCTTTCCACGATTTGCCGATGCTCAAGAGGGCCGGAGGTCTCCTCCCTTTGCCCTGCCTCTATCCAGTGACCGGCCTCTATCTTGGTGACCGCAGCTAGTCCAGTGACGTCCTCTATCTGGTGACCTTCCTCTCATCTTTTACGCGTTCCTGCTCCTCCCGTTACCTCTTCCTTCCTATTCCCTTTCCCTGTCCTCTGCCCATTTCCCGGTCTTGCCCTCAGAAGGAATATCTCCGTTCCCGACTTCCCTCCCTCTTTTTCACCAAGGAAGTTCACTGCTCTCCCTGTTTCCCCAATTCCTCTCGTCTGTTTCGCGGAAGTGTGAAAGAACCTACTAAACTCCCTTTGACCGAGGGTCCTCTCTCGCTATGTTCTCCCCGATGGGGGCCCTCTCCCCTTCCGCAATCCTCTATTCCAGCGACATCCTCTTCCTGGGTGTACCGTCCTCTATCTGGTGACCGTCCTCTATCTGGTGACCGTCCTCTATCCAGTGACCGTCCTCTATCCGCTGACCGTCCTCTATGCATTGACCGTCCTCTATCCGCTGACCATCCTCTATCCGCTGACCGTCCTCTATTGGTGACCGTCCTCTATCCAGTGACCGTCCTCTATCCGCTGACCGTCCTCTATCTGCTGACCATCCTCTATGCGGTGACCGTCCTCTATCCGCTGACCATCCTCTATCCGGTGACCGTCCTGTATCCAGTGACCGTCCTCTATCCAGTGACCGTCCTCTATCCAGTGACCGTCCTATCTGGTGACTGGTGACCGTCCTCTAAGCTGGTGACCGCCGCTATCCAGTGACCGTCCTCTATCCAGTGACCGTCCTCTATCCAGTGACCGTCCTCTATCTGGTGACCGTCCTCTATCCAGTGACCGTCCTCTATCTGGTGACCGTCCTCTATCTGGTGACCGTCCTCTATCCAGTGACCGTCCTCTATCCAGTGACCGTCCTCTATCCAGTGACCGTCCTCTATCCAGTGACCGTCCTCTATCTGGTGACCGTCCTCTATCCAGTGACCGTCCTCTATCCAGTGACCGTCCTCTATCCAGTGACCGTCCTCTATCCAGTGACCGTCCTCTATCTGGTGACCGTCCTCTATCTGGTGACCGTCCTCTATCTGGTGACCGTCCTCTATCCAGTGACCGTCCTCTATCCAGTGACCGTCCTCTATCTGGTGACCGTCCTCTATCTTGTGACCGTCCTCTATCTAATGACCGTCCTCTACCTGGTGACCGTCCTCTATCTGGTGACCGTCCTCTATCTGGTGACCGTCCTCTATCCAGTGACCGTCCTCTATCCAGTGACCGTCCTCTATCCAGTGACCGTCCTCTATCCAGTGACCGTCCTCTATCTGGTGACCGTCCTCTATCCAGTGACCGTCCTCTATCTGGTGACCGTCCTCTATCTGGTGACCGTCCTCTATCTGGTGACCGTCCTCTATCTGGTGACCGTCCTCTATCCGGTAACAAGTTCTAACACGAAATCTGCTGAACTTAATCTTGTGAAAATAGGTCAGTCACCTGCATGGTAGGACAACCCAGTCAGCCTCCATGTCGCTGCATAGGAGGTACTGGGAGGGGCTACGTGGAAGCTACCTTGAAGCTACTTACCACACCTGCGGGGTAGGACAACCCAGTCAGCTTCCATGTCGCTGCATAGGAGGTACTGGGAGGGGCTACGTGGAAGCTACCTTGAAGCTATTTACCACACCTGCGGGGTAGGACAACCCAGTCAGCTTCCATGTCGCTGCATAGGAGGTACTGGGAGGGGCTACGTGGAAGCTACCTTGAAGCTACTTACCACACCTGCGGGGTAGGACAACCCAGTCAGCTTCCATGTCGCTGCATAGGAGGTACTGGGAGGGGCTACGTGGAAGCTACCTAGAAGCCACTTACTACACCTGCGGGGTAGGACAACCCAGTCGGCTTCCCTGTCGCTGCATAGGAGGTACTGGGAGGGGCTACATGGAAGCTACCTAGAAGCTACTTACCACACCTGCGGGGTAGGACAACCCAGTCAGCTTCCCTGTCGCTGCATAGGGGGTACTGTGAGGCTACATTGGGAAGCTCCTAAATCTACTTACCACACCTGCGGGGTAGACAACCCAGTCACTTCCCTGTTGCGGCATAGAAAGGTACGTGGGGGCTAATGGAAGCGTACCTACAAGCAAACTTACCACACCCCTGCGGGGTAGGCAACCCCAGTCATCTTCCCCTGTCGCGGCATATAGTAACTGGGAGGGGCTACAATGGGAGCTACCTAAAGCTACTTTACCACACCGCTGGTAGGACAAACCCATCAAGCTTTCCCTGTCCGCGGCATAGAAGGTAGTGGGAGGGGCTACATGGGAGCTACCTAGAAGCTACTTACCACACCTGAGGGGTAGGACAACTCCTTGAGGTGCTGGTCCAGCTTGGCACATGCCTTGCAGACCTACACCTACACCTACTCACCTCCTACAGACCTACAGACCTACACCTACTCACCTCCTACAGTCCTACAGACCTACACCTACTCACCTCCTACAGACCTACAGACCTACACCTACAGACCTACACCTACTCACCTCCTTCAGGTGCTGGTCCAGCTTGGTGAATGCCTTACAGACCCTGGAGATGGAGAAGCATGGATGGAATAAGTTTACAGCATAGATTGTAGTTTCAGCTACAAGCAGCAGCTGTTCAGCTACAAACAGCAGCTTCTAGGCAGCTCAATGAGCCACATGTCGAAATCTGCACTGCTCGGGAAATTAGATGGTTGTATCCTTGTTCAGCGCAAGTTCCAATGTGCCACATTCAGAGGCTGGAAACTAACCCTTTAAAAGCATACACAAACTGGTAAATTTCCATTGTTATTTAATCAGTGCCCCTTGCTCACCTTGAGAAGTCTTTGTCCTGCTTTTCGCGCTTCTTGTTTACCAAAGTGAGGTTTGCATGTGCCACCACCAGAGATTGGCGACTTACCCATTACAAGTGACCACAACCGGTACATTTCCGTTGTTATTTAACCAGTGCTACTTGCTCAACCCGAGGAATCTTTGTCCTGTTTTTTGCGCTCCTTGTTCAGCGTAGCGAGGTTCTTATGTGCCACATTCAGAGGCTGGCAACTAAAAGCATACACAAACTGAAACATTTTCATTGTTATTTAACCAGTGCCTGCCGCTTGATCACCTCGAGAAGTCTTTGCCCTACTGTTCGCGCTTTTTGTTTATGTATTCAGAGACTGGCAACTTATCCTTTAAAAGCACCCCCAACCGGTAAATGTTTTTTTTAAGCAGTGCTATGGCTCGACTCGAGAAGTCTTAATCCTGTTTATTGCTGTTGGTGTGTGTGTGTCTGTGTGTGTGTGTGTCTGTGTGTGTGTGCGTGCGTGTCTGAGTGTGTGTGTGAGTGTGTGTTGTGTGGGGGGGGGGGGGGGGGGGGACTCCCTTCATAGGGGACTTAATCCTGTTTATGGCTGTTGGTGTGTGTGTGTGTGGGGGGGGGGGGGGGGGGGGGGGGGGGGGGGGGGGGGGGACTCCCTTCATAGGGGACTTAATCCTGTTTATGGCTGTTGGTGTGTGTGTGTGTCTGTGTGTGTGTGTGTGTGGGGGGGGGGGGGGGGGGGGGGGGGACTCCCTTCATAGGGGACTTATTCCTGTTTATGGCGCTCTTTTGGGGCGGAGCCCCCTCTTCAAGGGGGCGGGAGCCCCCATGTTTACCTATTTGTCCGTTCAACCGACCGACTGACGGACCGTCTGACCGTGATGAAGCCTGACACGTCAGCCAACGGTCTCGTAACTAACTCGCTTCCGTTGCCACCTGCAGGTGCACCTGTCGCTCCGTCGCGATCACTCTCCGCCATTTTTTAGCGTCGCAGGCGACGCTGCATAGAACTTGTATCTCACAGTGAGGTTCTTACGTACCCCATCCAGAGACTAGCGCAGATGCTGCACCTCCACGCATACCTGCATATACAACCATCCATACTTACACACATCCACATTATGCAACTCATATGTAGCGCCAACACTGTCATCTACTTGCTTACCCCGAGAAGTCTTTGTCCTGCTTTTTGCGCTCCTTGTTTATCACAGCCACTGGTAAAATGGACACAATTTTTATGCCCAAGAACTGCCCTGCAGTGACGCAAGCAATTGCCTCATGTCACTCAACAATGCTGCAGCATCTGCTGACTGTCACCTCGAACAGCTGCCTGGCGCTGTCACCTAGAACACCTGCCTGGCATCTCATCCTTGAAACAGCAGCACCCCCGGAAAAAATTGCGCTCCTTGTTTATCACAGCCACTGGTAAAATAGACACGATACATTTTACCGGTTGTCCTGCCTTCCCGACCCTAATTGTAACCGTTTGTCGGTTGGCCGACACATTTCTAGGCCAAAACAAGGGTCGATTTTTCGTGTATATTTTACCAGTGAGCGAGGTTCTTACTTGCCACATCCAGAGACTGGCGCAGCTGCTGCACCTCCACGCATACGTGCATACACAACCATACATACATATGCACATCCACATTATGCAACTCATATATAGCGCCAACAGTGTCATCTACTTGCTTACCTCGAGAAGTCTTTGTCCTGCTTTTTGCGCTCCTTGTTTATCACAGCCACTGGTAAAATGGACACGATTTTTACCGGTTGTCCTGCCTTCCCGACCCTAGTTGTAACCGTTTGTCAGTTGGCCGACACATTTCTAGGCCAAAACAAGGGTCGATGTTTCGTGTATATTTTACCAGTGAGCGAGGTTCTTACTTGCCACATCCAGAGACTGGCGCAGCTGCTGCACCTCCACGCATACGTGCATCCACAACCATCCATACATATGCACATCCACATTATGCAACTCATATATAGCACCGGCAGTGATCTACTTGCAACATCCAGAGACTGGCGCAGCTGCTGCACCTCCATGCATACGTGCATATACAACCATCCATACATTAAGTTGCAAACAAGATCAGGCAGTGCAACAGAATGCACAAAGCACGTATGCGCCCAAGGTGCTTGTATCAATGAGGCCTGTTTGTGTTGTCTGCAGGCATAGGGTACTCAATACACACATCCATATTATGCAACGCATATATAGCACCAACAGTGTCCTCTACTTGTATCCTTGTAAGTTCCAATGTGCCACATTCAGAGGCTGGCAACTAACCCTTTAAAAGCATACACAAACTGGTAAATTTCCATTGTTATTTAATCAGTGCCCCTTGCTCACCTCGAGAAGTCTTTGTCCTGCTTTCTGCGCTTCTTGTTTATCACAGATAGTTTCTTCTGTGCCTCTTCCAGAGACTGGCGCAGCTGCTGCACCTCCTGCTGCAGCACTCCCACATCAGAGGACAGCGGCAACCTGCCCCCCCATTGGTGAAGTACGGTACCAGCAGTACCAGCAGCTCCTGTCGCCGTAGTGCCTGCGAGTGCATTCAAAGCGTGTACGGTGCAATTTAATTGGTCGGTTTTGTTTTGTTTTGTATGTTTGTTCGTGAAGGCTATACGGTCCCCCTTGACGTAGTTGGGTAGCAGCAGTACCAGCAGCTCCTGTCGCAATAGTGCCTGCGAGTGCATTCAAAGTGTGTACGGTGCCATTTAATCGGTCGGTTTTGTTTTGTTTTATATGTTTGTTCGTGAAGGCTATACGGTCCCCCTTGACGTAGTTGGGTAGCAGCAGTACCAGCAGTACCAGCAGCTCCTGTCGCCATAGTGCCTGCAAGTGCATTGAAAGCGTGTACGGTGCCATTTATTCGGTCGGTTTTGTTTTGTTTGTTTGTGAAGGCTATACGGTCCCCCTTGGCGTAGTTAGGTTGCAGCAGTACCAGCAGTACCAGCAGCTCCTGTCGCCATAGTGCCTGCGAGTGCATTGAAAGCGTGTACGGTGCCATTTATTCGGTCGGTTTTGTTTTGTTTGTTTGTGAAGGCTATACGGTCCCCCTTGACGTAGTTAGGTTGCAGCACTACCAGCAGTACCAGCAGTACCAGCAGCTCCTGTCGCCATAGTGCCTGCAAGTGCATTCAATGTGTGTACGGTGCTATTTAATCGGTCGGTTTTGTTTTGTTTGTTTGTGAAGGCTATACGGTCCCCCTTGACGTAGTTGGGTAGCAGCAGTACCAGCAGCTCCTGTCGCTATAGTGCCTGCGAATGCATTCAATGGGTGTACGGTACCATTCATTTCAGGCACACTAGCTAGCTCCAGGTTTGGCCCAAGGGCAGGGAAAGGGAGCTGCCTAGAAGCTGCTTCTTGCAGCCCCCAAAAGAAGCAGTTCCCACAACCACCAACCACTGTTTTTTTCTTGACAACGCCATAGTGCCTGCAAGTGCATTCAAAGTGTATGCGGTACCAGGTCGTTCAGGAGAAGAGGAGGAAAAAGAAAGAAAAAAATGAAACAAAGGGATTTGTTTGAGTTTACATTTTCCTGGTAATAATTTGTTTACTGCCGAAGACGGCGAGCAGCCTAATTGCTGGCTGAAGCTTTGTAACCAAGTTCAAGTATACAGTACCATTCAATGTGCCAGGTTATGTTTGTTTTGTTTGCTTGTTTGTTTACTGTGATTTGCATGCTGGTGTGTTTGTGTTTTTCATGAGTTCCCCCTGACATAACCACCCACCACCTGTGTATGTGTGTCTAACTCTTGTGTTGCCACCCACCACCTGTGTGCCCACAACTAGTGCTTCTTTTGGGGGCTACGCATGGCAGCTTCCAGTCAGCTACCCGCCACCCACCCACCACCCACCTACCACCTGTGTGCCCACAACTAGTGCTTCTTTTTGGGCTACGCATGGCAGCTTCCAGTCAGCTACCCGCCACCCACCCACCACCCACCTACCACCTGTGCGCCCACAACTAGTGCTTCTTTTTGGGCTACGCATGGCAGCTTCCAGTCAGCTACCCGCCACCCACCCACCACCCACCTACCACCTGTGTGCCCACAACTAGTGCTTCTTTTTGGGCTACGCATGGCAGCTTCCAGTCAGCTACCCGCCACCCACCCACCACCCACCTACCACCTGTGTGCCCACAACTAGTGCTTCTTTTTGGGCTACGCATGGCAGCTTCCAGTCAGCTACCCGCCACCCACCCACCACCCACCTACCACCTGTGTGCCCACAACTAGTGCTTCTTTTTGGGCTACGCATGGCAGCTTCCAGTCAGCTACCCGCCACCCACCCACCACCCACCTACCACCTGTGTGCCCACAACTAGTGCTTCTTTTTGGCGGAGCCCCCCCTACAAGGGGGCGGGAGCCCCCAGGGTTACCCATTTGTCTGTCTGTGTGACCGTCTGACCTAGACGAAGCCTGACACGTCAGCCAACGGTCTCGTAGCTAACTGGCTTACGTTGACACCTGTCGCTCCATTGTGAACAATCTCCTTTAAATTAGCCAGAAGTGGCCTTCCAACCCCCCCGGGCTCCGCGCTCCGCAAGGTAAGGGGGGCAGCGCACTGTACTGGGTCGCACTGAGTTGCTCAATTTGCGGCGCATCACACGAAAACAAATGATGGCTTACTTTTGCATTGGGTAGTGGGGCATGCGAGGGGGGGAAGGGAGAATTCTGGTGGCAGCGAAGCAGCTAGCAGGTTTCAGTTCAGTGTTGGTTGTGGTTGGTGGAAGAGCAAAGGTGTAACCCGTTCTGTGACCCAGCTCAAACCAGGGCAGCACCTTAGTTGATGTTAAAAGATGAGGGCTTACTTATGCATAGGGTTGTGGAGGCATGCCAGGGGGGCAGGGGGAAAACTGGTGGCTCTGAAGCAGCTAGCATGTTTCAGTTCAGTGTTGGTTGGGGTTGGGGGAGGGGCAAAGGTGTAACCTGTTCTGTAACCCAGCCCAAATCAGGGCAACACCTTATTTGATGTTAAAATATGATGGCTTACTTTTCCATTGGGTTGTGGGGGCATGCAAGGGGGGCAGGGGGAAAACAGGTGGCTCTGAAGCAGCTAGCATGTTTCAGTTCAGTGTTGGTTGGGGTTGGGGGAGGGGCAAAGGTGTAACCTGTTCTGTAACCCAGCCCAAATCAGGGCAGCACCTTAGTTTATGTTAAAACATGATGGCTTACTTTTCCATTGGGTTGTGGAGGCGTGCGAGGGGGCCAGGGGGGAAACTGGTGGCACCGAAGCAGCTAGCGGGTTGGCTTCACTGTCGTCGTGCTTCCTTTTCAGTCCCCTAGTGTGAACTGCCTTCTCCCCTTTGCCACAAACCTCGGACTCTTGACGCTGCAGAACCTCGGACTCTTGACGCTGCAGAACCTCGGACTCTTGACGCTGCAGAGCCATCCCTTGTTCTAGGGTTGCATTGCCTTCAGGCATGGGTGTGAGGGGCAAGCGGGGTCCAGGTGCCGGCCACTTTGCGGGCTTTGTCTGACTCTTGGCTGGCAGGCCCTATAGACAATAATGGTACATGGTTGTATAAGCCTTTATGGGCTGGCTCCAGGCATGGTGCAAGGGGCAAGAGGGATACAATTGGGGGGCACTTTGTGGGCTCTGTGTGATGCGTGGCTGGCATTCCCTGTAGTCAAGAATGGTACATGGTTGTGAAAGCCTTAATGGGCTAGCTTCAGGCATGGCCGCATGGGTGCGAGGAGGAATCGATAGCCCGGTGGGGGGCACTCTGCGGGCTCTCTGTGATGCTTGACTGGCAAACCCTGTAAAGTAGGAGGAGAAGAAGAAGACGAACAACAACAACCAGAACAAGAACAAGAATGGACACATAGTTGTAGTAGTACTGCGCCCGTGTGTTTCCGAGGAAGGCCTGCCCGGTTTTTGCCCTGCCCTCCATGTGCGAAATTACGAAACGGGCTGAAAAGGGGTCCTGGGAAACGATTTTTCCAGACCGCGGTGCTGATGCTCCAAATGATATATCTGAATGAATGATTGCTACAGGACGATGGGAAGGCCGCGCGATTAAAAGATAACCAAGCTGTTGCTCGGCGATTCAAACGAGTTCATCAAGTAGGGTCCTCGAATGCCAACTCACCGAGACTTCAAATTGAGGGGGCTGTAGACTCCAGTCCGCGAGCTCCTGCGGTTCCGAGCGTTCACCCCTTCCTAATCTACGAATGGGAGATACAAGCTTGACTCCATTCATAATGATCCTGCTATCTCGCGTTCTAAGTAGTGTAGCATGCGGCTCATGATTTGCATCGCCCTGGAAAATTGAGGGTCGACAAGTCCTAAGCGCGTGTCGCAAACGGCACGGAAACCCGCTGTATCATAACAGTCAAGGTCAGGGCAGGGGGCGAACAGTTAAGAAACTTGATCTGTAGGCTGCGAGAAAGGGCGAGGAGCAGGTCCATGGCGAGGAGGATGGCTGGGAGATTTTGAAAGTAGAGGAGTAAGTAGCCACTCGTAGCGGAATAAGATACAAAACATTGGACAACTTTTGCGAAGGATCTTGGCCGCTGCGATGCTGGTAACTCTATTCATGCACACTCCAACTATGAGCCAAATGTTTGGGTGCGGAGGTGGCCGGAATCGCCAACGCCTGGGGAGTCGGAGTCACGGAGAGACGGAGACTCGGGTGGGACTTGCCAAGTCTTCAGCATCTTCAGCATCGCTGGGGGGTCCAGATGAGAGGGGACTAAAGCGACAAGTTCTATGCAGCGTCGCAAGCGACGCTAAAAATGGCGGAGAGTGTTCGCGACGGAGCGACAGGTGGCAACAGAAGCGAGTTAGTCACGAGACCGTTGGCTGATGTGTCAGGCTTCGTCTCGGTCAGACGGATGCGGATGCAGATGCGGATGGTCCAGGGGATGGTAGGTCGGTCAGACGGACAAATGGGTAACCCTGGGGGCTCCCGGGGGCTCCCGCCAAAAATTCCAGCCAGACATCTACCACTGCCCCCGCCCCCCCTCTTTTCCACTACTTGCAGGTCAGCATCTTTTCTGCCATGCACGAGTTTGCAGTGGAGGAGGATGACTTTGACACAGTTGCTGCTCCTTATGCCCCTGCTGGCGCTACCACTCCTGATACTGCTGCTGCCCACATGTCCCCCCCGACCTTAAAGCGGCTGTGTCGTATGATCATTTAGACCAGACTGGTAAACTGGTTTGGTTCTCATACCCGAGTGAAAAAAATATTAGCTACCTGCGATTCTCATCCCCTCATGACAGTCTATAATTGTTTTGATTTTACTGGAACTTGGTTACAATTTGGCTGGCTGGAGCCATGTATCGGGTCAACGGATGGTCAGCTAGCCCACCTCTGCTCCTGATTTGATTCAATTGTTGCATGGATTTACATTCAATTGGTAGATACAAGATGCTCAGTCAGCTCACCTCTGCTCCTGATTTGAATTTATTTGCTCTTCCCAGCCCAGATCTGACCAGTAATACACCTCCGCTCTTGATTATAATTTAATTGTTACACATGGCAGGCATACGGTACTGGAAAGTCACCCAGCCCACCTCAGCTCCTGATTTGAAATTCAATTTTTTTTACAGCAAGCGTGGGCTGACTACTGAACATATAAGAAGTAAATGTTACAATAACATGTACCGTAAGCAACGATTTGCCAACTGTATTTTTTAAACAACGATTTGCCAACTGGATTTCAGGTCTGAACTTGAGTCAGTTCAAGCTATGGATCCCTTTGCGAAGTCAATTGGTCGGCCCCCTATGGAAAACAGACCTGTGCGATACTTAGACGAAATCGTAAAATATTCAAATCTTCACATCTTCACATTTACCCAAGGACGCCGGTCAAATCAGCCGGTTAGTCTGACTGGCCTGAAATCTAAACGACTGGTGTCCGATTCCCGTCGGGGGAGGATTACCTCGGAGGGCACTTTTTCGCGTACGTTTCTCAGGGTTGCGGACTGTGGACGCGGTGTTTTCATGTGTCGTTTCTCTACTCTCCTGTGGACTCAATCTAGGGACCTGGAGCATGTCTACGATTTTCCTTGAAAAATCGCCTCTTCGTGCCTCTCGTAGCTCATTGCATCAGCCCATTGTGCTTGACAAGGAAATCTGCTATTTCGCACTAGTTCCTTCAGGTTGCGCAGTAGCAACTGTAGCCTCGGAAGTTGCTGCACCTGCCTCCATGGAACTTCGGGAAGTCAGTGAGCTAATAAGTTCATTAGCCTTACAGGCCACCAAGTTGAAATAAATGCCATACCATGCCATGCTATTGAAATTGAAATTGAAATTGAAATTGTTACATCCGTGTAGAACCGTTACTCACAGGACGTGAAGTTAAGGACACCATAGCTAGCTATAGTCACCGCAGGACCATCTCAGTAAAAAGAATTACCACCGATGCCTGACCGGCAGGCACAGTAGCCACATCATGCCAGTGCAGCTTAATATGGGGGTTTTTCACCCCGGTTGGGAAGCACCGACACAATGCAGCTAGTAAGACAAAACCTGAGAGGGGGGACGGTGTGTGTGCTAGTCCCCGGGTATCGACCCGGGGTGTGCTTCCATAAAGCGTCTGCACTGTAAAATACTCTGAAAGCTAGTGATGGTGTGGGAGTGGACTGTGTCCGCCAGTTTGAGGGCACATGATCTCTGAAGTCCAAGAGTGGTCATAGAAGTCAAAAAAGAGGTTGGAATAGTACCAGTTGTTCCAACGGTGATAACTTCATAGTGAACAAGGTATCCAGCTGATCTGAGGCCATTTACTAATTCAACATGCTGGGCGTGTTTAGTGATAAACTTGGTAGCATGGTTGGTATCAGAGCAGTATCCAAGCTCTAGAACCCAGAGTTCTTTATCAGACATACAGGTAGGGGAGTCTATGTCAGGTAGGACGGCAAGATCAGGTCTCATTCTCTTCCAGTCCGCTACAGTAATAGTGGAGGGGCGTAACCAGTCAGGGAGACGTTTGCCCAGGACCCCCCTGGGGGGGTCCTCTTCCTTGCCAGCGTCCATGATCATTCTGCGGGATCCCAGGGCTCCGGTGCAAATGGCCTTGTGGATGAGTCGCATTGCGGCGTCATGTCTCTTGATTTAGAGCCCCTTGAAAGTCCGGTGTGTGCAGCCCGCCAGGATGTGGCCCGCTCCGTCCTCACAGGTGTGGCAAATGGGGCATAGGGAGTTCGTGGGTGGGTGAGTGCTGGTAATATAAGGGAGTTTCCAGCGGAATGTAAGTTTACGGTTCCACAGTCTACCCCAGCGGGCTTTAAGGATGTGGAATTTAGTTTTATGTTGGATAAGGGTTGAGGTCCAAAATTTGTTACTTGCTTGAGGAAGTTGGTGGGGAGTGTTATCAGCCCAGGTGGTTGCATAAATCCCTTTAAGAGGGTGTTGGCCAAGGTGGCAGCTAGTGGGCAGGTTAGAGGTGATACCTTGTGTAAGGTTAGGTGCTAAGATTCGTGGGGGAATATCTCCCATGGGTGTGCGAGGAGGTTGAACTGTGGGCCAGTAGACATTGTGGTGGGGGATTTCCCCAGTGTTGTCAGTTAAATTGGTTGAGGCAGGGTGCTCAGCTGCCTTGCTTGCCAGAGTGTCTGCTCTGTCATTTCCAAGGATACCTGTGTGGGAACGGACTTTACAAAGAGTGGTGTGTGAGCCATGCAGGGTGCGTTGAATGAGGTGTTTTTGAATTGATTGCAGTAATTCAGTATGAATAGAACGGGTTGTTGTGGTAGGGTCATGAATCATTTTTTTAATAAGTTGAAGAGAGCAGAGGCTGTCTGTATGGAGGGTAAGAGATTTGTCATAGTCAATGTCGAGAAGGGCTTGGTGGATGGCTACCAGTTCTGCCCTGTTGTTAGTTTTGGTGGCCCCTATTCCCCCAGGGTTGATGGTGTAGCTTTGTCCTGCAGCCGGGACATATACTGCAGCACCTATTTTGCTAGGGTGCCCTGGTTTACCTTTTATTAGGCTACCATCTGTGTAGACCTGGAGGCCTGAGGAGGGGGTAGCTAGGTGAAGACAAGGGTGGGTAGTGGTAAGAAGAGAGGGCGGAGGGTGTTGGTGGAGTGGAGTTTGCCAGGGATTTTTGGCAAGAGATTTAAGTTTCCGGGGGTAGGTAATGACAATGTCAGAGAAGGTAAGAGTGGGAGGTGGTGTGATAGTAGAGGGCTCCCAGGATGGGGAGAGGCTTTGCATGTAGTATGTCCATTGGTCAATAAAATCTGGGAGTTTAGGAAAGTAGGTATCTTGGCTGTGGGGGTTGCATATAAGGATGAGGTTTAGTTTTTGGGTGGAGGGTGCACTATGAATGAAACAGCATTTTACGAAGTTGCTAATTCTCGGACAGGTTTCGTAAAGTGAAAATCTACGAACCCCCCTCGTAAAAGTCACGAGGACCCTTAGTAAAGTTTTGTCTATCATCTTAAGCATTTTACGAAGCCCAAATAGCAAATTACGAGTGGGGGTTCGTAGATCGAGAATCCCCATAGCCTGTTACGAAGCCTATGATCAATTTACGAACTGGATTCATCCCCAAAGCATTTTACGAAGCCTATGTAGCAAATTACGAACTGGATTCATCCCAAATTGGTACGAATTCTCCCGAAATCACGGAGAATTCGGAACTTAGCTTAGTAAACCATAGTACCCTGTACCCAAAACCCATTAATTCCAAGTCAAGACTCACTGACTCACTGACTCACTAACTGATTGACTCACTGACTTACTAAATCAATGACTCACTGACTCACTTGCTCACTAGCTCACTAGCTCCCTAAATGATTGACTCTCTGTCTCACTGGCTCACTGACTGATTGACTCACTGACTCATTGACTCACTGACTCTCTAACTCACTGACTCACTGACCCACTAACTCTCTGACTCAATGACTCACTGACTCACTGGCTCACTGAATCACTGACTCACTGACTGATTGACTCACTGACTCTCTAACTCACTAACTCACTGACTGATTGACTAACTGACTCTCTAACTCACTGACTCTCTAACTCACTGACTCACTGACTGATTGACTCACCGACTCACTGACTCACTGGCTCACTGACTCACTAAATGACATATCGACTCACTGACTCACTGACTCACTGATTAGTTAGTCATGACTCACTGACTCACTGACTCACTAACTCACAGACTCACAGACTCATAGGCTCACTGAATCACTGACTGATTGAGTCACTCACTCACTGACTGATTAAGGGCGCCTGGTGGCGCGTCCCGAATGAAATGAATTGAATCCTCAATTCAGTTTATTTTAATTAATTTTATTTTAATTGTATTGAATGTTGTTTTATTTTAATTCGATTGTATTCATTTCATTTTAATTTAATTCACGTGATTTGGATGCATGCAATTGCTTTATTTTTGTCATTTCGAATAGGATTAAATTAAATTAAATTTGATGTAATTGAATTTCATTGAATCGATGGATGTTGCAGCTTTGTTGGCTAAAAAGTGACGAAAATGAGAGTTTTTGAAGGGTTGTTGGATTTTTAGCAGTGCTGAACGTCTTGTAGGTTGAACCATCTGTCTTGTACACTGCACCATTTGTCGTGTATGTTGAACCATTTGTCTTGTACGTTGCACCATATGTCTCGTATGCTGCACCAATGTGTCTTGTATGCTGCACCATGTGTCTTGTATGCTGCACCATTTGGCTTGTATGCAGCATGATTTGCCTTGCTGCACCATGTGTCTTGTATGCTGCGTCATGTGTCGTATATGATGCACCATCTATCTTGTATGCTACACCATGTGTCTTGTACGCTGCACCATTTGTATTGTACGTTGCACCGTATGTCTTGTATGCTGCACCATCTGTCTTGTATGCTGCACCATGTGTCATGTATGCTGCACCATCTGTCTTGTACGCTGCACCATGTGTCTTGTACGCTGCACCATTTGTCTTGTACATTGCACCATATGTCTTGTATGCTGCACAATCTGTTTTGTATGTTGCACCATGTGTCTTATATGCTGCACCATCTATCTGTCTCATCATCGTAATTGCTACCACGTGAACGCTTTCTTGCTTGCTGATTCGTTGATTATTCAAGTGGCTTGTGCTTGGTCAAGCAACTAATAACCTTCTAACTCCACCTCCTTCCTTTCATGCTGCTGCAGCTCCGGCAGGCAGTGACTTCCACATATTGCAGCATGGTGGACAAGGAGCAAGTCATCAGCATGCTGGGATGAGTAGAGGGACAAGATCAAGATAGAAGCCTGATGATGACACTGCACCTGATGCTATCACTCATCATATAATAGTAGCTATAGCTAGACTAGCCAGTGGGGGTGGCCGGGGGGGGGGGGGGGGGGGGGGGGGGGGGGGGGGGGGGGACATATACTATATATACTAGTCAGAGCTCATCAGGGTACCCTGGTACTTATTATTTTAGTAGTCAGAGCAGAGGGTACTCATACTTCTGATGAGTACCATTTTCTAGGCCCAATTCATTGGTACAATTTCTCCCACAAATGAGGAGAATTTGTAAATGGCCAAATTATAATAGCTATTGTTCAATATTACTTTTTTGAATTCGAATTTTTCAGTCTTAAAAATGTCTGTGAATAAAACATTGCAATCCATCTATACATCTCGTATGATCCAAAGTCTCCAGTGCAAGCACTGCCTGGAAAAAAAACCGGGACCCAATCCCTGAAACACCCGGAACCTAACCTAGCCCGGAGCCCAGGTCCCGAATTTACATAATAAGAAAAGTGTCGGTCCAGTATTAAATACTACAATCCGGGACCAAATTCCCGGTATTCAAGGAGGGTTATTCCACGAAGGGTGCCCGGTATTTTACGAACCAGCACCATTTAGTTTACGAACTATCAAATCCTAGTTCGTAATAAAAGGGTGCCAGAATTTTACGAACCAGCTCAATTCAGTTTACGAACCATCAAATCCTAGTTCGTAAACCTAAAATTACGAGGGGGTGTCCGCTTTTTACGAAGTAGAGCCCATCATTTTACGAGGGGGGTTCGTAGAATTTTCCAAGCCAAATTATAGTTCGTAAAATGCTGTTTTATTCATAGTGGTGGAGTGTGAGATTTGCTGCCAAGCCAAATTTCAGAGATAGTATAAAATTCAGACTGTGGTCTAGAGTCAATATAGTGAATCCAGGAGTGGTGGAGGAGAGTTTTGTAAGGGGCAGCAAGGTCATCAGGGAGGAGCATCAGGGTGCAGGTAGGGCTGAGAGTATTTTCAGCATGGTCAGCACTGGCTAGGGCCCACCTTAGAGCTTGGTGTGCTTGTGTCGTGGAGTTAGGAATGTCCACCAGTGAGCCCCCAGTCCAGATGGTAAGAAAGGGGTCTTGGTTGGAGCCAAAGAGCTGATCAGCAGGGCTGGTAGAAGAGAAGCTGGTGAGGCTTTGGTCGTAGCTAAGGGGGTTAGAAGTACGATGGTGAGTAATGCCCAGAGCAGCTGCTGCTTGGTAGAGGAAAGGAGAAAGAGTGTTGGTGGCAGCAGGGGCAGCTCTGTATCTGGTGAAGAGGGCAGCTAGGTCAGTATGGTATGTTCCTCCTTGGGTCAGTTGGTTCCATTTGGTAGGGTGGTGATTTTTAAAGTGGCCATAGTTTTGTTTAAGAGAGGTGAGTCTGTCGTTGGGAATGTGCCCAAGACAGTGACCAGTGGGGTTATAAAGATATGAAGCGTTGGTGTGTGTGTGTGTGGATTGGTCATCCAGAGTAGTGAGGAGGCCTGTTTGTATAATGTAGGCTGAGGGTGGTTGAATGTCCCAGTCTGGGTGCCTGTCGTGTGTGTCAATTTTCAAAAGTTTGTGAACAAGGTTATGGTTGTCAGCATTAAATCCTGGAGAGGTGGCCCATTGGCCTTGTTGTTGAAGGTTAGTGAGGTGGATGTCCTTCCTGGGGTTGAGGTGTGTGGTTATTGGGGGAGTAGTTTTATAAGTGTGGGTTAATTGGTCATATGCTGGTTGTCCCACTAGTTCAACAAGATGAGCCGCATGGTGAGATTGGGGTTTCCAATGTATGGTGGAGGTAGTGGAGGTAAGAGGTGTGCTGTGGTGGATGCTGTATCCCATGTGTGTGTAGGAGTTGATATGTTCGTTGTGCATAATGGTTGGGGCCCATTGTACGTGGACAACGGTGGTGGTGGCAAGTTTGTCGTCGTTGTAGGAGCGCTTGCCCCGCCAGCTCGTAATGTGCAGGGCTCTGTACTGGGATCCGTAGGTAAGGTGAAGCAGGCGCGCCGGTGGTGCAGGTGCGCTGCTGTCGGGAAATGTCATGGCCTCGCGGATCCTGTCAGGGTGTGAGGTGGGAGTTATTTTATATGCGCGGTAAAATTTGGAAGTGGAGGAGTGTCGAATCCAGGAT
The DNA here is from genome assembly GCA_013435795.1 of Chlamydomonas sp. ICE-L. NCBI lineage: Eukaryota > Viridiplantae > Chlorophyta > Chlorophyceae > Chlamydomonadales > Chlamydomonadaceae > Chlamydomonas > Chlamydomonas sp. ICE-L. The sequence continues at coordinate 31,381,371 of JACBWV010000626.1, forward strand.
CTGCACTAGTGGCGTGCTGACCAGGTGGCATCGCTGCTGGGGCAGCCCCATGCTTGGTGCGCGTGACTGCCTGCGATCTGCGTGGGCCACGCCCACCATTGGTTTCCTTCTAGGTCCCCAGTGGGATCAGCCTCGTAGTCTGCATCAGTAACGGTGGCGTGAGGTTGGTAGCGCTGGGTGAGTGGAGTGGAGGGTTCGATAGGAGCAGGAGATTTAACGTTGTCGGTTGTGTTCTGCGCAATTGCGTAACCAGGCGCAAGTTGTCGGTGTGAGAGGGGAAGTGGGTCAGAGTGTATTGGAGGGGCGACGGTTTGGAGGGAGGAGAGGTGAGCGGTGAGGCGGTTCAGGGATCGTTTGTGGTGTTCAGGGTAATTCAAAGCGCGCGCTTTTGCGCTTTTGAGCGCTGACTTTTGACCCCCTCTGCGCTTTAAGCGCAGGTTTTTGCAACCCCTTGTGGGCGCTGCAGGCAATTTTTGCGCTTTTTGCACCACAAAGCGCAGATTTTTTGTTTTCAAGTGCGCTAAAGCGCTGGCCAATTTGGCCATTTGAAGTACCCTGGTGGTGTTTAGTGATTTTGTGTAAGGTGATAAGGGAGAGATCTGTAGTGCTGATAAGGTGAGTTCCCATGGGGATGACCAGGTCATGGTATGAGTTGATGTCCAGGTCATGAAATGGAGTCATGAGTGAGACAGGGATTGCCTGTGGAGGGAGAGGGAGAGAGTGTATGTTAAGTTTGTCGAGAAGTTCTGTGTCATTCCAAGAAATTATAATGTCAGATTTGTTAATAATTTCCAGCTGGCGGGCTAGAGACATGTATTTAAGTTGCTTGCGGGAGAGAGAGAGAGGATCTAGAGTGGTCATGGTGGAGGTTGATTTGTTAAGAAGAGCCCTGGTGAGGATTCCCAGGTGACCTTGGTCGTTCATGGACTGGGTGAGGGCTGTTGCAGTAATCTGGGCATATTCAGTAAGTAGAGAGGGCACCCTAGTCCTGCCTCTGTTTTGGGGAGGTGGAGTGCTCTTGTCGGAAAAGATCTAGGAAGGGAGCAGCAGAGTTTAACTGTTTTCAATACTGCTCTGTCAATGACATGAGTGTCGGTTAGTGAGAAGGGAGCTACTATCATGGGGTATTTAATAGCTGCTCTGACACATTGTGAAATTATTCGTAAGCATTGGGTGGGGGCTGCCCTGTTTTTAGCTTTGGTGAGGATACTCAAGCCTTTGTTGTGAATGGTTTCAATAGTAGAGTGGAGTTGAGTTTTCCAATTTAGGGTAAGTGAGATGTGAACCCCCAAGTATTTGTAGGCTTGGTCTGGCGGCTGGTAGGTAGCATAGGAATTTCCTAAGGGATTTTTTTCTAGCCTTTGTTTGAGAGTGTTGTTGTGAGGAGGTTGTGAGGGGTGTGATTTGTGGAGTATGCCACTGACCACACATTTAGTGGCGTTAAGAGGAATGCCCGACCAGATGCTAAACGTTTGGACTTTACCACATTGGATACGAAGGTCCTCTGAGCTGCCGGTTAGGACGGCAGTGTCGTCAGCATACCCCAAGCTGCTAGTGTGATTTTCATCTGCTGTTTTGGGGGGTAGGGATGCTGCTCTGTATCCTCGTCCCCCAGAACGGAGCCATCTGTGTAGGGGCTCTAGAAAGATAATGAAGAGTAAGGGGGAGAGAGTGTCTCCCTGGATGGTGCCCCTGGTGATGGGGATGGGGGAGCCAGATGTATTGTTAAGGAGTATATGTGTAGTAGAGTTTGTGTAAATTCCTTTAATAGTGTCTATAGTGTCGTGGGTGTAACCCAGGCTGTGCATGATGCAGAGAAGTTTTTGGTGGTCAATCATGTTGAAAGCAGAGCGAAAGTCAAAGTAGGCAGCATAGAGGTCCTGGTGGAAGAGGGCAGCATCCTCAATGTTGTGGAGTAGGGTCAAGAGTTGTCTATAGGTACTTTTGTCTTTTCTGAAACCTTCTTGGCAGGCACTAAGAATGTGGTTGGTTTCAGAGTAGGTAGTAATAGTGTTAGTAACAAGGGAGGTCCAGAGTTTGGCTACAGCATTGTTAAGGCCTATTGGCCTGTAGTTTTGAGGCAAGCAAGGGTCTGATTTTTTGTAGAGCATGACTGTGTGTGAGGTTTTCCAGCAGTCTGGTGTTTCTCCCAGGATCCATACTAGCTGCATGAGTTTGTGTATGATGAGGTGCATTTCCTGTGGGATGCACATAAGTAGTTCATTAGGTATGCCGTCTGGGCCTGTGGCTTTGTTGGTGGAGAGTTTCCTGATACAGTCATCATAGGTGGTTGAGGAGGAGAGATAGGTGTAGGGGGAGGCAGTGTTTTGTATGGAGTTGGCTGGGGTTTCAAGGTGGTATTTATCTGTGTGTTTTTCCCATGGAGGGGGGGTGGCGTGTCGTGTATAGTACTATAGTCATCTGAGATGGGTGGAGTGGGAGGTGACATAAGTTTACCCATGTGTTTAGTCATAACTTCCAGGAGACCCTGGGTGCTGGTGCTAAGTGTGTTTGAGGATGCGTCCAGTAGAGCAGTGGGTTTGTGTGTGTAATTTTCAGGAAAGAAAATGTACCTGTGAGTTTGTCGTGCATGTGTGCTGAGGCGGCGTCGGAATTTCTTGATGGAGGCGGTTGCTCTCTCCTCTTTGAGTGCAGCCTGCATGTGACGTAGTTCTGTAATACTTTGTTTAATATCAGCAGTTAGAGAGAGGCAGTAGTCAGGGAGGAGTAAGTTTTGTAGGTGCTGTTGTATTTTAATTTTAGTGGTAGGTGAGTATGTGCCTGCCGTGTGAGGTGTGCTTCTAAGTTCCATGTATTGTTGTTGGTCAAGGTGATTGGAGGCTGTTCGAAGTGCTTTAGTGTGTTTAATATGGTAGTTAAGACGTCTGTAGGTTTTAGCAGTTTGTCTGGGCAAAAAGGTGCCTGGTGTGCTAGGCTTGGTGGGGCAGGTGTCAGTCATGATGGAGAGAGCTTGGTGAAGAGTGATCATGAGATGATCTGCCATGCTGTTAAGGTCTTCTGGCATGGTGGCTGTGAGTTCTTGTCTAATAGATTGAATGTGTGCAGATGTTTTATCTTCTCCCAGTAAAGTTTGTGCTATAGACCAGGCTTTATCTATGTTAGTGTGGCTGTGCTGAAATTGATGGAGAAATTGATTCGAGATAGCCTCTTTAGCTTTGGCCATGTCTTGTTGCTTGAGAGGAAGCTGCAGTTGGGGTGTTGGATTGTGAGGTGGTGTGTCAAGGTTGGGAGGGGGAAAGAGAGAGGAGGTAATTTGTTGTTCCAGGGTCAAGTGGTCAAGTGTGTCTCCCATTTGGTGTGCGGTTTCTGTCACCGTGGTTGCAGTTGGGGGGTTGATGAGAATGATGTCATCTATCCTGCTGCTGTAGGAAGTGTTGTCTGAATAAGTATGGGGACGTGGTGATGGTTGAATGTGAATTGGATATTTATTAAGATGCTGATAGTGAGGCTGGTCCTCCAGGTGCTTGACTGTGTTGCTTCTATCAGTAAGGTAGTAAGCTGCATTCCAGTCTCCCCCTGCAATATAATGGTGAGAGGGGTTCTGGGATATAGTGGTGTAGTGGATGTGTTCATAAATTCGGGCTCTTTTGGCAGGGTCATTGCAGGGCATGTAGACGCCTAAAATGTGGGTGATGTTGTTAATAGTTTGATGAGTGAGATGACCAGCTATGTCAGTTGGGACTTCACGTTTAATTGGGTGTGTAGTCAGAGTCTTTTTTATAAGTGTGATAACTCCAGCTGAGCGGGTAACAATGTTGTCTGCATTGATATGCCATGCTATATTGATTCTTGGCCCCCCCAACATTAAATTGTACGGATAAGTAAGCAACTGCTTGTGCATCTATCACCAAGGAGGCTGCCACTGCTGCTAAACGAACATTACACCACCCCCGGGGCCGACCTCCAGGGGACCCGCCAGGGCACCCTACTATTTTGCCATGCTTTTCTGAAACCCACTTTTAGGGGGGGGGGGGGGGGGGGGGGGGGGGCACATTTGCCAAAACTTCATATTGTCAATACTTCAGGCGCGTACAGTATTGCACGTTCGCTACCAGGCAACAAAACATTCACACATTGGTGACGATTGATGTCCCCCCCCCCCCCCTCCCCCTTCCCCCCAGTTTTAAGTTTGGGCACATTAGTGATTTTTTTTCTTGTCGTCCTCGAGGCCTTGCTAATAATTTGGTTTATCGAGGTACGTTTGGTCCCTATCTGACTACCCCTGGAATTTTACGTACACACATAAGTAATGATTAAAGACAACCCAGTTTTGAGGGTGGGCACATTAGGGGCCAAAGGGCCTTAACCCCCAAGCCCCACCAAACAATGTAACATTAATAATCCTGATTGACCTTTTTCCAAACATGCCCAATGTTCACTAGACCAACACCAATGGATAGGGCTTCACAATTTCATAAACATGCACCTACTTAGACTCCATGATAGATAGTGGTGGCTGATCCCCGTTCGAAACGGGATGGTTCTATCGTAGAGCGATCCCGAATCAGACGGAAGTAGGTGCGGGGTCCTTTCTTACTGGTTCGAACCCCATCGTGGTCGCCTGGGCCCACCCGGAGGGTCGCCGACCGGCATTGTAATTGGACTCTGGGTGTGATGTGTATCGCATACTTACGAGCCGGTTCCCTTAGTACCACGTCCTAAGAAGTGCCATTGTGACATCTTGGAAGTTGAGATTTATTTAGTGATGGCTGAGATAATGGCTGTAAACTGGGTTCCGGGGCCAGGGTGTGTGTCTGCCGAGGGTTATCTTCAGACTTTTATATGATGGGGTCTTGCACCCCCCCCCCCCCCCCCCCCCCCAACACACACACTTTTGTACTGTTTTTATCGTTCAGTAGAAGAGGAGAAAATGAAAAAGTGTTTTTTCGCGTCTACATTTGCCGAAGACGGCGAGCAGCTAAATTGCTGGCTGAAGCTATGTAACCAAGTTCACGTTCAAGTAGTCCATATTGCAGCAGTCTAGAAGACTGGGGAGAAGTAGAAGCTAATTGTTACATGCTACATTACATTACTTGCTACATTAAATTACTTGTTACATTACATGTTACATTAACTATTCTATTACATTAATTGTTACCTTACATTACGTGTTACATTACATGTTACATTACATTACATGTTACATTTACTATTCCAAATTGTATATTACATTACATTACATTACATTACATGTTAAAGTCTACTTGACACCGCGAGGGTGTATGAGACTCTGTGCTTTAAACAAAAAGAAAAAGCACCCACAAAGCAAAAAACCCCATTACATCAGGGGTGTGTCGAGGACAAACAAACCAAACTCCCAACCACCGTTTTGGTGGCGTAGGTATTAAACCCCTTAGAGCAGGACCCAGATCTCAACCACTTACAGTGGCGGAGGTAAGAAGCTAACAAATGAGAAGTCTCAAGAAGAAAAAAAAGGGATAATAAATTACGGTGCCACTAAGCAGTCCAGGGCTTCCTGTCTTGCTCTTCTACAAGTAGAAAGATAGTCGGCTAGGTTGCTCCAAAAAGACTTAGTGCCATTTCCATTCATAAAGGTTCTGAATGTGGAATCGCAGAATTCCACATTCCATACGGTTAAGTCGGTATCCTCATGGACATGCCTATAAATATCTGTAAACAGATTCTGGTAGCGGAGGCGAATATCATTATAAAAAGGGCACTCAAACATATGCATTTCATCCTCAGTTTTTTGGAACCCACACATTTGACAGTGTCTCATTGAGCGAGGGATGTGTGCTCTATCCACCACCCTCATTCTTTCTGTGTTCAGCCAATGGGAACCCATTCTAAACTGTGCTATAGAACGAATCTGATCCTGCTTATGTAAGGCGGATGTAAAGGGAATCAAGCCATTCTCATCATTGCTGTTGGCTGCGAACCATTTTTGGTATCGGAGGCGTTTAAAGCCAACCCTTCTCTCATCAGGGATGTCTCTAACTGCATTGGTGTCACTTGGGTACTTAAACCTCCATGACTCAAAAACTTCAGACATAATACCTTCGACATCGACAGCCTCCAAAATGTTGATGTTTTTACTGGATCCTAGCTTGTGGAGAGCACAACGCAAGTCATGAACCCAGCCAGTGTTGGAGTCAAAAGATTCCTCAAGAGCCATTCTAATGAGATCCTCAGGTTCTTTATGTATGGTCTTGTTCCAGAAGCGCAAAGCTTGTTTAAGCCAAGCAAAACACAACGGGGTTCTACCCAGCTCTTCCATGATAATATTAGATGTAGTAGATTGGCAAACACCCAACATTTGTTTAAGTATACCTCTATGCCATTTCTCACAAGCATGGTCATTTGAGATAAGTGTGTTGTTCAGAATAGAAGGAGCCCACACCTCACAGCCAAAATTCAGGATAGGTTGTACAAGAGAATCAAACAGGTGGGTGAGAATATCAATATTGTATATCTCCATAGTATGGCATCGCCTACGAAGCATGTGGTGTGCCTTTTGGGCCTTAGTGAGCATCCTAGAAAAAGCAGCTTTTGCACGATTGCTTGAGTCACCATCCACAAAGAGGGATCCCAAGTAGATAAAAGATAACTTTGTAGAAAGTTGTGCTCCATCATAGACAAATTTGTAATCAGGATCCATGCGGGCCTCATCACAGAATTGTTTGTTGAAAACGACAATCTCAGTTTTCTTTATATTCACAGCCATCTTAGTAGCCTCGCAGAAATCTCTCAGGCAGTCAAGCATCGCTTGCATATCTGCCGGGGATTCTGCCATTATAGCTAGGTCATCAGCATAAAGTAACAGTTGCAGAATCTTTCCCCTAAGCTCAGCCCCTACATTTGGGAGCTTGGATTGGAGGAACGATTCAATTCTATCAATGAACAGACCGAATAGGAGTGGGGATAGGGGGTCTCCTTGTTTAACTCCTACAAGGGATGGAAAGGAGGATCCAATGTCCCCATGTAGGCGAACTTGGAAAACAACATGATTATACATGGACTTCAGAATACTGAGATAGGGGTCCTTGACTCCTAGCCTTGCTAAGCAATCCCATAGCAAGTCTCTGTTGACCCAATCATAAGCCTTCTTGAAATCAACAAAAGCCACAAAGAGTGGTTTTTTCTTTCTCTATATTTATCTACAATATGGTTAAGAATGAATGATGCATCTGCAGTACCCCTACCACTTCTAAATCCATATTGGCCAGCGGCTCTGAGGTTGAATTCTTCTGACCAATCATCTAGTCTACGTAGCATGCAAAGGGAGAAGATCTTTCCTATGGAGTTGCTCACCGCAAGACCTCGATAGTTGTCCTTGTCATACACACTGCCTTTGGATTTGGGTACGGGTACCAAGGCAGCTGCAGCCCATTGGCTGGGGTAAGAAGTCTTCCAGATGAGATTAAACAGGTTAGTCATAGCTTGTAGAAATCGGGAGTTGGCCTCATGGCGTATATGAGAATGCCCCTATACAAAAAATACGAATTAATTGCATTTGTACAGATAGTTGGTATGCGAATGATGGGGGAAAAAATGAATAGTCAAGCAACATTACATGTTACATTGACTATTTTATTACATTCATTGTTACATTACATTATATGTTACATTGAATCTCTCAGTAAGGAGGAGCCCACAATTGGCCTGACTAAGAAGGGTAGCTACTTGGGCAGTACAGGGGTCCTGCCCCCTAGCAGTACACACACACCTAGTTTTGCGCCAACACCTAGTCGTGCTCTAACAGCCCAAATAAGATACACTGAACATTGTTTTTAGTTGTTAAAGGTATTTCACCCCAGGATGTGGGTCTCCCGACGCAAACCAGCAACACCGAGGATTCAGTTCGAATGTGGTTGCCACTCCTACAAAAGAGTGGGCGGCTGGGCGCAATTAGGGGCGGTGGGAAATACCAACCCTCAACCAAACGAATATTCACCACTACCCCTATTGACCACAGCAGACAAGCTCCCTTCCACGGATATACCTATTTCGGGCCGGTTTGTCTTGGCCCTCCACAGGAGAGGGGGAGGATGGGGCAGAATTTAAAAATTGTAAACAATTCAAAAATGCAAGAAACTGAAGAGGCTCTAGCGCATGCGGGCTGATTTTACAGCCATTCTGTATATTTTAATCATCATCATTTATGCCCCAATCAAGGGGGTGGAGGAGACTTCTTTCTTTAAGGCCTGGGCGGTTTGTCTGGGCTGCCCACAGGAATGTGTGTGTGGGGGGGGATGGGGCAGGATTTTAAAATGGCAACAAATTTCAAAATGCAAGAACATAGAGAGGCTCAAGCGCATGTAGGCTGATTGTATAGCCATTCAGTATAAGTTAATAATAATTATTAATGCCCCAATCAAGGGGGTGGAGGAGACCTCTTTCTATAAGGCCTGGGCGGTTTTTCTGGGCTGCCCACTGGAGGGGGGGGGGATGGGGCAGATGGCTTGGTGGGGGAGGGGAGTTTCGTTGAAGGCAGTCGAGGGGGTGAAGCGGGTTTCGCGGGGAAGGTGGGTGTCTTGGGAATCACTCTCGGGACTGCCTTGGTTGAGGTGGCTGTGGTGGTTGAGGCAGTTGAGATGTCGGTTGCAAATGGTGCGCAGTCTGGGTCCACGGCGTCAATCATCCCATCTGCATTGGTTGGGGTTGTTGGTTGAGGCGGTTGGGGTGGTTGAGGCGGTTGGGATGTTGGTTGCAAATGGTGCGCAGTCTGGGTCCACGGCGTCAATCATCCCATTGGTTGAGGTGGTTGGTTGAAATGGTTGAGGCGGTTGGGATGTTCGTTGTAAATAGTGCGCAGTCTGGGTGCACGGCATCAATCATCCCATCTGCATTGGTTGAGGTGGTTGAAGCAGTTGAGGTGGTTGAGATGTTGGCTGCAATAGGTCCACAGCGTCAATCATCCCATCTGCATTGGTTGAGGTGGTTGAAGCAGTTGAGGTGGTTGAGATGTTGGCTGCAATTGGTCCACGGCGTCAATCATCCCACCTGCATTGGTTGAGGTGGTTGAGGCAGTTAAGATGTCCATTGCAAATGGTCCGCGGTGACAATCATCCCACCTGCATTGAGCAGTAAGGTGTGGGGAGGTGAGGAGGTAGTTGAGGCGGCACCAATCATCCTATCTGCGTTGAGCAGTAAGGTGTGGGTATGGGAGGGGAGGAGGTGGTTGAGGTGGTGGAGGCGGCATCAATCATCCCATTAGCATTGAGCGGCAAGGTGTGGGTAGGGGAGGAGGTGGGTGAGGTGGGTGAGGTGTTTGAGGTGTTTGAGGCGGCGTCAATCATCCCATTAGCCTTGAGCGGGAGGTGTGGGTAGGGGAGGAGGTGGTTGAGGTGGTTGAGGTAGTTGAGGTGGTTGAGGCGGCATCAATCATCCCATTAGCATTGAGCGGCAAGGTGTGGGTAGGGGAGGAGGTGGTTGAGGTGGTTGAGGTGGTTGAGGTGGTTGAGGCGGCATCAATCATCCTATCTACATTGGGTGGTAAGGTGAGGTGAGGTGAGATGAGGAGGGGAGGGAAGGTGGTGTGGAGGTGAGGTGTGATGCGTTGTGGTTTGGGGAAAGCCTAATACCATCTCACCATCTGCATTGGGCTGTGTGAAGCAAGAGGGGCGTGGGCATTAAGCTACATTGAGCTGTGTTGTGTTATGTTGTGTTGTGAGCATGGTGGTGCGTTGTGGTTTGGGGAACCCCCATTACCATCTCAACATCTGCATTGGGCTGAAAGTTTTTTTTCCCCACTCAAGGCAGTACTCAAGGCGGCACACAAGGCTGCACATAAAAATGCAAGGCAGTACATACTCACCACAATCGTTGCCCAGGCCATCATGACAGGAGGTCTTCGCCGCCTGTGTCTCCCTGCCTCCACCACCTGTCGAGGTGGCTAAGACTTTCGAATTTAAACAACTGTGGTAAGTGCCCCCCCCCCCCCCCCCCCCCCCCCCCCCCCCACCACCACCACCACCACCACCACCACCACCACACACACACACACATGCACCCAGGGCAGTACATCCTTACCACAATCGTTGTCCAGGCCATCATGACAGGAGGTCTCCACCGCCTCTGTCCTCCTGCACATACTGATTGTAGTGCCCTGGTATGAGCTGCCGTACTGCCGTACGACAAGTTGGTTGGAGCTGTTGGTCCACATCTCCCCATCGTATAGCGATACCAGTCTGAATTCAAATATTCATAAGTTCAGAAGTAGGAATTCAAACATTCAAAACATCTTCCCGTCGTATAGCCACACCAGTCTGAGTGGTGGGGTAGAGTGGTTGGGTGGAGTGGTGGGGTGGAGTGGTGGGGCGAAGTGGTGGGGTGGAGTGGTGGGGAGTGCTGGTGGGGCGTAGTGGTGGGGTGTAGTGGTGGGGTGGTGGGGTGGAATGGAGTGGTGGGGTGGAGTAGAGGGGTGAAGTTGTGGGGTAGAGTGGTGGGGTGGAGTGGTGGGGTGGTGGGGTGCAGTGGAGCAGTGGGGTGTAGTGGTTGGGTGGAGGGGTGGAGTGGTGGGGTGGAGTGGTTGGGTGGAGTGGTGGGGTGAAGTGGTGGGGGTGAGTGGAGTTGGTGCTGACAATGTATCAATCCCTAGTGTGGATCTGGACTAGCTGGTTAGAGCTGCTGGTCCACATCTCCAGGTCATATAGAGATACCAATCTGAATTCAAATATTTCAAAGTTCAGAAGTAGCAATTCAAATATTGAAAACATCTCCCCGTTGTATAGCGATACCAGTCTGAATTCAAACATTCAAAATTCAGCATTCTCCTTCCCAAACCCTTATAATAGTATTAGGAACGAAGATCTCCACCGGTGTCTAAAGGCACAGCTTGCAGGAATTCATGTCTCATCCTTCAGAAGTAGCGGGAAAATGAGCTTGTAGTTAGGAGTTGTCAAAAATGTGATAATCGTGCGCAGTTGCATGATCTCTACCTCCAGGTGTGATAATCGTGTGCAAGAGGCTCAAGTTGCATGATCTCTACCTCCAGGTGTGATAATCGTGTGCATGAGGCTCAAGTTGCATGATCTCTACCTCCAGGTGTGATAATCGTGTGCAAGAGGCTCAAGTTGCATGATCTCTACCTCCAGGTGTGATAATCGTGTGCAAGAGGCTCAAGTTGCATGATCTCTACCTCCAGGTGTGCATAATTTCTTAAACGCCCTGATTAGGGTCAAGAGTGTGGGACAGAGCCGTAAACATCCCAAAATGCTTGGAAACGCTATAACCTGTAATATCCCCTGGGTTGGGTTGGTTTGGGTTGGCTGGGGTGGGTTTGGGTGGGGTGTGTGGGGGTGTGGGGTGGGGTGGGGTGGGTGGGGTGGGTTTGGGTGGGGTGGGTGGGGGTGTGGGGTGGGGTGGGGTGGGTGGGGTGGGGTGGGGTGGGGGTGTGGGGTGGGGTGGGTGGAATCCATCCTTGTAAAAGCTGTGCAGCTTTGTGTCAGGGCTCTTCTGCACCTGGCTGGAGGCCAAGCTTGGAAATGCTATTACCTGTAATATCCCCTCCACTTGACATCAAACTGTTTTCATAGACAAGTGTACACGATATAGGAATTGTATGATATCGGATGATAATTTAAAACGATTGTCTTACTTTAGACATCCCTACGTATATGTTAGTGGCCCACACACCTACCTCAACCACCACCACCCATCTGTCCCATACTTCCATGTATGTGAAGCTGGCAAACACTTGCTGCAGTGCTTCTGAGTAGTAGATGTGACCGTGCTCCTCCCCCCCCCCCCCCCCCCCCCCCACACACACACACACCCATACACACCACCACCCTTCTCTTCCCATACTTAAATGTCTGTGAAGCTGGCAACCGCTTGCTGCAGTGCTTCTTAGTAGAAGATGTGACCGTGCTCCTCCTCCCTCTCCCCCCCCCCCCCCCCACACACACACACACCCATACACACCACCACCCCTCTTTCCATACTTCAATGTATGTGAAGCTGGCAACCGCTTGCTGCAGTGCTTCTGAGTAGGAGATGTGACCGTGCACCTCCCCCCCCCCCCCCCCCCCCCCCCCCCCCCCCCACACACACACACACACCCATACACACCACCACCCCGCTTTCCCATACTTCAATGTATGTGAAGCTGGCAACCGCTTGCTGCAGTGCTTCTTAGTAGAAGATGTGACCGTGCTCCTCCTCCCCCCCCCCCCCCCCCCCCCCACACACACACACCCCCACACACACCCATACACACCACCACCCCTCTTTCCCATACTTAAATGTACGTGAAGCTGGCAAACACTTGCTGCAGTGCTTCTGAGTAGTAGATGTTAGTGGCCCATGTGACTGTGCTCCTCTTCCTTACCCCTCCCCCCAACCCCCAACCCCCTCGCTCGCCTCACTACCACCCGCACCCACTCCTCCCTCTCGCTCTCCTAACCCACCCACCCCTCTACCACGTCCGCCTCACCCCCTCCTTCCCCGCCCCTCTTCCTGGCCTGTGCCCACATCGCCCCAACACTTACATGCATGTGAAGCTGGCAAACGTTTGCTGCGGTGCTTCTGAGTAGTAGATGGGGCTGCGATCCTCTTCCACCCCACCCCCACCCCCCATTCCACCACCACCACCACCCTCCTTCCCATACTTCCACCTCCCCCCACCCCCCTGCCACCACCACCACCCCCTCTGTCCCATACTTACATGCATGTGAAGCTGGCAAACGTTTGCTGCGGTGCGTCTGAGTAGTAGATGTGACCGTGCTCCCCCCCCTCCCCCCCCCCCCCCCCCCCCCCCCCCCCCCCGACCACACAGTAGATGTTGGTGACCCATGTGATCTTGCTCCTTTACCTCCCCCTCTTGCCACCTCCCCTCCAACTCTCTCTCTCTCTCCCCCCCCTACCCCCCCCCCCCCCTCCCATACTACCCCCCCCCTCCTCTGCACCATACAACCACCACCACCCCTCCATACCATACCCCCCCCCTCTCCGCCCCATACTACCACCTTCCCCCTACCCCCACCCCCTGCACCCGCACACACACTCTTCTACCCCATACTTACAGGTATGTGAACCTTGCAAACGTTTGCTGCGGTGCTTCAGAGTAGTAGATGTTGGTGGCCCACGCAAAGGTGTTGGGGAAGGTGCGATCATAGCGACCCGAGGGCACCCTGCATACAAATGAATAAAATGTATATATATGAGCATTTGAATACGGTACCGGTAGTGAATGCTGATAACCCTCGCAAAGGTGTTGGGGGAGGAGTGGCAAAAGCGACCTGAGGGTAACCTGCACAATAACGAATAAAAACGAATCAAATGTGTGGTCGTAGCGACCTGAGGGCACCCTGCATACAAGCGAATATAATGTGTGGTCGTAGCGACCCGAGGGCACACTGCATACAAGCGAATAAAATGTGTGGTCGTAGCGACCCGAGGGCACACTGCATACAAGCGAATAAAATGTGTGGTCGTAGCGACCCGAGGGCACACTGCATACAAGCGAATAAAATGCGAAATCGGAGCATTTGAATGCGGTACCAGTAGTGTATGCTGGTGGCCCACCCAATAAATTTAGATATGGTAGACAGGACAAACTTTTATTAACAGTGCTGGAAAAGGTAGGGACCCGAGGTCACCATGCACAAAACCCAATTGAGGTGTGCAATAACTGCATGTCTCATACAGCACCAGCAGTGTAAGTTGGTGGCCCAGGACAAGGTGTTGGGGAAAAAGCGATCGTAGCGACCCGAGGGCACCCTACACATCCACCTACCTGAAGCTAGTGAAGAGAGAAGCACTCTCTCACATATACATACACATAAACATACAAATACACACACACATACACATACACATACACATTCTTACACATACACATACACATACACATTCTTACACATACACATACACATACACATTCTTACACATACACATACACATACACATTCTTACACATACACATACACATTCTTACACATATACGTACACATTCTTACACATACACATACACATACACATACACATTCTTACACATACACATACACATTCTTACACATACACATACACATACACATACACATACACATACACATACACATTCTTACACATACACATACACATACACATACACATTCTTATACATACACATACACATACACATACACGTACACATACACATTCTTACACATACACATACACATACACATTCTTACACATACACATACACATACACATACACATTCTTACACATACACATACACACACACATACACATACACATTCTACACTACACATTCCATACACATTTACACATACACATACACACACATACACATACACATTCTTACACATACACATACCATACCCACATACACATACACATACACATACACATTCTTACACATACACATACACATACACATGCACATACACATACACATACTAACACACACATACACATACACCTACAAATACATTCCCAAGCACACATCCACCTACCTGAAGCTAGTGGAGACAGCATATTTCCTTCCTGTCACTCCATACCCGTCGGCCCAGTCAGGCACCCACCCACCCACCCACCCACACATACACATACGCACACTCACAGATAAATAAACATACACATGAGCATGAAGCAGGCACCACAATCATCGTACTGTGGTCGCTCGAGTGTTGGAGATACAGGCACTCCCAATCACACACCCACCAAGCTAAAGCTAATGAAGAAAGAAGCACTCTCACACATACACGTAAACTCCCAATCACCCACCCACCCTCATACCTGAAGCTAATGAAGAAAGAAGCACTCTCACACATACACGTAAACTCCCAATCACCCACCCACCCTCATACCTGAAGCTAATGAAGAAAGAAACATTCTCACACAAACATATACACTCCCAATCACACACCCACCAAGCTGAAGCTAATGGAGATAGTCACTCCATACCTCTCGGCCCAGTCAGGATCCACAATCATCATGTCATGTTCCCACGTGTGTTGGGCAGGCAGGCACTCAACCCTCAGCTGCACCAAAGTAAGAATAAAAATAGACCCCATAGGGAGCATACTACCTCCCTGTCATTCCATACCCCTTGGCCCAGTCAGGCACCATAATATTTGTAGTGTGCGTTGGGCAGGCAGGCACTAAAACCTCAACTGCACCAATAGGGAGAGAATACAAAGAGGCATCCCCCCCCCATACCCCCCCCCCCCCCCCCCCACACACAAAAACACACACACACACACATACACACACACACAAAAACATGCACACACACCTGAAGCTAATGAAGATAGCATACTTCCTCCCTGTCACTCCATACCCCTCGGCCCAGTCAGGCACCACAATCATCATGTTGTTTTCGCTCGTGTGTTGGGCGGGCAGGTTGAAGGTGAGGGTAGAGGCTGGAGGCAATGTGTTGGTGTCTAACACTACCATCGGGTGTGCCCAGCCCAGCTGCCAGTTGTGTGGGGCGTTAAAGCAGCGGAGGGCACAGCAACCACCCTGGGGGTTAGTTGGGGGTTAGTTGGGGGTTAGTTGGGGGTGGGGTGAAGGAGGGGTACGGGTGAGGTGAGGGGGCAGGTTGAAGGTGAGGGTATAGGCTTCAGGCAACGTGTTAGTGTCTAACACCACTATTGGGTGTGCCCAGTCCAGCTGCCAGTTGTGTGGGGCGCTGAAGCAACAGAGAGCGCAGCAACCACCCTGGGGGTTGGTTGGGGATGGGGGTTAGGATGAGTGGGGGGTGGGGGTGAGCGAGGGTTGAGGGTGTTGGTGGGGTTGAGGGTGAGGGGTGAGGGTGGGGTGAGGGTGGGAGTGGGGTGATGGGTAAGGTTGAGGGTGGGGGGTAAGGCTTGAGGCCATGTGTTGGCGTCTAACACCACCTTTGGGTATGCCCAGTCCAGCTGCCAGTTGTGTGGGGTGTCGAAGCAGCGGAGGGCACAGCAACCACCCTGGGGGTAAGTCGGGTGTTAGTTGGGTGTTAGTTGAGGTTGGTTTGCCAGTTGTGAGGGGCGTTAAAGCAGCAGGTAGCACAGCAACCGCCCTGAGGGTTGGTTGCGGGTTGGTTGGGGGTTAGTTGAGGGTTTGGGTGAGTGCGGGGGTGAGGGCGAGTGGGGGGGGGTGAGGGTGAGGGTGGAGGTGAGGGTGGAGGTGAGGGTGGAGGTGAGGGTTTCTTTTCAAACTTTGAAACTGCGAGATGATTCTGATCATTCTCCTCAGACTGTGTTTGCGTCTAACACCATCATTGGGTGCTCCCAGCCCAGCTGCCAGTTGCGTGGGCCATTAAAGCAGCGGAGGGCACAGCAACCACCCTGGGGGTTAGTTGGGTTTTGTTTGGGGGTGGGGGTGGGGGTGGGGGTGGGCGGGGGGTGAGAGTGAGGGTGGGGGTAAGGATGGGGGTGTTGAAGCAGCAGGTAGCACAGCAACCGCCCTGACGGTTAGTTGCGGGTTGGTTGGGGGTTAGTTGAGGGTTGATTTGGGGTGGGTTGGGGGTGGGTTTGAGGGTGAGGGAGGGGTGAGGTTGATGGTGGAAGGTGAGGCTTGAGGCAATGTGTTGGTGTCTAACACCACCATTAGGTGTGCCCAGCCAAGCTGCCAGTTGTGTGGGGCGTTGAAGCAGCAGAGAGCACAGCACCCCACCGCCACTGCCCCCCCACACATAAACACCACACAAACCACCACCACCATAGACAGGTGCCTGGCCTCAACATTGCACCAGAGAAGTCCCAGTATTTGCATGAGCCCTGTCGCACCCCACCCTACCCTACACCCACCAACCCCACCTTCCCACAAAAAGCCATCCCATCCTCCCCCTCTCTTCCCCCGTCCCACACGCACCCTCCCCCACTCCTCACCCACCACAACCCCACCCACACGCCCCACCCACACCACACTACTCCCCCCCCAACTCCCACACACCCCCCCCACTCTACCATCCCCGGGCCACCCACACCCACCACCATGCCCACCATTGCAAACACGATAGTCCGCAGTATTCGAAGAGCCCTGATAACCATGCAATAAAGCTTTTTCAGTCATCGTGTCATGATTGGTCATGTATGTATGTATGTTTTATGTATTGTATGGATGTATGTAATGTATGTAATGTATGTATTGTATGTATGTAAGTTGTATGTATGCATGTTATTTAGTGTATGTATGTGTTATGTAATGTATGTATGTATGTATGTAGGTATATGATGTTGTATCTTTGTATGTTAGTATGCATGTATGTATGTATGTACGTAGGTATGTATGTAGTATGTATGTATGTATGTTATGGATGTAGTTATATATGTAGGTATTGTATGTCTCATGTATGTATGTATTTATGTATGTTACGTATGTTGTATGTATGTATGTATTGTATGTATGTCTGTATGTATGTAATATGTATATTGGTTTGCTGGTGGTTGGAGATCGGGTGGTAATGAGGTGTGGTATCCGATGAGCCCTCATAACCAGTGCAATATATCTTTTGTCAGTCTGATGTCCCATGTAGGTTGTATGTTGGGTGGTTATTGTTGATGGTGCGGTGGGTTGCGTGATGCTGACGGTGGTGATGCTGATGCTGAAGGTGGTGGTGATGATGGTGGTGGTGATGATGGTGTTGGTGGTGAATGGTGTGATGATTATGGTGGTGTTGAGGTGGGTGGTGATGAATGGTGGTTGTGCTGCTAGGTCGTGTGTGGATGCTGGTGGTGGTGTGCTGGTGTGTTGCTTCTGTTGGTGGTGTGCTTGTGGTGGTGGTGCTGCTGGTGGTTTGTGGCTGCTGCATTGTGGTGGTTGGTGCGCCTGGTGGTGTGTGCGGTGGTGGTGTGCTAGTATTGTGGTCTGCGTTGGTGGTGTGGTGCTGCTGGTTTGGTGCGGTGGGGTGATGAGGGTGTGGTGGGATGATGACTGTGTGCATGTTTGTGGTGCGACTGTGGTGTGAGATGGTGGGTGGTGATGGTAGGTGTGCATGAGGTGGTGTGAGACGGTGGGGTGGTGGTGATGCATGGTGGAGGTGATGGTGGTGGTGATGTTGGTGGTGATGATGGTGGTGGTGTGTGATGATGATAAAGACCTGATCCTTTGGCAAAATGACATGAGACAATTACATAGGCTGGTGGTGTTGCTGCGGGTGGTGGTTGCTCTTGTGGTGTGCTGGTGGTTTGTGCTGCTGGTGGTTGGTCTGTCTTCTGATGGTGGTTGGTGATGATATGATTCTGATGGTGGTGGTGTATGTGGTTGTGGTCCTTCTTGTTTGGGTGACTGCTGGTGGTGGGTGGTGCTGGTGTGGTTGTGGTTCTGATGGTGGTGGTGACTGATGGTGGTGGTGGGTGGTGTGTTGGTGACTTGTGTGGGTGAAGCTAGTGGTGGTGATGATGCTGGTGGTGGTTGCTGCCTGCTTGTGGTGGTGCTGCTTGTGGTTCTAGGTGGCTTGCCTCGGTGGTGGTGGTTCTGCTGCTGGTGGTGCTGATTGTGGTTATGATGCGGGTGGTGTTCCTATATGATGGGGTGCTGATTGGTGGTTGGTGATGATTATGATTGATGGGTTGTGTTTAGGATTGTGGTGGTGATGCCTGTGGTGGGTGATGTGGTGTGCTGATGGTGGTGCTGTGTTTCCTTCCGGTTGTGTTGACTGGTGTGCTGGTGTGGTGGTGGTTGTGCTGTGGTGCTGCTGCTTATGGTTGCTGACTTGTGGGGTGGTGAATGAGATGGTGTGTTCGGTGATGGTTGTGGTGGTGGTGATGATGGTGGTGGTAGTGGTGATGTTGTTGTTGTTGTTGTTGTTGTTGTTGTTAATGGTGGTGGAGGTGATGACACCCACCTGAACAGCATGGTGCAAGTAGTTGGTGTGACCCAGCTCGTGCATGTAAGCCATAGCTGACCGCCAGTTCTCTCCGGACATCCATACTTGCGATGAGCGATACGTACCATCAGCGTACAGCGAATCAGGCCCTAGAGTACCCAAGCCAAGCCACGAGCAATTAGCAGTGTACGTGAAGTACGGTGGCATGAGCAGTACAAAGTACTTGTACTGATCTAGGTTTATGTTCCAAGTGTCCTGCAAAATCAAAATGTGTGTGTGTGGGTGGATGCGTGGGGGATGTGTGTGTGTGAGAGTGTGTGTGTGTTTGTGTGTGTGTGTGTGTGTGTGTGTGTGTGTGCGTATGTGTGTGTGTGTGCATGTGGTGGTGGTGGTGGGTGCAGATTTGTGGGTGTAGATGTGTGTGTGGTGGGTGCAGATTTGTGGTGGGGGGTGGCGCGTGTTTTATATGTTGGTTGGTGGTGTGTGTGTTGTTGGTGTGGTGTGTGTTGTGGGTGTAGTTGGGGGTGTGGGGGGTGTATGGCATGTGTGTGAGTTTCATGTTTAGTAGTGTGTGTGTTTTGTATTGTTTGTTTGTTTGTGCTGGTGTGTGGGTGTTGTGTGGGTGGGATGTGGGAGGGTATGTGGGTGGCGGATGTGGGATGGCTATTGGTGCGGATGTGGGTGCGGATTGGTGCGATGTGGGTGCGGATGTGGGTGCGGATGTGGGTGCTGTGTGGTTGCGGATGTGTGTGTCTATGTGGTGCGGTGTGGGTGCGGATGTGGGGTGCCTGATGTGGGTGCGGATGTGGTGCGTATGTGGGTCTGTGGGTGCGGATGTGGGTGCGGTTGTGGTCGGATGTGGTGCGATGTTGGTGCGGATGTGGGTGCGTATGTGGGTGCGGATGGGGTGCGGAGGTGGTTGCGGATGTGGGTGCGGATGTGGGTGCGGATGTGGGTGCGGATGTGGGTGCGGATGTGGGTGCGGATGTGGGTGCGGATGTGGGTGTGGATGTGGGTGCGGATGTGGGTGCGGATGTGGGTGCGGATGTGGGTGCGGATGTGGGTGCGGATGTGGGTGCGGATGTGGGTGCGGATGTGGGTGGGGTGTGGGTGCGGAGGTGGGTGCGGAGGTGGGTGTGGAGGTGGGTGTGGAGGTGTGTGGAGGTGGGGTGTGGAGTGCGGTGTGTTGTGGCGGTGGTTGTTGCGGTGGTTGTGGCGGTGTGTGGCGGTGGGTGTGGCGGTGGGTGTGGCGGTGGGTGTGTCTTGTGGTGGCTGTGGGTTTGCTGTAGGGTGTGGGCTGTGATTTGGCTGTGGGTTTGTGGATGTGGGTGGTGCGCTGGGGTGCGGATGTTTGGTGCGGCCTGTGGGTGTGGGATGTGGTGTTGGCATGTGGGTTGTGATGTGGGGTGTGGATGTGGGTGTGGAAGTGGTGTGGCTGTGGTGT